>CM075977.1:181329643-181485121 GCA_038087875.1 Malacoraja senta
TTTGGAACTTTTCTTATTTGGGGGAAAAAGACAAAAAAAATCCCCAATAGAATTTTCAAAAATAAAAGTTATTTAGCTATAATTGTTATTTTTGTTGTCTCAAGCTAAAAATACTAAAGGCTATATGCTTCGTTTTTTAATAGACTATCATTGCACATGTATCTATGTTTCTATGTTTCTATCAATTGAAGCGATTGCTTGTCAATTTTAAAGCCCAATGGGTAATACTGAAGGACTGTGCATTGAGGAAATGGTGTCTGAGTACTGCAGGGAGGATATGTGAAACTGATTTTTTTTTTCTAACCAGAGACGGCTTTTTTTTCCCCCCAAGACAGCTTTTTTTCTGCTTGTCAATTTATAAAGTAACTTTTAAGTGGTTCTTTAGTTCCTGATCACAATCGCATTATGTCAAATTTGTGCTACGGAATCCTGCATTATAACAGAGCTCCCTGCATTTAGGTTTCGTTTTTGACCAATACTATTAGAAACTATTTTAAGGACAATAAATTTGCAGAGATGCAGCATTTATGGTGTATGCATGAATAATCCAGTCCTGTGGTGTTGCATCCCAAACCAAAGTTTAAAATATCTCAGCGCAAAGGGATACTTAACTCCAAAGATTCACTGCGATTGACAGTACTTGATTAAGCATGGCACCAACCAGCCACTTCTTGTCGTAGTCTCTTTATAATCTTGCATTCTACATTTGCTCAATTCATTTTCTACATTTTATTTAAAACATGTCATATTTTCTTAGTAATTGTCTTTGGCAAAGAATCCAGTGGTCCAGGAAATAATCTCAGAAGAAAATTCCCTTCATGTTTCACGACATAAATCATAACCCTCCAACAAGAAAGAAACAGGGCTTTCTCCTTTTTTCCTTCTGATGGCTTAGTTGTTACATTTAGCATTATATGAACTACTCCCCGCAAAATTCTTTGAAATTGTGAAGACATTGAACGAGGGATAACTGAACCTTAAAACATTTATTAGGCTATATTACCAAGCAACCTCTTTCTAAGTAATAGGTTATATTTATGTGTCAAGCATTATTCCCTCCATTCCATGATACAAATACTCTATTATTTAAAAATATTTAAATATAATTTAAAGCTACTTTGATATTTCATCTTCTGCCCTTATTTCAAAAGTATGTCCCAAGCTGTACAGTATTTCACTGTAAAATATTAATTACAATCTAATTTTTATTTCCTTCTGAAGATTCTTCATTCTGATAGGTTGTGCCATCTACTAATTAATTGTTCCTGGCTAATAAATATTTATTATTAAACAGTGATGTTGGAGCAGAGAAAAATGGAAGTGGGCATTCCACTAAATCTTTGTGACCGGCTGTCTTTGAGCTGAATGGCAAGCCAAAATGTCCACGCTAATAGCTTGTGTTGGTGTTTTCCAGGTCAATTCTGTGAAGAAGAGCTGAATGAATGCATCTCCCAACCATGCCTCAATGAAGGAAAATGCATTGATGGGATTAATGCTTATTATTGCAAATGCACTCATGAGTTCAAAGGTAAAATTGTATTCAGTTCACTGCATCTTTTGGAAAATAATTCTTCTGTGGAGAAATAAGTAACAGTCTATGGTTTATTCAATGATTGATCTGTTTTGTAGTATTCTAAGATCAATAGTGTGCAGAGAATTTCAGAAGCACCAGTTATGGTATGGTATTGAAGTGATTAGATAGAAAATGTAGATGACACATCCGATTAAGTCTTTAGACTTTAGTATGGAAAGTGCGGCCCTTTGGCCCACTGATTCTGCGTCGACCAACGATCACCCCATACACTAGCACTATCCTACTCACTAGGGATAATTTGCAGGTCAATTAACCTACAAACCTATACATTTTTGGAGTGTGGGAGCAACCCGGAGCACGTACAAACTCCGTACAGATAGTTACGATCGAACGCGGGTCTGCACGCTGCCAGATTCAGATTCAGATTCAGATTCAGATTCAACTTTATTGTCATTGTGCAGTGTACAGTACAGAGACAACGAAATGCAGTTAGCATCTCCCTAGAAGAGCGACATAAATATGAGCAGTAAATAAATAAATCTAATCTAATAAATCCTGGTGGGAGGAGTGTCCAGGGGGGGGGGGGGTGTGATTGGCAGTCACCGAGGTACAGTGTTGAGTAGTGTAACCGCCGCAGGGAAGAAGCTGTTCCTGGACCTGCTGGTCCGGCAACGGAGAGACCTGTAGCGCCTCCCGGATGGTAGGAGGGTAAACAGTCTGTGGTTGGGGTGAGAGCAGTCCTTGGCGATGCTGAGCGCCCTTCGCAGACAACGCTTGCTTTGGACAGACTCAATGGTGGGGAGTGAGGAACCGGTGATGCGTTGGGCAATTTTCACCACCCTCTGCAGTGCTTTCCGGTCGGAGACAGAGCAGTTGCCATACCATACTGTGATGCAGTTGGTAAGGATGCTCTCGATGGTGCAGCGGTAGAAGTTCACCAGAATCCGAGGAGACAGATGGACCTTCTTTAGTCTCCTCAGGAAGAAGAGACGCTGGTGAGCCTTCTTGACCAGAGTTGAGGTATTGTTGGTCCAAGAGAGGTCATCGGAGATGTTGACCCCCAGGAACCTGAAGCTGGAAACACGTTCCACCTCCCTCCCGTTAATGTGGATGGGGGTGTGCGTGCCGCCCCTAGACTTCCTGAAGTCTACAATGAGCTCCTTGGTCTTCTTGGAGTTAAGGGCCAGGTTGTTGTCAGCGCACCATGCTGCTAGGAGCTGGACCTCCTCCCTATAGGCCGACTCATCGTTGTTGCTGATGAGGCCAGGAAGTAACTCTGTGGCTGCGTCACTGTGCTGCCCAAGTCCAAGTGGTCCCTGCTTGTTTCTAGGCTCCACATTGACTTTTCTTCCACCCAGCGTACACTTCTATTCTTTTCTCCCTGTTATATTTATTCAGTTGTTCCTGAAATGCATCTGTTATCCACCCCGGCTACTCCATGTGGGAGTGATTTCCACATTCTCCCCATTCCTTGAGCAATGTTTATTTTTCTATTGAATTAATTGGTGATTATCTTGTGTTTACAATTTCTAGTTTAATTTTAGTTTGAAATGTCTTCTCCATGTTATCCAACAAAATCCATTGGCTTCTTTCCAGGGTAAGATGCTTAGCCTGGTCAATTCCATGACTTCGCAATTCTAGTTTCATCCTTGTAAATCTTGTTTATGTCTACAATGTTTCAATCTTAGAAAACTTTCTGACTTGACAACTTGTACGTATCAGGCTGGCATGAGCACAGAAGAACTGCTGACATTTTACCTTCTCTGTGGTCATATAATTCCTGTGCTCATTTTAATTATGTAACAATATATTTTTACTTCATCACAGCCATTCCAGTTATTGCTGAATGATTGATCAGCCAATTGATCAATTTACCTGAAAGTAAAAAATACCATGTCCATAGAACTAGAATTATTGAAATTTGATTAAAAACCCAAATGGTTCCCTCATCCTTTTGAGATGGAAACCTGCCAACCTCAGCCAATATATGACTGCAGCACCACACTGGACCAGTTGACTATTAACCACCCCCTCAGGGCCCACTTCTTTCCCAATAGTAAGTAGAAGTGATCAGTATTCCCCACACCATGTAAGAGAATAAAGAAAATGGGGCATGTCTAGCCAACTGAACTAACATGCTAATATTATGATGAAATGTCACCCATCTCTTCTCTCCAGAGATGCTGCCTGTCCCGCTGAGTGACTCCTGCATTTTGTGCCTATTTTTGGTTTAAGCCAGCATCTGCCGTTCCTTCCTACACATGCTAATATATATGTTTAGTGTTTCAGAAAAAATGTCATCCTTATCAATGGAGAACTCCCTTAAACAACTGAGACCTTTATCATCTGGTCTCAGGGGTGGGATTTTAACCCACCAGTTTCTGGATTATTGATGACAGCGTAGCCCCCCAAAATGCAGCCTACAATTGTAGAGACAAATAAATTCAGAAAGTAGGGATGATTTCTAGGCTCCATTAGGAGTGATTTCAAAAGTTCTACTTCTGATTTCATAAATCGCATTCTCATTGTGGTCGTTTAATCCTTTCCTATTCTTCCCAGGAGCCCAATGTGAACTGGATATCAATGAATGCCTAATGACACCATGCCTCAACAATGGCACATGCCACAATGTGATCGGTGGATTTCAGTGTGCATGCCGACCTGGTTTCCGGGGTGACACATGTGAGGTTAACATCAATGACTGCGCCAGCCTGCCTTGTCTGAATGGAGGGTCATGCATTGATGGTATCAATAACTTCAGGTGAGGATGATTGCCTCGCAAGTGAACTGTAAAGGATTCTGAAGATGGACACAAAAAGCTGGAGTAACTCAGCGTGACAGGTGGAGAAGGAATGCGTGACACTTTGAGTCGAGACCCTTCTTCAGACTGATGTCAGGGAAGAGGGAGATACATAGATAAGGAAGTGTAAGGTGTGAAAACAGGACAAAGGGAATGGATCATTGTTAGCTGGGAGAATGTAACAACAAAGCAAACAGAGATAAAATGTAGTCGGAGACAGTAAGACTGGTCGGAGAACTGGGAAGGGGGAGGGATGGAGAGAGAGGGAAAGCAAAGGTTACTTGAAGTTAGAGAAGTCAATGTTCACACCGCTGGGGTGTAAGCTGCTCAAGCGAAATATGAGGTGCTGTTCCTCCATTTGCGCTGGACCTCATTCTGACAATGTGTGAGGCGCAGGACAGAAAGGTCAGTGGGAATGGGAGGGGGAGTTAAAGTGTTAAAGTGGGAATGGGAGGGGGAGCAAACGGGGATCAGGTAGGTTTAGGCGGACTGAGCGGAGGCGTTCAGCAAAATGATGCGCCGAGCCTGTGCTTGGTCTCGCCGATATATAAATGTAAAGGATGATTAAAGTTTTTTTTTATATTTTTATTTTATTAGAAGTAAGTACAATTGTATACAATCATATTTTCATAATACCTTTTATGTACAGCTTCTTATTTTAAAAAAAATTTGAAATAAAGAAGAAAAAGAAAAAAGTTAGATAATGAAAAATAGAAAAATGTGAGATATATAGTGTGTGAAAAAGAAAAATAAAGAATGAAAAAAGAAAGTTGAGACATAGAAAATAGAAGAAAGAGAATAAAAGAAGAGAAGAGAAGAAAAGAAAATAGAAGGAGATCATTTATAATCTTGACCATCCGCAGTCACGGATTAGCTTTTACACCTGTTTTGCACCATATGTTTCCAAAAAGACGACAAATGGAGACCAACTCGTTATGAATTGGTCAAATTTATCTATTAGGAGGAATCGCATTTCCTCAAGATGTGCGGTATCCAACATACTTGCAATCCACATTTTGAGCGTTGGTATTGGTGTATTTTTCCAAAATTTCAATATTAATTATTTTGCTATTATTAAACCATAATTAAAAATTGACTTTTGAGATGAGCTCAATTTGTTCCCGTCTTCCATTACCCCAAATATAATCAATTCATTATTGGGTTCCATTTTTGTCTTAAATAATTTTGTAAATATTTCGAAAATATCACTCCAAAATCCATGAAGTTTTATACAAGAAACAAAAGAGTGTGTTATAGTTGCATCTTGGGTTACTCATTTATCGCAAATGGGCGATATATTTGGATAAAATTTATTTAATCTTGTTTTTGAGTAATATAATCTATGTAAAATTTTTAATTGGATTAGGTTATGTCTTGCGTTAATCGAACACTTGTGAATGTATGTCAAATACTTTTCCCATGTAGCCTTCGTAATTTTTATCAATAATTCCCGTTCCCACTCTTCTCTAATTACCTCGGTCACAGGTAAATCTATATTTAAGATACTATTATATAAATATGAAGTTGTTCTTTATCTGATGAGCATGAAACTGGAGGGGTATAGATCAGGATAGATCAAGATAATGGGTCAACCATTTTGGATTGAGATGGGTGGGAGGTGAAATATTATCAAAGCATTTTACTTACCGGGGAGAGACCGTGATCCAAAAGGCGGTTCTCCCAGGACAAGGCTAATCCATTGCACTGTGGGTGTGCTGACGCCTGCGCTGTCCCCAAATGCGGGATACTCGACTGCAAAATTTGTGGTAATCGGTGACTGCGTTCGCTCTCTGGGGTGGTACGGCAGCACAGTGGCACTGCGGTAGAGTTGCTGCCTTACTGCGCTTGCAGCGCCGGAGATCCGGGTTCGATCCTGACTACGGGTGCTGTCTGTAGGGAGTTTGGACGTTTCCCCCGTGACCGCGTTGGCATTATCCGAGAACTTCAGTTTCCTCCCACACTCCAAAGATGTACAGGTATGTAGGTAAATTGGCTAGGTGTATGTGTAAATTGTCCCTAGTGTGTGTAGGATAGTGTTAATGTGTGGGGGTCGCTGGTCGGCACGGACTCGGTGGGCCGAATGGCCTGTTTCTGCGCTGTATCTCTAAACTAATCTAAACATTGTGAATCTACAAAAATCTCCAAACTAGATACTCAATCATTGTAAATTCAATGTTTTTGTACTCCTAGGGAAATTGAAAAATATGAGGATTGAGTGACAAAAAGAGAAAGTCTTGCACTTACGTGGTGCCTTTCACTTCCTTTTCTGCAACAGTAAAAATAAATGTTGCATTATTTAACTGTAATCACAATTGTAATTTAGGAATTAAGTAGGTTTGTGCACAACAAGCCCCCACTAAAAATTATACATAGTAATGAAGAAAGGATAATTTTATTTATGTTGACTGAGGGATAAGTATTGGCCAGGACACTGAGATTAATCGCTATTCTTCAAAACATATAGAAATGATGGGCATTTTCCATTATCTTATTGCATGGCGGAGCACATTCAGAGGGCTTTGTGACGTACTGCTGGTCCTACATAATGAGGCTATTAATTCTTGTTTATTGCGGATTAGGACTGTTTTATTATTTGTGGTTTGAGTGTGGCAGGGAATTCTTTTCATATTGTTGGATTTGCAGGGATGACCAATTCTCCTCTGCTCAAAAGAATTTAAAAATTATCTTTGGGAGGTAGATTGATTGGGGGAGTTAAGGCTCATGGTTCTCATGACATCTTTACCTCCTAACATGTTCTAGCGTCCTTGAGGCTCCTTCACACAGTCAAACCTATTGTTATTAAAAAGCTCACTCTGTCATGGCACAGTGCACCCATGAAATAACCCTGAGGTGACTCTGCTCTTCTAGTTTTTAGTCCTCGCACACCCCTAATTTTAATTACAAAATGCTGGAGTAACTCAGCGGGTCAGGCAGCATCGCTGGAGAACATGGATAGGTGACGTTTCACATCAGGACCCTTCTTCATACTCTTTTAACCACCCCCGAAATCCAATTCAGTGACATTGCCTTCAGCCACCTCAGTCCCTGACCCTGAAACTCTCCCCATAAATCTCCCTTCTTTTTAACTCAACTCCTAGGCCACAGTTTTTTGATCACCTTGCCAAATATTTACTCCTGTAACTCCCTGTTTAAAATCATATGTGATAAACATTGCTGAGTGCTTCCTGTGATCCTAAACACTGTTATAGCAGTACTCAAGTGAAAAAGGGTTGTGTATTGAGCTGCGGCTGAAAATGTAAATTAACAAAAATAATTGAAGACCTTTTGATTGGGTATCTCCTGACTTTCTCCTTGCCATCTTCACAGTATCTCTGCTGCACATGCAGTAAGTAGCTGCTGCAGAGCTCAGCTATTTCCACCACCCTTGCTCTTGTACCAATGGAACTGGAGTAGCTGATAAACTCACTTTTTCCTGGTCTTCTTTCTCAGTCACAAATAAGATATGGCATTAGGAGAAAGAGGAGGTAGAAAGACAAAGTAACAAGCATAGCAAATGGAAAATGCATGACTATCATTGGGATAAAAATGGCTTTAGCTGTACTGATGTTGAATCCATCTCACGGATAGTTTTGTTTCCATTCATAAATAATCTGGAAAAAAAAGCTTCTGAGAGCTTTTAATTAATGATTTCTTTATTTAGATGTCAGTGTCCTGCAGGCTACAGTGGTGTGGTCTGTGAAACCGACGTGAATGAATGCGAGTCCAATCCATGCTTGAACCAGGGGGTGTGTACCGACACACTGGCCTCATTCATCTGCAAGTGTCCACCCGGCTACAGTGGGACCCGATGCGAAATGGGTAAGCTCTTAGGCAGCTCAATTTTATTCATAGTGCATTACGATGTCTGACCAAAGCTGAACAGTTGCTATAGTACAAAAAGCTCTGAGGTGGGGAGGGGGGGGGGGGGGCAGGTTGGGGACTGGACAGATGCTATTGACTCTGGATCACAAGAGTAGAGCGCATAATATTGAGTTGACTGTCCATCCAAAGCTGCCTTCTTATCCGCCTTCTATTATTTCATGCCTCACAATTCATTACCCTCTCCATGTAACTTTCAAAAATTTATAACGGGATTGCGGAGTGTTCTGACACGGAATGAGGCTGTCCTGCCCATTGTTTCTACTCACTAAGAGAGCGCAATGCAGCCTAATCCCATTTTGCAACTTTTGTTCTATAGCCTTGTCAATCATGGCACATGTAGTGCTCGTACTTTTTAAATATGATGAAGGTTTGTGTCTTCACAGCTCTTCGAAGTGGTGATTCATCTTCTATCCTCGTCCTTTTACCAGTTACCTAACTCTATACCTAGTTACTGATCTTTCCTAACTGGTGTTGTATAGTCATAACATAAACTTCTTTGATCTCATATTCCACGCCAGAGGTGATGAGGAAAAATATTCCATCAGAAATTATTCTAGTTCTGATGCAAAGAACAAATGTATATGATTGACATGCAACAGTCCCAAATTGGAGTTCCACAATTTTATTTCCGTTTTAATTTAATTGAGTTGATGTGACTAGGTGCCACAAGGCTCAGTGCTGGGACCCCAGTTATTTACAATACATATTAATGATTTGAATGAGGGAATTAAATGTAACATCTCCAAGTTTGTGGATGACACAAAGCTGGGTGAGCTGTGAGGAGGATGCTATGAGGCTGCAGGGTGACTTGGATTGGTTGGTTGAGTGGGCAGATGCATGACAGATGCAGTATAATGTGGATAGATGTGAGGTTATCCACTTTGGTGGCAAGAACAGTAAGGCAGATTATTATCGGAATGGTGTCAGATTAGGAAAAGGGGAAGTGCAATGAGACCTGGTGTGCTTGTACATCAGCCACTGAAAGTAAGCATGCAGGTACAGTAGGCAGTGAAGAAAGCTAGTGGCATGTTGGCCTTCATAGCGAGAGGATTTGAGTAGTGGAGCAAGGAGGTCCTACTGCAGTTGTACAGGACCCTGGTGAGACCACACCTGGAGTATTGTATGCAATATTGGTCGCCTAATTTGAGGAAGGACATTATTGCTATTGAGGGAGTGCAGTGGAGGTTCACCAGATTAATTCTTGGTATGGCAGGACTGATATTTGATGAAAGAATGGGTCGACTGGGCTTGTATTCACTGGAATTTAGAAGGATGAGAGTGGATCTTATAGAAACATATAAGATTCTTAAAAGATTGGACAAGCTAGATGCAGGAAAAATGTTCCCGGTGTCAGGGGAGTCCAGAACCAGGGGGTCACAGTTTAAGAATAAGGGGTAGGGCATTTTGGACTGAAATTAGGAAAAAACGTTTTCACCCCGAGAGTCGTAAATCTGTGGAATTCTCTGCCACAGAAGGCAGTGGATGCTAATTCACTGGATGTTTACAAAAGTTAGATTTAGCTCTTAGGGCTAAAGGAATCAAGAGATATGGGGAAAAGCAGGAACGGGGCACTGATTTTAGATGATCAGCCATGATCAAATTGAATGGTAGTGCTGGCTTGAAGGGCCAAATGGCCTACTCCTGCACCTATTTTTCTATGTTTCTATGTTTCTATGTAGTTCTACATTGAAACAATGGTCAAATCACCTTTGCTTTCTCATTGCATGTCATCAGATAATTCTGTCATCTTTCTGTAGAGTTGTCCTCCAACTTTAACCTGGATTTTGATGTTTCGGGGATCTATGGCTATGTTCTATTGGATAATGTCTTGCCAACACTCAGTGCACTGACCTGTGCTTTCTGGATGAAATCTTCTGACACCACAAACTATGGGACTCCGATTTCTTATGCCTTGGATAATGGCTGTGACAATGCATTCTTGCTAACGGATTACAATGGGTAAATTCTTCTACTTTAATAACAAATAATTGCTATTCTCATTGTTTTCCACCTGTTAGAAAGGGATCAAGGGCCTGTGATAATTCTTTTTATTCTCAAAGATGTGTGCTGCTTGCAATAAATCTGTTCCCAGACACAAACGTTTTACTCCAAATGCAACCTTTACACAAATTGAATAACTGAATTAAAAGTTACTCTTAATGTATGATATTGATCACATGCGATGTCTATGCTTTACTCCTTTCAAAAATTGTAAAGTACCATGTAGAGGTTGAAACTATCAGCTGTATTTCTTCAATGGAAGCAGAATGCACAGAAATATGAGTTACTGGAAGTACAATGGCGGAAACTGAATGCCACACCATAAAATATTGAAAACATCCTCAGAATGTTATAATATGATCCTTAAAGACTTGATAAATAAAATATTTTCAATCCCCAGCTGTTAAAATATCCAATAGTCTATTTGTTCTGGCTAAAAAGCATCATATAACAGTGGCTACTGTTCCCCGAACTCCCATCTACTTTCATTGAAATCATATTTTTTCTATGCTGATAAGATGTTTTAACATTATAATATCCATATTTAAAGATTTAAATATAAAGCTGAATGACTATTGTCTGATATTAATGCTACAGAATAAATTTAGAGATACAGTGTGGAAATACCGACGACCATCGATCATCCATTGACTAGTTCTATGTTAGGTCACTTTAGCATCCTACACACTCGTGGCAATTTAAGAAGCTAAAGGAAGCTAAAAGTTGGTGATATTATTGAGGAATGTTGATGATGAATCTGAGGGACAGCGGTGTGGCTTGTGAATAAAATGCCCAGCAACCATGGAGCAATATTTAATGGAGTATCAATAGAGTGGATTGCTTTGTCAAACTGCTTATCAGCCCAACAAATGGGGAGCATTCTATCACACTCCTGATATGTCATGTAGATGGCGGACAGATTTTGGAAAGTTAGTAAATCAGTCACTAGGCACAGGATCCTCTGACCTGCTTCTGCTGTTTTTGCTGAATTTATAGGAATTGAACATAAACGATAGGATGTTAGACTCTATCTTGCTGGAAATACTGTGAATGTAACTTCCCATGTAACCAGCCCTGGTTTGAACATTGACCAGGTCTTTCTTTGTGCAGTCATGGGCAGCTTCCATATCTGAGGAGTTGTGAATAGAACTTAAAATTGTTCAATTATAAGTAGTTCTCCACTACTCCACTTCTGATCTTGTAATGAAGAGAAAGTTATTGATGAAGCAGCTAATGATGGTTGTGCTAAACACCTGCAATATTAAATGGATGGAATTGACAAATTGATTTACAAAATAATGTCTTCACAGCATTTGTTTCAAATCTACCATGTTGATGATTGGCACTGCCTCAGAGCTGAGCTAATAATTATTTCTCTTTCTGCCAACCAGTTGGGTGTTTTACGTCAACGGTAAGGAAAAAGTAACTGATTGCCCATCAGTCAATGATGGCAATTGGCACCACATTGCAGCCACGTGGAATAGCACAGATGGGGCATGGAGAGTTTACATAGATGGGAAAGTCTCTGATGGAGGCAAGGATCTTTCCACTGGGAAAAGCATTCCAGGTAATATATTAACAGTGTTCCTGTGCACATGTTTCATTAATAGCTGGTTGCCTTTAAGAGGTTTAATAAAATGAAAATGCCCATCTTTATTTGTATATGGTATAAGCTTGATAGTGACGAGCAATAGTGCTCCTTAGAAATCTAAATGTTCAAACATTAAAATGGCATTAATTCATGTTCATTGCCAGTCTTTTTTCAGTGGAAAAATGACATGGAAAGATGTAATGGTCCCACAAAGTCCATGTTGACCATCAAACACCTATTCACACTCGCTCGTTGTTATCTCACCTACACACCAGGGACAATTTACAGAGGCCAATTAACTTGCACATCCTTGGGATGTGGGAGGAAACACTGAGCACCCAGATAAATTCCACATGGTTACAGGGAGAATGTGCAAACTCCACATAGACAGCACCCAAAGTCAGGATCAAGGCCAGGTCTCGAGCGCTATGAGGCAGCAGCTCTACTATTGGCATCAATGTGCCGCCCTTGTTCTTGATGTAAGTTCCATCTGGTTTATTTCTATTGTAACCCTACAGAAAATTGATAAATTGATAAGTAACAATTACAACCATTGCCATTCTGCCAGCTTGATCGAAGTTGTGTCCAGACCTGGCAAATCTCAATTTAGATTTAGATTTTTTGCAGAATCCCATAACACAGATTTGTAATTGCCGCCCCAACCATGAAACTGAGGCTGGAGGTTTGTAACATGTTACTGAACTCTTCGCAATGGGTCACCATCTTGATGGATATTTGTGGGTTTTGACAATTTTTATGATAAAGCTACTGCTTTTTAATTTTCTAATGATTTTTTACTTACTACCAAAAAAAGATTATCAGAAAGGATACCGGGTAATAACTCTGGGTGTCTTCAAAGTAGAGCCATGGAATATTTTGTGATCACCTGAGACGGGCGGCAGATTTTGGTTTAACATTTATGTGAAAGAGTACCTCTGACACCACAGCACTTTCTTGCAACTCAGCTGAAGCAAAAGCCTTGATTTTGTGCTCAGCTCTCCAGAGTGGGATTTGAACCCACAACCTTCTGATGGGGATAAGAGAACAACGTATTGAGCCACAGCTGACAGCATTTCATTGGCAAAGTAAAACAAATACAGTGCGATACAACAGATTATGAATGTGGTTGCTTCCAGCCTCTTGGTGAACCAATAACAATGAAATGCATAGGAAGAGGTTGTTTGGAGCTTGAAAGGGGTGAGTTTCAAGTGAAACTCTGCCAGCACAGACAACAATGTGATTTCCCCAAGGTAGCTTCTTCAAGGACTCCAAATAAAGTGAAAACTTTAAATTATTATTTACCAACTATTGCCTAGTGCCTACATGAATTATAAGATGATTTGAGATGCCACATTTAGCGTACAGTATGAAGTCTGGTCACCCTATTGCAGGAAGAATGGCATCAAATTGAGAGGGTGCAAATATTTTTTATAGAAATGTTATTGGGTCTGGAGGGTTTGAGTTATAGGGAAAGACTAGATAGGCTGTTTTATTTTTCCTTTGAGTGTAGGAAGCTGAGAGGTGACATTATGGAGGTACAGTATATAAAATTATAAGGAACATAGAAAAGGTGAATAGCTTCAGTTTTACCCCAAGGGAATCTACTGTAAAACATGATGCATAGGTTTAAGATGAAAGGGGAAAAGGTCAAAAGGGAATCGAGGAGCAACGTTTTCACATAGCGAATAGTGTGTATATGGAACATGCTGCTAGGGGACGTGGCAAAAACAGGTACTATTATGACATTTAAAAGGCACTTGGAGAGGTACATGGATAGGAAATGTTTGGAGAGATATGGACCAGGTGCAGACAAATGAGACTAGCTCCATTAGGCAACTTAGTCAGCATGGACGAGTTGGCCCAAAGTGCATGTGTTTTGAGCTCTATAACTCTATGAAACTTTCTCCCAGACCCAATAAACATGGATCAACAATTTGTTGTCTGGAAACAGAAATGTTGGAAGAACTCAGCCAGTCAAGCAGCATCTGTGGAAAGAGTAACCTGTTAGTATTTTGGGTCATTGACCCTTCCTTAGAACATAAAATCTGTCTCCAGCTGAGTTCTTCCTGCATTTGTTTATGTTCCAGAATCCTACATCTGCAGGTTTATTTGTATTCCATGTATTTGAAAGCTGAATTCATACAACAAGGAAACAAAAAGAACATGTGAAAGTTTTGGTGGCACGTGTGCAAAAGGATTTAGAGTGGATTAGATTGGATTAGCCAAAAACATTTTACATGAAATTGAATTGACAACTTCTGAAGACTAACAGGTAACTAGTGCTCAAGGAGTTGTGTGACCACCAGGGGGAGTTCAAAGCATGGTTGTGCAGATTTTGCAACAACAATGTACTTTCATGTAGTGTTTGATACTGTAAATATCCCTTTTAAGGGACATTATCAAATAAATGTTGGTAGGAGCCACAGAAGGTAGGTTTTAAGGAGCACCTTAAATGAAGTAAAGAATTGAGAAGCTTCATGGCCTGAAGCGTTTGGAAAGGAGGAGAAGAAGGGAGTGGAACTCGAGAGCTTAGGGCTTGGGCAGGGTAGTTAGAATGGTATCGAGGTGGGCCCGAAGAAGTTACAGCTAAAGAGAGATGCGAGATCATGAAAGGATAAGTAATATATGATTGAGTACTTTAATATCAATATAACGTTTGTCTGACTATTGTCATGCGTTTTTATTATCTCAGGGTGGTTCATCGAGCAATCCTTCTTCCTTCAGACTACGTTCAAAGTTTTTCATTACCGACTCTTGAGTTGTTTTATCCTGGAGATTTTACACATGGGTTCTCAACTCTCACTGCCTTGTCCTCATTCATCCCCCCACTCCCCCCCCCCCCCCCCCCCGATCAACTGACACATTTAAAATTGACATTTCTCTGAGGACTGTCCTATGTTTTCCAGGAAGCTCAGATTAATTTACAGAGCCTGGATTTAAGCAAAGCCATGGTTGGGGAATAATACTTTTGTGTGTAATTAACCTATCAGAGAGATGGGCTTGGGTTGTTTGGCAGGCTGCTGAGAGGGCTGTGCGATGATACCTCCAGAAATAGAGCAGGCAGACAAACACAAGCTCATCTAGCCTGTATTCCTGTTGATGATCCATGACCTGATCAGAATTGACTTCTTGGTCTTTCCATAGCTCTTTATATGTTGGATTATCCTCGATCTAACCATTCCCTTTGCATCCCACAAGGTGGTGGAGCGCTGGTGCTCGGACAGGAGCAGGATCTAAAAGGGGAAGGCTTCAACCCTGCAGAGTCTTTTGTGGGCTCATTGAGCCAATTAAATATTTGGGATTATGTTCTGACTCCAGAACAGGTAAGTAACTGTTGACGTATTTGAAAATTCTTGCATTATAGCGTTTATCAATTTTAGGTGCCCCACTGTTTGCTGCAGCCAACAAAATACGTCTAACCCGTTGCTGAATAGCAAGATGTTCTGTTTTGTTTTGTAGATGTCCTTTTGAGAGAGAAACACATAAAAGGTTCTTGAAATAGAAGAAATGTGCTGATGTGGATGAAATGAGAGGGGTTAGGAGGAGGCTCATGTGGAAAATAAAGACATGTAGACTTATTGGTTTGAAAGGGTTGGTTAAAATGTTTATTTTATTTAATAGTAAGATTAAATGAGAACTTACCAGTTTGAAGTTTGATCTTTATTTTATGAGGAGTTACGTTGAGGGATTACGTGAAGAAGAGCCCGTCCAGCCGCACACGCGTCAATCTTCAAAGCAGCAGAGTGAAATCACAGACGACAATTACTGAAGTATGATAGTAAGATACATAAAGACTAGAACTACCAGCTCAATCTTTTATGAGGGTGGGAGCGGAGGGCACGTAATCCCTCAACGTAACTCCTCATAAAATAAAGATCAAACTTCAAACTGGTAAATTCTCGTTTAATCTTACTATTTTACTTCGGTGTCACGTGAGTGACTACGTGAAGATTTCAAAGCTCTGTGATTTCAGGCCGTAGATTCAATCCAGGCGCTCACTGCATTGATTGACTCTAAATAAGTGAAACAATCAACAATGCACAACCATAACATGGATGCAACCAGTTAATGGTTAATTTATCACCATAATAGTAACCCCTTTATCACAAGAGGAATATTTAATACTAAATTCAAACAATAACACCACCAAATAACCATAGGTATTATAATCTCCTTATGGTAATAGGTGAATTCTTTCACTTATGCCTGCAGCCACGAGGATATGTTTTATTAGAACATCCAATTCCTTGGCCGTCAAACTTGATGGTGCCCTGGTGAAATAAGATTACAATTTTTCAGTATCCATACCTGCATCAAGCAACACATGCTTTAGCCATATTAAAATAGTCTAAACCGACACTTTCCTATGCAGCTATTTATGGCTAATAAATACTCATACTGAACCTCTTTAAGGTTCTGATAGCTTCAATCTAACATTGTAAATGTGATACCACACATAGACGTGGATCCGTAGGATATGCTGAAACCCCAACTTACATCCTGTGATTCCACATCTACTCTGTTTAAGCAATTCATAGACATAGAACACAATAGTAACTGTTTGTCTCTTTCCATCATGTCTTTTCTTACTTTCTGCAATAGTTGCACTCTGTGCATAAACCAGTCCCCTGAACTTGACTTCCTTAATGATAATTCAAGCCAAGGACAGCACTGTAATAGGAGTCCATAAACAAAAAATAATATAACATATCTCTTACATTCCAGATTATTGTATACTTGTGTCTAAGAGGTTTAGAATTAAAATCCTTTCATAAATTTGCAGACCAAAGGGTGTAACCCTACAACATTTTATTCTGATTCCTCCATAGATATGCAGTAACGGTACTCCTTGCAGTATTCATAGCATTATAGCTTAACTGCTAATTAAATAAGAGTTTACAGAACTCTAACACTACTGATATGTCTATAGTGTAATATGTAATATTCTGCTTAAACAAAACATATCCCATTTCTTTATGTAAGAAATGTACTTCTTCTGGGTAATATCCCACCAGATTACAATAATATCCACAGTACAATCTGATAGTCCTCTTCCGATAAATGTCACTCTTTAAAATCTGTAAATCAACAACCAATACGATTATGTAAAGGATGTGAATCATCAGGTATAGAGTGCACAAACAGATTAATTCTGTTTGGAAATCATAAGAGGCGTTGTGATCATTTTAAACACCTCAGGGTACCATGGTTTTCTAGATCCAATCTAGTACCACCAATACTCCCGAAACGGAATCCTGTTTGCTCTTCTGTATATACTGTTAAATGAGAAAAAATGGAAAAATGTATACAAACATTTTACCCCAATGCAGCGAGAAACATCCACCACTACTGCCCCAGTATCAGACTTTATAACATATATTTAGGTAATTGGTGGTTAAATCTGGATACAAACAAGTCATCAATCGTGCTATAATATTTATTAAATTTCTCACGATCCAACATACATTCTGTATTATCATTGATTTACATGACTTTTGAGTCTTCGACTATATTGAATCTACCTCATAGGTAGATTGCCAATCAAATATTTCTGGTAAACACCAGATCCAGATCACATTAGCCAGTCTATTACAAGATACTGACTTAAACCACTCGAATGATTGACATACGTTCTATTCCGTAGTCTCAATCTATGTCTAAACATGCAACTTTGCATATAATAGCAATAAGCTTTAGGTCATAAATGTTCCTAAAACTTTCATAATGATCCCTTGTTATTGGATCAAAAGGTACTTTCTCCATATTCCATGTACCTCCACAGCTGAAAATACTTATAAGTATGACCTCAACCTAGAGCACTACCATTAGTGTGTAGCATAATGGAAGGTGTTTAACCAGAATCTCTCTGGAGGCATTTGAGACACTCCTGATTCATTAATATTCCAGTAATAACTGTAACTGGCAAATACATGGTCTGGCAAACTTACCATAAATTGTATTATCCATTCCTCTATCCATGCTTACTATAAACTCTGATAATGCTGCAGTCTAAATTCTACAGCTGAAAATAAGCAACATTTGTAAAATAGGCTTGTTTCCTGCCTAATTGAGGGTTGGTGCTCTGTAATGAGCTTAATACCACTTCCAATTAAATGCCTAATTGAGGATTAGTGCTCTATAATGACCTTTATACAAGTTCCACTTAAATGCAGCCTTAATCCGCAATCGGATCATAACCATGTGTTCTCATTTAATAATGGAACCCAAATAATCAATAACTGTGTTTGGAAACTGTTTTAGATTTATCTCGATGGTTAACAAATCTCCAGAGTGAGCTTTATTCTAACACTCATGGTTCTGTTGTAGTCCGAATGTTTCCTACAATCAGAATATGGCAATAGATCATTACCAAATGGCCCTGAGTTCTTAGTAAAGCTAATATTAGATCCAACAACCTGTCAAATAGTCTCAAGGCTGAGACTAAACATTAATACAATGCTTTAAATTGCCATAATTGGCTTATCCAGTTAAAATAGAAATATCTATTATACCATACACAGTTACATAGTAAAATGCTTATTTGTGAAATTGGCTGTATAACATTAACAAATGTTATCCACTGTTTATACTGTACAAAAAAGAGTTTAAAAAATTTCAGATCTAGAATAATTCTACACCCACCATCCTTATTTGCTCTCTTCACATATTTGGCATTAATTGATTGTAATGGTGAACTGACTTCTTAATCATCTCTTTTCCCACAATATTTCATGTTTTGTCTGAATCTACATATTCTCTTATTTTGAGAAAATATGTGTCTTGTTTCAAATACCTTAGTAAGAGAAACCAAATATGGGTAGAACTACATTCTAAACCCCACAATACTGTACAGTATAATATCAATTTGCCATTTTTTAGCAAGAAATATAATCTTCCCCAACTTGTAAGTGTAAAACATTTAATATGTTTCTTACAGAACCAGACCTCCTCCTCAGGGTTTGCCTATGGCAATTGTTATCCCCTGATCTTACTGGAATATTATAACTTCCACATATCTCAGGAGGAGTGCGCCTATAACGCACATATGGGAAAGACAGAATTGATACTTTACTATCCCCAGTCACCACATATTGGTAGGGAAAACTGCCTTAATTTTATCTGTTAATCACACAGAATCATACCTTTTTTGGCTAGATCTTTCTAAAAACAGATTAATAGACAATTTAAATATTAGATGGTGTACAGAGCCCCCAAACTTAGGGCATATATTAGGTTTTATAGCACTTTTATAAAACAATTATTTGAAAGTGCGCACTACACATGAGTGCTAATTCAACCTTGTTGTGATATATACACATGCTCTCCATCCAACCTTTGGTCAAAAAAGCCTTAACGCCTGACCAGTAATATCAATACCCTCTCCCCCGCTGAGACGCTTATCATGCTCAATACTGCGGGTTTATATTTGTAGACAGTGTTTGTCTTATAGGGTTTTATATTTGTAGACAGCTCATATCTGGTTAGAACCTGGAGCTGCTGGGAAAGTAAGTATTTTATTGACATAGTTTATTTATCTCCCAATGGTTCCTCATCTTTTTGGAACCACAGCTTTGATATATTGTGCCAACTCTGGTCCTATGGCTCTGTATTGGGCTCTAGTCCTCATATGATTTGTTTACTTGAATCTTTTTATGAAATAATCCTCCTCATGGAGGAGCGAATTTACATCCTGCTTCAGGTATCTCTAGCGCTGTCTCTCCCATAGGCCTACGCATAGCAACCCTTCCAGTTGCTCTCACATGCGGGCTCTCCTGTAGGCCCATCATATGCAGCCCTTTTTCAGGTGCTGCTGGCGCTGGCTCACCTGTAGGCCAACGCTAACTTCCAGATATAGTTGGTGCTGGCTCTCCTGTAGACCAACGTACCTTAACCAACCATTTGCTCACACTGGCTCACCTGTAGGCCAGCGCTGAACCGGACTTTCCCAAATATTTCCTATGCTGGCTCTCCCTTAGGCCAACATTGAGCCGGACCTTATAAAGCACTCCATGCGCTGGCTCTCCTCTAGGCCAACGCTAAACCTGGACCTCCACCAGGCACTCCCTGCACTGGCCCTGTAGGGACAATGTTAAAACAGACCTTCCCCAGGCACTTCATACACTGGCCTTCTCTAGGCCAACACTAAACCCGGACCTTCCCTAGGCACTTCATATGCTGGCTCTACTTTAGACCAAACGGTTGACCTGGACATTCCCTAGGCATTCCCTGCATTGCCCTGCAACTAGGTTTTTAAATATAACAAATTAATTACCTGACTCAGGCATTCCCTGCATTGCCCTGTAACTAGGTTTTAAATATAACCAACTAGTTACCTGAAACGGGGATCTTCCGGTCTGACTTCTTTAAAGGCAACCTCTTATCTATGCGATCTAATAGCGCTAAACAGTAACCGTTTAAAAAAAATTTTAAAGGGCGCCCGCTACTCACAGACACGCGGTCTGTCTGAGCACTCTGCGGTACACCTCCACAATTTTCTTCATTATGACTTGTATTTCATTACTACAAGTCTTTTAAATCACCTGAAAAACGTAAGTAAAAACTTACCTTCAGGTTTTTTACTTACCGGTTTGGAGGAGCTCTGCTCACTCCAAACATCGGCACTCACGCTATGCGTCTGTACGATATGACGTGTGTGCGGCTGGACGGGCTCTTCTTCACGTAGTCACTCACATGACTCCGAAGTAAAATTCCTTATAGCTCTATACAATACAACACCCACCATTAATGGTATTGAGTAGAAAAGGTTAGAAGAGCATTTTTCAGAAATTAGAGGCTCCAGTAAACAGGCAATAAACATTTTTCATGGTTAGCCAGTGAATATTTTGCCCCTGTGCCCGCTACTGGGAAATTTACTAACCCACATATCTAAAGCACCATGCACTACTGAATAGGCTCTGCATGTTCAAGGTTTTTCCTTCATTATCACAGAGCAAATAAAGGAAATCAGGAAATATGGGGCCTCTGCTGCGATGTCACAATTAACAGAAATTCACGGTGAGGGGGTTCAATTGATGGTTGGAGGGAAAGGGTCAAGAATCATTCTGGAATTTAACTTGGATGAAAATAGTAAGATTAAACGAGAACTTACCAGTTTGAAGTTTGATCTTTATTTTATGAGGAGTTACGATGAGCGATTACGTGAAGAAGGCCGTCAGCCCGCATGCGCGTCAATCTTCAAAGCAGCGGTGTGAAATCACAGAGAACAGTTGTTGAACTAACATAGTAAGATTAGAGATGACTAGAACTGCCAGATGATCTTTATGATACGAGGGTTGGGAGCGGAGGGCACGTAATCGCTCATCGTAACTCCTCATAAAATAAAGATCAAACTTCAAACTGGTAAGTTCTCGTTTAATCTTACTATTTTACTTCGGAGAAGATTTTAAAGCTCTGTGATTTCATGCCGTGGAAAAACGAGTCCACACATGCATGACTGCATCAGTTGACCACAGATAAGGGAAACATTCATAATGCATACAGACATGACATAGATTTAAAACATGCTGATGCTGATAAATGAACAAATAATAATAATAGTAACCCCTCTCTTCCGGGGGGAAACTATAAAATAGAACCTAAAATAGAGTTGGCAAATACCCCTGGTCTGGCAATGGGTTAATATAAAATGTATGGAAAACTCGTTCGTTAGACCATCCTGCAGTCGGCAGGATGTGGTCCAGAGGACCGTACATAACCCTTGCTGCTGATGTTGTAGCAGCCCTGTTGGAGTGAGATTAGAAAATTAGTATCTACTCCTGCATAAGCCAAAACCCCGTTTTAACCACCTGGAGATGGTCTGAACTGATACCTTCTTATGAGGTTTTTGTAACTAACAAACATAGCTAGTATCAGAGCCTCTAAGGCTCTAGGTGACCTTGACGTAATGTTGTAAATGTGTGACCACACATAACCGAAGGTGCATGGGGTATGCCATGAGAACTAGTTTGAGACCTGACACCCCTGGGCTGCCTGCTTAACTAAATCGTAAACATGAAATATTATATTATTAGCAGGTGAAACCATCCTGTCCAGTCGCAATTTATGTAGTGACTGGACTCGTTGCGCTGAGAACAGCGCCAAGGGATAACTACCTTATTAGAGCCGAGCCAAAGATGAGGATATAGCTGGAACCCCCTGGTGAAGTAGTGTTAGCACAATGTCAATATCCCATATTTCCGTGTACTTGGGTCTTGGAGAACTAGAGATGGCATTCGTAATTTTCCATCTTTGAGCACTAGCATCAGTTTGTAATATAACTGAAGATTTATTGACCAAAACTACTGGAGCAATGCTGAATATAGTTCGTCCACCATTGTGACTTGGGTAGCTTCAGCTGGTAATAGCATAGGTCTGTTAACAATGACCCATATGGCACTTGAGAGGTTACTACTTTACACGTTGTAAGTTCTGATAATGCAAAGGCCCAATTACACAGCTGAAACACAGCTGCTATATTGCCAATTACCCTTAATGAATAGAAGACTGCTTGATAACAAGGTTGTTACTGGCTTCTATTGATTCCAATCTCTTGCCCCCGGGCGGAGTCACAGATAAATTAATAGTTAAAGATAAATCCAAATAATCAATAACTCTAGTTGGTATCAACTTAAATTTAACTGGATGGATGAGGGACCTCAATTTCTCAAATATAGTTGCGGCTGAAACATTTGATTTTAGCAAACACAGCATTTAGAATATTATCCAGTTAAGCCATAACAAGTGTTTTTGAGCTCTGAGCAGTCCAAGCAGTGAGCAGTTTAGTAATTTGGTAGATGACCTAGGAGCTGAAGTTAGCCCATTTGCAACGCATTAACTGTTATCATTGCCCCATCCAGATAAATTTCAAATGACTCCGGTGATCCCTGTGAATGGGACCTGAATAGTATGCATCTTTGAGATCGATGCATGCCATAAAGATCCTAAGGAAATCAGTTGTTAGACAGTAACGAAGTTCCATATACTGAAAAGTCTATGTTGCACATGCTAGTTAAATCAATTATGAACCGACATCCTCCATCTTTCACAATGAACAGGCCACGCCTGCCATAATTCTGTGCCTGCCTCGAACGGCAACTCTGGCCAGATTCCCGAGCCTGTCTCGAAAGGTAATCCTGGCCATAATACTGAGCCTGCCTTGAAAGACAACTCTGGCCATAATTCTGAGCCTGCCTCGAAAGACAACTCTGGCCTATTTCCGAGCCTGTCTCGAAAGGTAATCCTGGCCATAATACTGAGCCTGCCTCGAAAGACAACTCTGGCCATATTTCCGAGCTTGTCTCGGAAGGCAATCCTGGCCGTAATACTGAGCCTGCCTTGAAAGACAACTCTGGCCCCAATTCCAAGCCATACATGGTACCCTTGTATACTGTGCAATAATAGTCCAATCACATGTTATCATTCTCATTTGTACAAAACCAAGTGTAAATATTACCAACTTGTAAATGGTCCACTTACCCCATGTTTCGGAAGAACCAGACCCACCTACCTCCATGGTTACCGGTGGTATTATGGGAAACCCAAAGGCCCCTGATGTGGGTTCTATTCCTGTCCTTGATTGGAGAGTAGGAATGGTAGTGTATGTGGATTCCATATTTCCTGAGACCGGCTTGGACCTTGGCCTGAAAGACCTCTGCCCAGCTTTCAAGCTGCCACCAGCTTCAGTGAACTGCTTACTGCCGATGAGGCGTGGGGTGTGTTGTCGCCGATACAATGAAGCTTTGTTCGTCGTCGGTACCTTGATCAGTCTGACAGCTTTTGCTTCCTCATCCAGGTATACCTGTTGGATAAGTCTTACTTGAAGAGAAGATTCGGCGGCTGGTTTCATTTTCCGGATTTCATGCCGCCTCCAATGTCACCCCTGATAGCGCTGTTCACTGCTGGCACTTGTAGCGTGAGGGGAACTCTGGCCCCTTCCGGGTTTTCTGCCAATGGCTGGAACCAATTCTTCCGGCAGTAACCCCATCGCTTGCGAGTATTTTCTCGCACTGCCCCCCACAGGGAGGGGAATTCATAGGCAGCCCTGAAAACAGGTGGTGCCGCAGGCCCCTGAGGATACCTGCGCTGACATGGCCTCTCCTACGGACCTATATCAGGATTTTTGCTCTGAGTCAGACTGAAACTGACCCTGAATGCTCCCCTCCTCAGAGAGGGAGACATTGTGCAGCCCTGAAACAGGTGCCGCGGCCGCGGGCCCCCGAGGAGACCCGCGCTGATAACTCCCTCCTTTGGAGTATATCATAGTGGGGCAACCTCTCAATCAGGTGCTCCATGTGGGTTTAGGCATCCGTAGACGCACCCATTGAAGGAGGGGAACTCGCCCGAGTCCCAAGGCCTGACTGACTTACTCGTGGTTTGACCCCTTTCTGGGGCACCATAACGGTCTAAGAGCCGCTGACCGCACTGTCAGCGACTCAGGTGGTGAGACCGGCTTACTGCTGGTTTTACCCCCTTTCTGGGGAACCATAGCGGTCTGGGAGCCGCTGACCCCATTGTCAGCGACTTGGGTAGCGAACCCGAAGGCCGCCAGGTACCGGCTTCCGTGGTCCAGACCGGGATTCCCCACGGTCCATAACCGGATTCCCCGCGGCCCGTCCGACTTCGCCCCGAATCCAGCAGGCAAACTCTGTAAAGAGCTTCCTGCAACACAAAAACCAGAACCTAGAAATAAGTTTTGAAACTTACCTGTAGGTTTAAACTTACCGCTGGAAGGAGCAGCGCGCCTCCCAGTCAGTCGTTGCGCAATGCGGTAGACGTAACGACGCGCATGCGGACTGACGGCCTTCTTCACGTAGTCACTCATGTGACTCCGAAGTAAAATAAGAGATAATTGGGCAAAAATAACCCTGATAGAAATAAACCAGGCAGCTAACTGGGTAGATGTACCAGGTGATTGAACTGAGAAAATAGCTTGAGCGTTTACCTGAGTGAAATAATTTGAAAAGAAGTGGTAAATCTAACTTGAGTGGGAAGTTTAATCAGGTGCAGTTTACTGGGTATAATGAACGACTGACTGAAGGGAACAATTGCTTTTGCTTCTCCCATTCTCAGATAAAGTCGATGGCCACTGCCTGCCCTGAAGACCTCACAAAGGGCAACGTATTAGCTTGGCCTGATTTTGTGGCAGGAATTGTCGGCAGGGTGAAGAAGGATTCTGCAAGTGTTTTCTGTGCTGGTAATTTCTCTCATTACTCATGTAACACCTTAGTTTCTGTTTCGCGCAAAGGGTTAAAAAAAAAAAAAAAACACATTCACATATTACCTGCATATATTACCTGCAACACTCTCGTCCTGCTTTTCCTCTATTCCAGTTTTCTTCTGGGCCCCCCCCACCCCCCCCCCACCCCCCCCCCACTCTGAAGAAGGGTCTCAATCCGAAACACCACCTATTCACATTCTCCAGAGAATACCACCTATTCACATTCTCCAGAGAATTACGGCAGCAATTTGTGTCCTTTGTGCCAGGCACGGAACTCGCTATCAAAATATGGAGGGGACAGGGGGACAGGGGGGACACAATTTTTTTGCGGCCGCGCGCGCATGCGTACACTCACACACACATGCGCGAGGCTTCGGAGGCTCAATCTAGCGCTAAATGCAACTCAACTCTGCCTGTCTCGCCGGGTTAACTACAGCCCTGCCTGGACTGACGGGACACCTGCGCTGCTTCTCCGCGCTGGCCATATTTCCTGCAAGCCCAGGCAGGTTAACAGGCAGAGTTGAGCTGGGTTTAGCGCTGCTTCTCTGCGCTGGCTGTGGGCCTGGGGGTACAGCTCGCGTCTGACTCCCGACGTCTCTGGCCACTCGTAGGGGGGGGCACTCGGGTGGGGACGGGACAGCACTGGAGAGCCGGCCGGGATCGATCCTGGCTGCGGATGAGGCACAGGTCTGTGCCACGTCTCCCTCCTCCATTCACCGCACTCTATCCTCAGTCCCACCACCCTCCCCCCCACTCCTCCCTCCTCCAATCATCGCGCTGAATCATCATGTCCCACCCCCATTGCCTGCTGACCGACGTCTCTCTCGACCAATCGGCTCCCTCGATCAGCAGTCCCACCTCCACTGTCTCGCGGAAAGCGGAGATTTTAAAATCCGGATGATAAAAACTTGGGGGGGGATGTCCCCCACCTCTCAAAACATGAGGGGGGGACGTGTCCCCTCTGGCCCCCTCGGGTTTTCCGCTCCTGCTTTGTGCATTAACCAGCATCTGCAAGTCCTCGCTTCTATGTTAAAACCCCTCCCCTATTTTCGGCCACTCCCACCAGCTCCATTTTTTTGCAATGTTAAATTAATTCCTAACTAATCAGCTGAAATAAATACCGTGCTTCTTTTACTTGTCGTCAAGGTCAATTAACTAACTTAATACGTTTACTCTTTTTCAAATTACATTCAGATTGTCCTGTGCTTGAAGGATCTCAACCGAGCCTTCAGGTGTCCAGTACTGATTTGAAACCAGGGTCAAGGGTTGAATTATCTTGTGAACGTGGTTACCATCTTATTGGTGACAGTATGCTGCATTGTCGGAACTTGGGAGCATGGAGCTATCCAATACCGTCCTGTGAAAGTAAGTTGTTACTCACTGCAATCGTACACTAATGGGCAGCGGAATGCAGCAGTGTGGCATAGATGGTACCCAGTGACCTGGGGTACAATCTTAACCTCGGATAATGTGGAGTTTTCTTGTTTTCCCTTTGACCACTTGGGGTTCTCCGGTTTCCTTCCACATCTGGTGGGTTATTTGGCCAGGTGTGTAGGTGAGTGGTAAACTCTGGGGGCAGGAAAGGTGTTGGTGCAAATGTGGACAAACTAGATCATAGGGAAATTTAATGGGGAATGGGATTGCTCCGTGAGTTGCCATGGATGCACAGACAGAAATATGGAAATTGTTATATAGTAACTCAAATGGTAGATGTTATACCCAAATGGAAAACTCAGAGGTAAAAAGAAATGGATGAAAATTCAACCTAGGCTACTCCAACAGCATATTCCTAACTGTGATCTCTATCGACAAAAGGGAGCAGCAGGAATTTTGGAAAACCACCATCCGTCAAATGCCCTCCCAAATCTCACACCATCCCGACTTGGAAATAAAGGATCGGTCCTATCCTTGTCATTGGGTTTGAGTTATGCAGCTCTCTCCCCAAAATTGGCAGCATTCCAAGAAGGCAGCTTCCCACCAACTTCCCAACGGCAGCTAGGCAAGGCCAATAAATTCCCACATCTCAAAAATAGTTTTTTTAAATGAATGTTTGTCTGACATCCAGTATTCAGTGGATAAATTCAGTGGATAAATTCCAACTAAATATTAGAAAGAATGAAATCTGGTCCCTCACACATGCAGTGCTCTCCAGTTACTGGGTCATTGCTCTCCCTCCCTGAAAACAAACCATTTCATTCACCTTCATTACGGCGTGTTTGGCTCCAGGTTAACCTTCACATAACTTATCCATGACCCACTTTTGCAGCTCATCTGTTGTTAATCCTTACTCATCCCTTTGTAGATTACTGCAACAGTCATGACCCCCCCCCCCCCCCCCATAACTCTCGGAATAAGATATCCTGCATTAGCTGATTTTGAATTTTCTTGAATTTAACGTATTCTTTGTAGTGAAGTGACATTTCCTTTTTGCTTTGTGTGTGGCTTCCAGGGATTAACTGTGGCTTGCCTCCAGCCCTTGACAATGGGAGCTTTACTGCTGAGGACTATCTTTTTGGCAGCGCTGTGTCCTACCTGTGCAACAATGGTTACTACCTGCTAGGAGATTACAAGCTATTCTGTACTGATGATGGAAACTGGTCTGGTGTCGTGCCTGTCTGCCTAGGTAGGTGTGGAATCATTAAATCTTTAAAAATGACAAAACTGATTCCAAGGACCAAATCTTAACTTATGCGCTTCATGTACAAGAACAGCCTGATACATTGTTCTGCATCATTCAGTAACCTCACTTCATATAAATAATATCTTGGTCTCCCTACCCAAGTGGGTAACTTCATGTTTCTTACATTAACCTCCATCTTCCAATATTTTCACATGCACTTAACCGATTCATATCTTTTGCATTTTTTTGTGTTATCCCTATAACCAACTTTTCCACCAACCTTTGTATCATTAACATGTTTTTTCTGGAAAAAAAACATGGTTCTTTTTTTAAATTCATGAATCTAGCTTAGAAATTATTGTTACCTCACTAGTTGCAGCTTTGACCCATTTATCCCAAAATTTGATTTTTGCTAGTTAGACAATCCTCAATTCATTCTAATATATTACTCCCAATGCTTTGAGCTCTTACCTTGTTCAGTAACCTTTTGTAAGGCACTTGCCGTACTTCTGGAAATCCAACTTACTATACTGTATATACTGGTTCCCCTTTTCCCATTCTGTTAGAGTCTTAAAGAGCTCTAAAAAATGTCAAGCACATTTTCCCTTTTATACTCTGCCATTCAATCATGGTTGATTTTTCTCTCTCGGCCCCATTTCCCTCTCTGCCCCATTCTCCTGCCTTCTCCTCATAACCTTTGAAGCCCTTCCTAATTAAGAACCTATCAATCTTCACTTTAAAATTACCCAATGTTCTGGCCTCCACAGCATTCTGTGGTAATGATTTCCATAGATTCACCACCGTCTGGCTAAATAAATTCCTTCTCATCTGCATTCTATTCTGAGGCTGGTCTAGATTCTCCCATTACTGGAAACATCCTTTCCATGTCCACTCTATCTAGGCCTTTCATTATCTAGTTTCAATAAAATCGCTCCTCATCCTTCTGAACTCCAGCGAGTACAGAACCTTCAAATGCTCCTCATACATTAACCCAATTGTCCCTGAGTTCATTCCCGTAAACCTCCTCTGGACCATCTCCAACACCAGAACATCCTTCCTCAGATATGGAGCTCAAAACTCCTCATAAAAATCCAAATGTGGCTTCGCCGTCACCTTATAGAGCCTCCGTATAACATCCTTGCTTTTATATTCTAGCCTCCTTGAAATGAATGCCAGCATTGCATTTGCCTTCCTTTCCGCTGGCCCAACCTGCATATTAACCTAAGATAGACACAAAGTGCTGAAATAACTCAGTGGGTCAGGTAGCATCTCTGGAGAAAAAGGATGGGTGACGTTTTGGGTCAGGACCCTTCTTCAGACTGAAAGTGAGGGGTGGGGGTGAAGAGCTGGAGGCGAGAAAAGACCAAGACCAATTAAGGCCGGCCACAAATGACCTCAGACAGGGCAGATAACCTTTTGGATATCACCAGCACTCCCACGTCCCTTTGCACATACAATTTCTGAATCCTCTCCCCATTTAGAAAGTAGTGTATGTCTTTATTCCGTCTACCAAAGTGCATGATTGTACACTTCACTCCTTCCCCCAGAAAAATTGCACTACTGATACTGCTGTACATATATATATTTTACTGCTCATTATTCCTACGTTCGCTCTTCTGGGTGAGATGCTAACTGCATTTCGTTGTCTCTGTACTGTACACTGCACAATGACAATTAAAGATTGAATTGAAGAATTGAAGAATTGTATCGTATTTGCCACGTCTTTGTCCACTCTCCCAACCTGTCAACCTAGAACTCCCAAAGCGGAGCTGAAAAAACTTCAGGGGCATTTATTTTGTTTTATTCTTCAGTCAGCTTCACGTGGATGGAGCATTGGTTCATTATCCCAGCGTTGTTTGTGCGATCTTGCATTGCATGATTTCCATATTGTGCCATACCATTTTGTCATTTTTGATGCAGATTATATTAGGGCTTTTTTTTTTTACCCTTAGAGCAACTTTTGAACATAAATTTGTAACTCAATCATAGAGTCATAAAGCATGGAAACAGGCCCATCAGCCCAACTCATCCATGCCAACCAAGAAGACCCATCTAAGGTAGTTCAAATTACCCTCATTCAGCCCATATTCCTGTGAATCTTTCCTATCCATGTACTGGTCATTGAGGGAGAGGTCGCTGTCTTGGCTTCAGGTTACAAGGTTCTTAATTTCCTTCCTGTACTCCATCTCATCATTATTTGATATCTGGCCCACCATGGTGGTATCGTCTGCAAGCTTATAAATTGAGCTGGATTGGTACTTGGCTGTACAGTCATAAGGATTATAGTAGGGCAATGAGAACATGTCATTGTGGGGCACCAGTGTTGAGGATTATTGTTGAGGATGATTTTTGATGCCTCTCCTCACAGATTGTTGTCTGATGGTCAGGATGTCAAGGCTCCAGTTACAGAGGGGAGTGCTAACTCCAAGTTCCACAAGTTTAGAGATCAGCTATTGTCTTGTGCCTTGTGTCCATTGTACATCACCTCACTCTCAGCCGCTAAATGTTAGTGTTTACTGTTTCCAGATGTTGATGAATGTGCCCTTGGATCAGACTGCGATAAAAGATCTGACTGCATTAATACCATTGGATCCTACACCTGCACCTGCAGGCCACCATACACCGGCCATGGAAAAAATTGCACTGGTATAGTTGTTACATGCCCAGTACATTTATAGCCTGTCAAACCTCTCCTGAAACAACAATGAAAATTAGGACCAGAAGCACTAAGAGGATCCTTTCCATTATATACCATAGTGAACCAGTTGGGTTTTTAACTTTGGGATCTGATCCCGCAGTTTGTTCTACAATTTACAATCGCATCCTCTAAATTACTAACACCGAAACTACTTGATATTCCTATATATGCAATTTCATTTTGCTTGAATTAGTCAAAGAGATCATATATTTCCATAAAAGGCATATGCAGGGAAAGATAAATATATTCTCATGCCCTGCACAACCTGTATTGGATATTAACAGTTCAAACACCTGAATTCATTAGTTGGAATAGTTATTAACATAATAACTATTATGTACTATTTTTATTATTATTAATTATTATTACTGTACTATAACTAAACCCACAGTATTTCTTCAAAGTGGGTAATCTATGAACTGTAAATTCACTTCTTACTGAACATATGCAGTGATTCCTTACTTTTACTATCCTGAGAATATTTAATTCCATTTGGAATAGTTGCAATGTCAGTCAATGCCAATGTACTGTAGAGTGGTAAGAATGTGGAGCTTGTTCCCCAGGGAGTGGTGAAAATGAACAGCAGAGATATATTATGGGAATCTGGAAAGCCGTGTGGAGGATCTACATTGAGTGAAATGAAGGAGGATGGGGAAGGGGCTCGAGTGGGCTAATGGGCTTTCTGAACTCCGGTAATCAATGCAGAAAGGAATGAATTCCTCTCATGTTCTCCTTGTGCTATTTCTCAGACCCAGTCCAGTGCAGAGACCCTGGGAGACCTGCGCACGGACTAGCCGAGGGTGCCGTGCACTTTGTTGGTAGTCAGGTGACTTTCTCTTGTGAAGATGGCTACGAGTTGAACGGAACTGCAAATGTCACATGTCAGGAGGACGGTCGGTGGAGTGACGCAGTGCCACGCTGCCAAGGTATGCAACCCTAGCGCCGATTTGGTAAATATCATTCAGAAAATAGGCTGTGGGTTGGCTGATAAAGGTCATCAAAATGATGAAAAGGTTTGATCATCTTGACGGAGAGGTGATGGCTCCACTTATAGGAAGCCCGCGGCAACATTTATAAATATGTTAAATATCGAAAATAAATTTCTGAGAGAATCAGGATTTTCCCTGCCCTGTGGGGCAGTGGAACGTGCCATTCATATTTTTCTTACTTCGTGGCAGGTTGATTCTTGAGGTGCTGAGATTTGGGGGATTGGGGGATTGTAGTAGAGGGTGCTGAACCAAGAATATGATATCAAATTGGTAACATATTTTACAAGCATCCACCTCTCTGATTTCTTTTATCTTAATGCCAATTGAATAAAGAACTGGGTAAAGCTCATTTCACATTTCTAATTCACTCCACGGTCTGCTTCTTTAATCTCTACATTCCTGTATCAACATTACCTGCTGGAATTGTGACCCTGCCATTCATTATTATTTTCAGTTTACAGTCATGTTATCTTTTCTATCCTAGCTCAATCCTGTGGCATGCCTGGTATCCCAGCAAATGGTACGACTGAAGGCATTGACTTCACCTATGGTATGAAGGTGGTGTACAGGTAAAAAGGTTTTTCCAAAGTTTATTTCACTTCTTCATTCCCATCAACTCCTTCTTGCCCTTCGCCAAGTAGAAGTTAGTAGGGAATCAAAGGAGACAGGTCAATCAGTGGAGTCCTACGAAGCCCCAAGAAGATGGCTGCATCTCAGGTGCATTACCTCACGCAAAAATTATGATAAAGTGTCAAACTTCCTACCATTTGCCACAGTGGTTGTGCATTTTGGACAAATCCAGTTAAATAGATGAGGGATTGGATAAGGAGGCGGGAGGAAAATCAAAATTGCATAGGGCTGTTTACGAGCTGTGCATTTCTAAACAATTCCAATGCCGTTGTATATAATGTTTACCAAAAACGTTGTTTTATTCCCCCTCCTTTTCCTTCTTTTTATAGTTGCAATAAGGGATATGTGTTGTCTGGAACAGCAGAAATTTCTTGTTTAGCCAATGGTAGTTGGAGTCATGAAACACCTACTTGTGAACCTCTGATGTGCCCTACTCCACAGGATCCAGACAATGGTAGATACATCATGAATGGCATTTCCTATCTCTCCACCGTTACATATGTCTGCAACAGCGGATATCAGTAAGTTAAGTCAAGCATAGTAAATTATAATATTGCTCATTATTAACACTGAGAATAGCCTACTCCAATCCTCCATTGTCTCTAACTTCAATACCCGGCTGTTGCATATTGCCTGTCACACATCGGTACTGTGCCATCAACTCTGGAAGTTCCCACCAAAAATTCCCTGCTTCTCTTACTTTTTCAGTGCTTCTTAAAATTCAGCACTTTAACACAACTTTTGGTCAATAGTCCTAATATCTCCTGATATTTAAACTGAAAATGCTGTAAATATTCATCACAGTGCCAGTGCTTATGAAGAGCAGAATAGTGCTTGTTTTGATCATTGCCCTGTGTCATTGAGTATTGCCAGCAATTTTATGTTTTTATTTCAGATTTCCAGCAGCTGCTGAATTTTACTTTACATAGAAACATAGAAAATAGGTGCAGGAGGAGGCCATTCGGCCCTTCGAGCCAGCACCGCCATTCATTGTGATCATGGCTGATCGTCCCCAATCAATAACCCGTGCTTGCCTTCTCCCCATATCCCTTGATTCCACTAGCCCCTAGAGCTCTATCTAACTCTCTCTTAAATCCATCCAGTGACTTGGCCTCCACTGCTATCTGTGGCAGGGAATTCCACAAATTCACAACTCTCTGGGTGAAAAAGTTGTTTCTCACCTTAGTCTTCAATGGCTTCCCCTTTATTCTCAGACTGTGGCCCCTGGTTCTTGATTCGCCCAACATTGGGAACATTTTTCCGGCATCTAGCTTGTCCAGTCCTTTTATAATTTTATATGTTTCTATAAGATGCCCCCTCATCCTTCTAAACTCCAGTGAATACAAGCCTAGTCTTTTCAATCTTTCCTCATATGACAGTCCCGCCATCCCAGGGATCAATCTCGTGAACCTACGCTGCACTGCCTCAATCATAAGGATGTCCTTTCTCAAATTAGGAGACCAAAACTGGACACAATACTCCAGATGTGGTCTCACCAGAGCCCATACAACTGCAGAAGAATCTCTTTACTCCTATACTGAAATCCTTTTGTTATGAAGGCCAACATTCCATTATCTTTCTTCACTGCCTGCACGCCAACTCTCAGTGACTGGTGTACAAGGACGTTCAGGTCTCGCTGCACCTCCCCCTTGCCTAACCTAACCCCATTGAGATAATAATCTGCCCCCTTGTTTTTGCCACCAAAGTGGCAAGTTGATATTAATTTTGTCCACTAGCCTTCCTGTGAAACTCCTATTGATATTTTAGCATGCTAAAGGTGATTGATAAATACTCGCTGAGTTTCTCCTGCATTTTTGTATACCTTTGATAAATATGAGTTGCTTTTTAGTTGTTGTGTTCTTCTCCATTGATATCCAGCTTTCCCAAATGTATCACTGGGCTTCCTGAAGCATTATGTTGTGATTCTGCTTGCCGACCTACATTGTCTCCTGGAATGCAGTGCTTCAGTTTTAAATGTCTCTTCCTTGATTTTCTATCCATTCCCAGTTTCACAGCACCCATTCTTGGTAACTTTCTCCAACCCTATATCTCTCTTCATTCTCAGAACGCCTAAAATTTCTAACGCTTACATGTTCACTATTTTCATTGTTCTGTCATTGGCTGCTGTTCCTTTAATTCCCGGGCTCTGATATTCTCTCCTTAAACATCTTAACCACTCTTGCCTCCGGTTAAGACTCCTCACAATATTCTGGTCATTTGTGTTTTGTGGTCCTGGGACAAATGTTACTTGATGCCCTTGTACCTTGGAGATAATTTGCTATCTTTTAAGAAACCAATGAAGTGCAGATTCTCAGAAACATTTGGAGATCTGATGCAATGTACTAATATCTCCTTTTAACTGTTTTTGAATCACTAAAGGTTGCATGGACCAGATATTTTAGTCTGCAATGGCACTGGTCAATGGAATGGCACCTTCCCTGTGTGTGAGATCATATCGTGTGGGCCTCCACCATCGCTTCTTAGTGCTAATGTTGTTGGAAGCAATTTTACCTTTGGAAGCACCATTGTCTACAGTTGCAAGAAAGGGTAAGACCTATATCTATCATTGTATGCTTCTGTTTAAAAATATATTATTTTCCATCAAAAGGAAGACCAGTTCGGATCAAAGGAACAGGAAACCATTTAGCTCCTGGAGTCTTCGTTTGGGATGGGCAATATATAATGACTTTCGTAGCGATGCCCACATTTCATGAGAGAATATAAACTAATTTCTGTCACCTTAACAAAATGCAACCTAATGGGCAGGTGCAATTGTCTTCCTGAAAGACAGTTAAGATGTTCTAACCAATAACTTTCAAATTGGAAATAATCTAAATAGGCATTGGAAGAAAGCAATGGTATTTATATAGTACCTCAAGATCTCAAAACAGAAGTTGTTAATCACTGAACTACAGATGTCAGCAGTTTGCTATTATATGCTATGTTGGAAGGAACTGGAGATGCTGCTTTACACCGAAGATAGACACGAAACGCTGGAGTAACTCAGCGGGACAGGCAGCATCTGTGGGGAGAAGAAATGGGTGACATTTCTGGTCAAGACCCTTCTTCAGACAAGAGGACCTTTCTTCAGTCTGAAGAAGGGTGCCGACCCGAAATGTCCCGAGATGCTGCCTGTCCCACTGAGTTACTCCAGCATTTTGTGTCTATGATAGGAACAGGAGACCATTAAGCACCTGGAGTCTTCCCTTCAGGATGATCAATATATGAAGGGTCCCGACCCCAAAAGTCACCTATTCATGTCCTCAAGAGATGCTGCGTAACCCGCTGAGTTACTCCAGCACTTTGTGTTTATGTTTATTAACCAGCATCCACAGTTCCTTGTGCCTGGAATAACTAGGCTACATAGGCCGAATCTGAGGCCGAAGATAGGCCGAATCTGGAGAAAAGCAATACATACCTCTCCTGATGCGAAACTTGGCCCCTGACTTTCCAAAAGGATTTTAAATCCTCTTCATCGGCATAGGACTCCACAAATTATGTCAACAATAGTGTAAGGAACAAAGGTCACCTCCAACATTATTTACAACCTTTCTATTCCAAAAACCAAGCATTTTCTTCTATTTTTACTGGCCCAGTTCCACTGAGATGGTGTTATTTATGGAGGCAGTGCTCAAACTATATTCCTTTTTATCACTGAGCTCTGTGACCTTTGGCCTCAGGCATAGACTGTCTTCTACTAGGACTGCTTTGTCAGTGGAGTTCAAAGTCACAGTTGCTCTTGAACCCATGGCCTCAGAACAGGCAGAACAAGTGCAAGCTTTTACCTGCATTGCAAGCTTTGCCAGGATTTGGGCAATATCAAGCCTGACCTCATGTAGTCTTACAGAGATTTTCCTGGCAAACCTTTTCCAGGAATACTTAATTGTACATTTGACAACTGAACATGCCCCTTGCAGGTGCTGTCCTCATCCTAACCAACTCCCTGTGACATCCTTCTACTATTCCTGCTATTATTGCAACATGATTGTTCAACCTAACTCACTCTGCCGTGGCTGGAAGAGTGCTGCTTGTATTGTACTTTGGTCCATTAGAGCTGGCTGTCAAGATAGCAGTTTTGCAATAGGTCAATAGAGCATGATTGAGACTAACATAGTTGGGCATTACACAAAGGGACATCACAATGTTTATTGGGAACCTTACAATTGATGATCCCAAATTTTATTGGACATTTAAAACAATATTAAGGTGATACTCAACACTGCCTTCATGGCATTAACATATGGTAATGCAAATTCAAATCTGTTGTCCCTCGTTACAGTGTCTAATTCAACCTCCTTTCTGTTCCTCTTGCTGCAGCTATACTTTGCTCGGTGTGGAGACCAAGCAGTGCCTGGCCAGCGGAGAGTGGAGCCACAGCACTGTGCAATGTGTCCCCATGTCATGTGGCCCAGCCCCAAACATTGACCATGCTTTTCCCGAAACGGGTCACCAGTTATACGGAGACAACGCGATGTACTACTGCACGGACGGGTACAGCATCTCGGGCAACTCTTGGCTGCTCTGTGACTCCACGGGAACGTGGACCCCTCCAGAAGGCCAGGCCACGCCGCACTGTGTGGCCGACTTCTGCAAGAAACCAACATTTGCGCCCCATGTGATTTTGGAGACGGTCGACAAAGAGAAGTTCCTGGCGGGCTCGCAGGTGGTGTACAAGTGTGAGGAGGGCTTCATGCTGAACACCTCCATCGCCATCGAATGCACCCGCGGTGGCCTGTGGCTCCCCTCTCCCTTCAGCGTGCAGTGCATCCCCGTGCGCTGCGGGGAGCCACCAGCCATTGAGCGAGGCCAAGTGAGCGGCACCAACTACAGCTTCGGTGCCATCGTGGCCTACAGCTGCAGCAGGGGCTTTTATGTCAAGGGCGACAAGAAGCGAGCGTGCCAGGCCGACGGAGAGTGGAATGGCCGCCTGCCCAGCTGCCAGCCTGTGTCGTGCGGAGAACCGCCTCGCCTAGTCAACGGACTTTTCCAAGTGAGTTCTAGTCTCATTATTAGTTATATAAATGGAACATGATGGAAAAGGTAGCGTCTGGAGAGAGAACAACAAGAGCTAACCTTTCTGATTAATGAAACTGTAACTCTCTTTCCACAGATGTTGCTCGATCTCTTATGTGTTCCCACCATTTTCTGTCTCCAATTTCCAGCATTTGTTGTATTTTGTGCAGTTGAAAATATTCAAAAGACTGATCTTTTAACATTAGATCTCAGAAGCTGTGGAATTTGTGGAATTCCCTGCCACAGAGGGCAGTGGAGGCCAAATCACTGGACGGATTTAAGAGAGAGTTAGATAGAGCTCTGGGGGTATGGGGAGAAGGCAGGCACGGGTTATTGATTGGGGACGATCAGCCATGATCACAATGAATGGTGGTGCTGGCTCGAAGGGCCGAATGGCCTCCTCCTGCACCTATTTTCTATGATTCTAAGCTATGTAGACCCTGACCTTATTAGGACTTGGCTGGGACTCTTCCTGGGAATGCCAGGTATACCTGGAGAGGAGAGAAGTGGTGAATGCTCACTCAGCCTGAGAATCACCTCTACTGCAGATCAGGTTGTCCTATCGAGCATGGTTGACTCGGGACAGATTTTGAGATACTTAACATTAGATATGAGGTAAACGTACATCAACTGTTCTTGCATGCATTAAAATATGGAAGTTTAAAGGTTGCTTTTTTTAGTATTTGCTGAGATGTTTACATTTTCTGTTTGTGAGGAAGCCTAGAAGAAAGGAATGTAAATGTAAATACAAAGCAAGGACCATTCAGATAAGAAGTTAACAAACACTTCAACACACAGATAGGTAGAAGTGTGGAGAAAAGCTTTGGATGCCATCTTGATCAATCATCTTAAATCTGTAGAAGCAGTGGGTCTTTGTCATCTCGTGTATTCAAAGAGAGAATAGAAATGTGTCCATACACACATTAATGTAATATCTGTTCTTTACCATATGTCTTTGTAATATCTGTTCTTTAACATATGTCTCAATCCGAAATGTCACCTATCCATTTTCATAAGTCATAAGGTCATAAGTGATAGGAGTAGAATTAGGTCATTGAGTCATGGCTGATCTGTCTCTAGCTCCTAACGCCATTCTCCTGCCCTCTCCCCACAACCTCTGACACCTGTACTAATCAAGTTTTCTGGGGATGCTGCCTGACCGACTGAGTTGCTCCAGCATTTTGTGTTCTTTAATGTAATAGGTATGCATGTCCATCTTAGCTTTTGAAATTGTTACCAGACTTCAACACACATGTGACCCGCATATGTTTGCTTGCACAGCAGTACAAATTTCTATCCCTCATAGAATCAGGTACAGGTCAGAGAGGAACCTCTAGCCATTCCTATGTTTGCTTTCTCTGCCTTTCAAGAAGTTGTCTTTATATAGTGCTTAGGAACTCTCAGATATCACTGTACAGCGAGTGATCTGTTTAAAACTAACGTCGCTATCAAAATGTAAGAAATGCAGCAAGTCAAATGTTGCACCTACCAACTCCAGCTAACAGCAAATTCAAATGGTAAAACAGTTTACGGGTCTTAACCCAGGTTTATCACAGTAGTAATGGATTTGAAGTCGTTAATGACATTGCTCCTTGTTGAAAATAACTTTACACAGCTATAAAGAGTACAATGTAGCAAAATATATCTCAATCGTACAATGTAACATGGCCAAAACAGTGACTGATTATCAGTAGTACCTTTCCAGAGTGAATTCAGAAATATGTAAAAGACATATCTATGCAAAACATGAAATGCTGGAGGAAATCAACATTCAGGCAGAATCCGTGGAGGGAATGGTTAGTCAATGTTTACCTTCTTCAGACTTCAGCCAAGTTCTTTTTTTTTTTTTTTTTTTTTTTTTTTTTAATTTTTATTTATTAGAAGTACATTACATTACAACCACATACATTAGTACTCGTCATTTATATCTTCTTACAATTAATGTACTCCATTTATTTTTTACACTAGAAAAGGAAAAGATTGAAAGAAAGAAGAAAGTGAAGGAAAAAGTGAAAGTGTAGGAAATGTGACAACAAAAAAGGACGAAGACCCTATAAGAGCAAAATTAAAAACAAAAGAAAAAGAGTTAAGAAATAGACCCTAGGAAAGAAAGAGAGAGAGAAAGAGGAAAAAGAGAGAAACAAATATTTTTATGAGCATTACGTAAATGGGACATACCAACTCTTCAACTATCATCCCCCCTTACCTGACCTCAATTTTTTTTTTTTTTTTTAAGTACTTTTGCACCCTATGTTTGTAATAATTCTATAAATGCAGACCACGTCAGGTGGAAGTGATCTGGTTTACCTGCTAGGAGGAGTCTTATCTCTTCTAGGTGTAATGTTTCAAACATATTTGAAATCCACATATTTATAGTTGGTATTGGAGCCTTCTTCCAAAATTTTAGAATTAGCTTTTTTCCAATTATTAACCCATAGTCCATTAGTTTCTTTTGAAACACATTCAGTTCTGGACCATCTTCCGTTATACCGAAGATAATCAACATTCAGGCAGAATCCGTGGAGGGAATGGTTAGTCAATGTTTACCTTCTTCAGACTTCAGCCAAGTTCTAAGCGAGGAAGGTTATTTGGTCTCAGGAAAAGCAACAAGATTTTTGTAAATTAATAATAATAATAATAAATACTTTATTAATCCCCTTATTCAGGAGAAATTCAGATGTCCTTGCAGCACACTAATAAAAGTACAACATAGCATTAAAGAAGAAGTTTAACATTAAAACATAAAAACATCCCCCCACAATGGTTCCCACTGTGGGGGAAGGCACAAAGTCTAGTCCCCATCCCCATGTCCACCCAAATTATGAAAAATAATTCATTAAATTCCATCATATAGCTAAATTGATAGTCAAGACTCTGGTGAAAAAAAAGGTGTTCTGCTTATATTTTAGAATGGTTTGATTTTGCAGACAGTGTTAACCTTTGCTGCACTGTCAGCATTATAATATAAATCATTCTGCAGACAATTTGTGCAGCGCAAGTTCCTAAAAATAACAATGAAATAACGTTATTTCCCGTGAGATTGAGAGATGAATATTGCAGAGGACATTAGTCAATATTTTAATGGTAGGTGACGTTTCGGATTGAGACATATGTTAAAGAACAGATATTACATTAATGTCAGCGCAGCATTTGATACTGTCGACCATACCATCCTAATTGACCATCTCTGGTACGGGGTTGGTATTGATGGCACTGCCCTGAGCTGGTTCATCTCCTACCTCAAAGGTAGGAGTTTCTCTACTATCATAGGCAACTCTTTCTCCTCCCCAGCTAGCCTCTGCTGCGAGGTTCCACAAGGTTCCATCCTTGGCCCCATTCTCTTCTCCCTGTATATGCTCCCCTTAGGCCATCATTCAAAGGCACGGCATTTCCTTCCATTGCTCTGCAGATGATACACAACTCTATCTCCCCCTGAAGCCCAAAAACCGATCAAATCTACTTAACCTTATCCACTGCCTCGAGGATATAAAGTGTTGGATGGCCCAGAACTTCCTCCAACTAAACGAGAGTAAGTCTGAGGTCATCCTTCTCGGCCCCTCAGACTCAATCAAACAATAGCAAGCAGCCTTGGAAGCCTTACCCCATTACTCAAACCTCACATCAAAAACCTTGGCGTGATATTTGACTCAGCATTGAAATTTGACAAACAAGTCAATGCCGTGGTAAAAGCTAGCTTCTTCCAGCTTCGGACGATAGCTAAAATAAAACAATTCCTCCAGTTTGATGACCTCGAAAAGATCATCCACACATTTATCTCCTCCCGCCTCGATTACTGCAACTCCCTTTACACTGGCATCAGCAATCTTCCCTGTCCCGCCTGCAACTGATCCAAAATGCCGCAGCGAGACTCCTGACGGGCACCCGAAAAAGGGACCACATCACCCCGATTCTGCCCTCTCTCCACTGGCTCCCTGTGCGGCTCCAAATAAATTTCAAAATCCTGCTTTAAGTTTACTAAGCCCTTAACGGGCTTTCCCCCACCTACATCAAAAGTCTGCTTACCCACCACACCACCTCCAGGTCCCTCAGATCGGCTGACTTGGGGTTACTGAACATCCCGCGGTCTAGGCATAAGCTCAGGGGCGACCGTGCCTTTGCGGTTGCAGCTCCTAGACTGTGGAACAGCATCCCTCTTCCCATCAGAACTGCCCCCTCCATCGACTCTTTTAAGTCGAGACTTAAACCTCATCTTTACTCTCAAGCCTTTCTTGATGTCCTCTGAGGAAGGGCTATATGTATGTATTTATGTATGTACTTAATCTATGAACCAATGTTATATAATGTTAGTACCTCCACCAATGTAAAGCACTTTGGTCAACGAGAGTTGTTTTTTAAATGTGCTATAGAAATAAAAGTGACTTGACTTGACTTGAGGCAACTCTCTCGGTGTTTTATTTAAATATAAAATAAAAAATAAATATAAAATATAAAATCCAAAAAGCCTTTGGATTTTTTTAAATATCACCAGCCAGTGCTAACCAGCTCCATGTTTTGTCGAAAGGCTGGTACTCCTGACAATAAAGTGGTCAAATTACCACACGGAGCCTTGATTTTTGTGCTCATGCCTGAAGACAGGTTGTGGGTTCGTCAGCTCGCAACCTTCTAACTTAAAGGCATTAAGAGCCATGATATGAGGGTCATTCACTGACCCAGGACTGGTGCTGTAAGTGATAACTGGGTAGATAATAAACCTTTTGCTCCTTTTCTTGAATTGCAGGTTAAGAATGGCACGCTGTTTCAGAGCAAAGTCAGGTATCATTGTCACCGTGGCTATCGATTGGTGGGGAGTCCTATTCGTACCTGCCAAGGCAATCGACACTGGCACAGCGAATCGTACCCTTCCTGCATCGGCGTGGTCTGCGGGCCGCTTCCAGCCGTGAAACACGGACGCTTCGTGGGCTCCGGGTTCACCCTCGACGCGCGGGTCGAGCTCCAATGTGAGGAAGGGTATGTGGTGTCTGGAAAAGCTATGATGGCCTGTCGGGAGGACGGCCTGTGGGATTCAAGCCAACGTCCTCGGTGCATTCCGCTGCGGTGCCCCGAGCCATCGTTGTTGGGGCAGGACAGCAATCTGCTCATCCACCAGACCGACACGGGTGGAGTCGTCCTGCTGGAGTGCGCTGAGGGCCACATCCTGGAGGGAGCGTCCAGCCTCAAGTGTCTGGCGTCGCAGCAGTGGAACGACTCCTTCCCTGTTTGCCAGCCCGTTATCTGCGACAAGCCTCCGGAGCTTCAGTACGGTGACGCCTTGTTTTCTGACCTTCACTTCGGCAGCACTGTCAACTACACCTGCACTGGTGGGTTTGTTTTGCAGGGGCGGCCGCTCCTGACCTGCCGAGCCGACAAAACTTGGGGGGACGCCGTGCCGGAGTGCATGCCGATCGAGTGCTCTCAGCCTGAGTTGATCGGGAACGGAATCGTGGACATCCAGGGGCTGACTTATCTCAGCCACGCCGTGTACACTTGCAAGCCCGGCTTCCGTCTGAGGGGCAACGCCACCGTCACCTGCGGTGAGAACGGCGAATGGCTGGGAGGACGGCCCGTCTGCCAGCCAGTTGAATGCCCGCCTCCCAGGGAAATAAAGAATGGAAGAGCCAACTTTGAGAAGTTGTACTACCGGGAAGCCGTGACATATGGGTGCAATACAGGCTTTAAGCTGGAAGGCCAGGAAAGGCTGACTTGTTTGGAGACAGGCGAGTGGAATGCAGAGGCACCCGTCTGCAAGCTTTTCAGATGTGAGCCGCCTCAGCTTATAGAGAATGGCTTTGTCGAGGGCTCTGACTACAGCTACGGCGCTCTCGTTTTCTACAGCTGCTTCCCTGGCTTCCATTTGGTTGGCATCCCTACGCACATATGTGAGGAATCCGCCTGGTCCGCTATGCCCCCACATTGTGCACCTGTAGATTGTGGGCTGCCTCCCCACATAGATTTTGGAAGGTACTTGGTCACCCGGAATCAGGATGGAGATGTTCATGGCGGATCCGTAAACCACGCGGGTCCAAGTGACCAAGGGCGTGGCTCTGACATCGCAACTAATCTCCTCCCGTCAGACCTCGATCCAAAGAAAAGTGTTCCTGCTTCTAGCTCTGAGCGTGTCCCACATCCTAGGTCCAGCGACAACAAGCAAATGTGGAATAATCCAAACGTAGACCTTCTGGAGAGCTCCGAGTTCATGAGTGGAACAGTGATTCAGTATCACTGTTATAACAGCTACGAGCTGGTAGGATCCCAAGTGTTGGAATGCCAAGAAGATGGCACTTGGAATGGGAGTGCACCTGCCTGTCTCCTGATTGAGTGTCAGCTCCCTGTGAAACCGGAAAACGGTTATGTTAAGTTTTCCAGCAACTTGCTTGGCAGCAGGATAGAGTATGGGTGTGAGCTTGGCCATGAGCTCATTGGCTCGGCCACCAGGCACTGCAGCTCCAACAGCGAGTGGGGGGGCGATCCTCCCACCTGTCAACTGGTCTCATGTGGCCTTCCCAGCCAAATCCAAAATGGCGTCACAAGTGGTGACAACTACACTTACTCCAGCGTGATAACTTATGCCTGCAAATCTGGGTTTTTTCTTGGGGGGCAAATGGAAAGGACTTGTCAGGGCAATGGGAAATGGAGCGGAGAAGTACCACAGTGTGTCCCAATCTCCTGTGGGTCACCCCCCATTCCCGACAATGGCAATGTGACCGGACTGGATTACACTTTCCAGACGCAGGCAACTTATAGTTGCAACAATGGGTACCTGATTAAAGGAGGTTTGACTCGTACCTGCCTTGCCGATGGCAACTGGAGTGGGGAGATGCCAGAATGCATAGTAACAACATGCCCACCGTTCACTGCATTGCTGAATGGCCAAATCACAGGATCTGAATTTACGTATGGGAAGAAGATACAATTCCATTGTATGGATGGTTACTTATTACATGGTGCACCACGCCTTGTGTGTCAGGGTGATGGAAGCTGGAGTGATGAGGCACCTCAATGCACCCCAATCAACTGTGGTCCTCCAGAAGATATCTCCCATGCATTGATTAATGGGTCTAGCTTCAGCTTTGGGGACTCCGTGAAGTACGTATGTTTTCTTGGATATGGAATGATAGGCACTTCAGTCAGACATTGTCTGCAGAATGGGTCATGGAGCGGCAGTGTTCCAAAATGTGAACTGTGCAAATGTCCACAACCAGACATCCACAACGGGTTTACTACAAATCAAGACATCATTTGTGGAAACTTGGTATCCTTCCAGTGCATGGAGGGCTTTAAGTTACTGGGCCCTTCTCAAGTTCTTTGTGGAGCTGAAGGGAAGTGGAATTCAAGCCTTCCATACTGTGGCCGAATTTCCTGTGGTGCTCCTCCGTTGATACGCAATGCATTTTTTAACGGGAGCAGCTCTGTGCCGGAGAATGCAGTAGCCTACAACTGCTTTCCTGGCTACATCATGACGGGGAAGGCTGAAGTCTTCTGCACAGAGAGAGGCAAATGGAGTCAGCCCTTTCCAACCTGTATGCCCGTGAGCTGTGGGCCACCACTACCCTTACAGAATGCTGTTGTTATCGGTGAACAACACACCTTCGGGAGCAGAATACATTACAGGTTAGTACTACGCTCACTCTGAACTTATTAATAACTTTCATATCAATCATATGGTGTCCGTTATTTTTACTAGTACTGATCCAAGGTTAATGAGCCAATGGTTGCTTTTGAACATAAAGTGCTGGAGTAACTTGGTGGGTCAGGCAGCAAGTCTGGAGGAAATGGATAGACGCCGTTTCAGGTCAGGACCCTTCTTCAGACACTTTGTGGAAGAAAGCTAGAAGAGAGGAGGGGCAGGACCAAGTGTGGCAGGTGAAAAGTAAACACATGCGAGGGGGGAGGATAGGCAGATAGTTGGATAGAAGCCAGAGATGAAAAAAATGGTGTGGGACAAAAAGTTTGAAGAGTTGCGAATTGTGAAGCCAGAGGAAGGAATGCCCATGGGGAAGGGGGGGAGAGTTGGCGGAAGGGGAGAAATAGGTGCGAGTCCAGGTGGGGCACAGGGATAGGGTGTAAGGAAGGGGAGGTGTGGGGGTGAAAGGGGGGAGGGGGTGTTGTTAGAGGTTACCTAAAATTGGATCAGAAATTGAAGCAGAAAGCTTCATCATCTTTAAAAAGTCATCGACCTCCAAGATTACCGTTTCTAAAGACAGAATGTGTGAATAAGCTTGAAACTTCATAAGGAATAGCATAGATCTTCACTCATAATTTTATAATGATCATTTCCATGCACAACTCACCAAATGAAAATCCAAAAAACTGCACACATAGAAAACCTGAACTAAGAATAGAAAGTGCAGGACGTCAAGAGTGTTTTATTGTCATGTGTCCCAGATAGAACAATGAAATTCTTACTTGCTGCAGCATAACAGAATATGTAAACATAGTACACTGTAAACAATATGGTAAACGAGAGAAAAATATATATACACACACACACACACACACACACACACACACACACACACACACACACACACACACACACACACACACACACACACACACACATATACATACTGTATATATACATACATACACATACTCACAAAAAAAAACAATAGGAGTGCAATAATAATAATAATAATGGTATTCTATTGAAATTCAGAGCTTATTTGAGGTTGTAGTGTTGCACAACATGTGTGGTGTGGTGTGGTGTGGTGTGGCAGTCTGGCAACATGTGTGGAAAGAGAAGCAATTAATTCTTCGGATCAAAGACTTGTCGTCGCATCTCTTAGTCCTGATGAAGGATTTTCCATCTGAAACGTTAAATGGTTCTCTTTTCACAAATGCTGCCTGATATGATGTGTTTGCCGGCAATTCTATTTTTATTTCTACAAGTGAATCAGTCCATGTCTGCCTATGACAGGACTGAAACAACATTCAGGTACCGGTTGATAAGTGGCAAGTAACATTTGTGCTACACAGCTAAACACAGCTAAATTTGGCCAATTGTTTTTTTTTGTGCAGTAACAATACAGGGTTTTAACAAGAAACATTGGCCTTTATGAGTGAGTACAGGTGTAGATATACCAGAATGATTCCTTGTCTCCGAGGTTAAGTCAGGAGAGCTTCCACAGACTAAATGTTTAAGAAAGAACTGCAGATGCTGGAAAAATCGAAGGTAGACAAAAATGCTGGAGAAACACAGAGGGTGAGGCAGCATCTATGGAGCGAAGGAATAGGTGACGTTTCGGGTTGAGACCCTTCTTCAGACAGATGTGGAGGAGGGGGGGGGGAGGCGGGAAGAAGAAAGGAAGAGGCGGAGACAGTAGGCGGAGACAGTAGGCGGAGACAGTGGCCACCTCCAACGGGATCCTATCTTCCCATCTCCCACATCTTCCCATCTCCTCCCCTTTCGGCTTTCCGCAGAGACCGCTCCCTCCGTAACTCCCTGGTCAATTCATCCCTTCCCACCCAAACCACCACTTCCCCTGGTACTTTCCCCTTGCAACCACAGGAAATGCTACACTTGTCGCTTTACCTCCCCCCTTGACTCCATCCAAGGACTCAAGCAGTCTTTCCAGGGGAGGCAGTGGTTCACCTGCACCTCCTCCAACCTCACCTATTGCATCCGCTGCTCTAGATGTCAGCTGCTCTACATCGTAGGCTTGGCGATCGCTTCGCCCAACACCTCCGCTCGGTTCGCACTAACCAACCTGATCTCCCGGTGGCCCAGCACTTCAACTCCCCCTCCCATTCCGAATCCGACCTTTCTGTCCTGGGTCTCCTCCATGGCCAGAGTGAGTCCCACTGCAAATTGGTGAAGCAGCACCTCATATTTCGCTTGGATAGTTTACACCCCAGCGGTATGAACATTGACTTCTCCAATTTCAGGTAGTCCTTGCTTTCTCCCTCCTTCCCCTCCCCTTCCCAGCTCTCCCACAGCCTACTGTCTCTGCCTCTTCCTTTCTTCTTCCCGCCCCCTCCCCCCCACCTCCACATCTGTCTGAAGGTCTCAACCCGAAACGTCACCTATTCCTTCGCTCCATAGATGCTGCCTCACCCGCTGAGTTTCTACAGCATTTTTGTCTACCTTCCATACACTAAAGGTGTGTTAATCTGAAACTTGGAAGATTACAGGATGATTTTGATTAAACTTTTCAACTGATTTGGGGGCAAATAATATAAATAGAAAATAAATATAAATATAAATAAAAATAGAAACTTGTTCTGCTGCTAAGCATCTGGGATAGTAGTCCAAAAACTAGAAGGTGTACACAAAATGCTGGAGTAACACAGCGGGACAGGCAGCATCTCTGTAGAGAAGGAATGGGTGACGTTTCGGGTCGAGACCCTTCTTCATCTGATCAAAAACTAACTAGATATAGGAGGAGAGTTAAGAAGCAATTCTGCATTCAGTACACAATGCATATTTGGAATGTTCTTCTGCCAGTAGCAGTTTAGTAATATAGCTTGGAAACAGGCCAGATGAGTCCCATCACCAACCATTGATTGCCCGTTCACACTAGTTCTATGTTATCCCACTTTCGCCTCCACTCTCTACACATTTGGGAAAATTTACAGAGGCCAATTAAACTACAAACCTGCACGTCTTTGGGATGTGGGATGGAACCAGACCACTGGAGGAAACCCATGGGCCTCGGGGTGAATGTGCCAAACTCAATGCAGACAGCTCCCGGGTCTAATGTTGTGAGCTGCACCACATTATTTTAAACATCGATAGATTTTTGTGAAGGGAAATGAGAACAATGTGAGTACGTGGAATTAGATCACAGATCTCATTGAATACTTGATGCAATGAGGGGCTGAAGGGCACCTTTCTGATCCAATTGGTTGAGGCAGAATTCCTCATAACATGGAAGAAATACCTGGAATTGTACTTGAAATGCTTTGATCTGCAAACTTACAGATCAAGTGCTGGAAGGTTAGATTAGGTTGGGTAACTCTTTCTCGCCTGATCCACATCGGTATTGGTTTATTGTTGTCATTTGCACCAAGGTGCAGTGAAAAGTTTGATGTGCATGGCTATCCAGCCAAATTATTACCATACATTAGTACGTTTAAACCATGCACAAGTACATGAGGCAATGCAAAAAGAGAAAGGAAACAGAGGGAAGGATATCGTGTAACAGCTGCAGAGAAGGGCTGCAATGAGGTAGGTTGCGAGATCGGCACTACTTTGTTACTTGGTGAGAGATCCATTCAATAGCCTCATAACAGCGGGGAAGAACCTGTTCCTGAATCAGGTGCTACACGCATTAAAGCTTTTGTACCTTCTGCCTGACAGAAGAGGGGGAGAAGAGAGAACAATTAGTTCATGGGCTTCTACTTCAGAAATGTCATGCATTTTCAATGACGCTATTCTAGGGCTCTATTAATGTCTATGCATAAAGCTCAGCTTAATGTTGAATCTGAAACACCTACCTCCATCAAGGCACACTCTCTCAGTATCAGCCTAGTTTTATTTGAGTTTGAGGTTTGTGCTTGAATCCACAATATTGTGACCCAGGGGCAAGCATGCTACCCACTGAGCCTTGGCAGAGCCACTCGTGTGTGAAATCATACTTGGAAATAAAATTAAGGAATCAAAACACCAACTTTGGTTTGCAAATGCTGAAAATTAACGTGCAAAATCATGCTCTTTCCTGCAGATGCTCAGAGGGCTACGTAATGGAATCAGAGGGAGATGCACAGACGTGTTTGGAAGACGGCTCCTGGTCCACTCATGGTATTGCATGCAAACGCCAGAGCTGTCCCCTGCCATTCACCAGTCAGGCAAATGTTGTCTTCTCAGGAACAGTGTTTGCAGTGAATGAAAGTATTGTCATCTCCTGTGAAGAAGGATACAGACTGTCAGGAGCCAACTTATCTACCTGCCAGGTAAATGTCCCGACAGGCTTATTTTACAAACAAGAATTCTGTAGGAATGCAATCTATTTCTTCTTTATCTTTGTCTAAACTTTTATAAGCATGTGCATAAACAATGTTGGGCAGAATTACAACCCTGTAAAGTAATAGTGTAACACTATTGTGTAATATAATAGTGTAATGGTTGGGACACGTTTGGAGAGCTATGGACCAAACACAGACAGGTGGGACTAGTGTAGCTGGGACATGTTGGCTGGTGTGGGCAAGTTGGACCGAAGGGCCTGTTTCCACACTGACTCTAACACCTTTGTAAGGAATGCTCAAGTAGTAGTATCTATGCAGGAATTGAAGGATGTGGTAAAGAGATGTGCAAGGACAATCATGTAGGACATGAATACTAGCACGGAAGACTTGGTTAGTAGATCCTTCTTCCGGTCTTCTTCGGGTTTCGACCCGAAACTTCACCCATTCCTTCTATCCAGAGATGCTGCCTGTCCCGCTGTGTTACTCCAGCATTTTATGTCTATCTTCGGCGTAAACCAGCATCTGCAGTTCCTTCCTACACAATGGGTCAATGTAATATGTGTTTCTTATAACTACAGCAGGAGCTCTCAATATACAGTTCAAAGATCTCATTGATGGTATACTTGTAAAGCCAGGACAAGCAACATGAACATTACAGTCCTCACAATGATACAAGTTGAGCAGTGGTCAACACCCTCTGGAATTAGCTCCTCCCACCAATCCTTTTCACTGATCCCAGCTCGTTTCTCAGCCTCTTGCAACTGAAAAATGTTCATGAATGTTAGTGTTTTCAGCTGAAATGTGGACATGGGGCTGCAAAAGCTGAAATGAAAAGGGCACTAGCTCCCACCATAACTCCTTAATTCAACTCTATGGTCACTATCTAGGCCAAAGTTCTGAGCAGAGCTGTGTGAAAAGATTAGATTATGGGACTAATTGGAGCTCTTTTTCAACCAGTCAGCCACCACCTGCCTCATGTGGAAGTGTCTGCAGTTGTTGCATCCCATGCTGGCTGACTGGCTTTCTTCAGTGTCAGAAGGCTTACCAATTCGCACATTGCTTTCTGAGGTCAATATATAGCATTCCTTATGTAAGTGTATAGTGGGCACTGGTTCGTTATGCGACTGGTTTGTTATGTTAAGTGACAGATTGAACCTCCCCACATTACACATAGAGAAATTAATGTAAAAGAAAAATTCTATTAAAATTATGAACATGTTTAGACCTGTTCATAATTTATAAGTATAGTGATAAATCAAAATTTAGGCACAGTCATGTAAATCACATATATTGGGGCAAAACGTTTATTTTTAACATAACCAACTTTCATTTGGATTCTGCATTTATCACTGCATTAATCTACTTTCTGATCTTTCAGCTGAATGGGTCGTGGAATCCACCAATTTCTGATATTTTGTGTTCCCCTGTATCCTGTGAAGAACCACTTCCCCCAGTGCATGGCTCAGTTAAAGGAACAAGCTATCAATATAAAGCCAGCGCGACATATCAGTGTGACATCGGCTATGAGTTACAGGTATCATTTAGTGTTGCGATCGTATAATATGCCATTGTTCAAATGTTGTTGCTCCACTTCCTAGTTTTAAGCAAGACCAATTCGTAAAGGATTATATTTTCCAATAGACAAAAAAAAAATCACTTTACTCAGAAAATACTGGAAACACCTTAACAGATTAGACCATACTTGCAGGCTTTTTGTTTAATTTTTAATCCTCTTTATACATCTAATTGAAACTAAAATTGAAGTACAGTCATTAGGCATTTTGCATATGCTATGAGGCTGCATGGTGACGTGGATAGGTTGGGTGAGTGGGCAGATGCATGGCAGATGCAGTATAATGTGGATAAATGTGAGGTTAGCCACTTTGGTGGCAAGAAGAGGAAGGCAGATTATTATCTGAATGGTGTCAGATTCGGAAAAGGGGAGGTGCAACGAAACCTGGGTGTGCTTGTACATCAGTCACTGAAAGTAAGCATGCAGGTACAGCAGGCAGTGAAGAAAGCAAATCTCTGACTGCAGTTGTAGAGGGCCCTGGTGAGACCACACCTGGAGTATTGTGTGCAATTTTGGTCTCCTAATTTGAGGAAGGACATTATTGCTATTAAGAGAGCGCAGGTTAATTTCCGGGATGGCTGGACTGACATGTGATGAAAAAATGAATCGACTGAGCTTGTATTCACTGGAATTTAGAAGGATGGGATGGGATCTTATAGAAACATATAAAATTCTTAAAGGATTGGACAGGCTAGATGCAGTAAAAATGTTCCCGATGTTGGGGTAGTCCAGAACCAGAGGTCACGGTTTAAGAGCAAGGGGTAGGCCACTTAGGACTGAGATGAGGATAAACTTTTTCACCCAGAGTGTTGTAAATCTGTGGAATTCTCTGCCACAGAAGGCAGTGGAGGCCAATTCACTAGATGTTTTCAAGAGATAGATTTAGTCAAAGGGCTAAAGAAATTAAGGGATATGGGGAAAAAGCAGGAACGGGGTACTGATTTTAGATGATCAGCCATGATCATATTGAATGGTAGTGCTGGCTCGAAGGGCCGAATGGCCTACTCTTGCACCTATTTTTTCATGTTTCTATGCTGCCAAGTTATGGCTAATGGGTGTTTTAGATTCATAAATTCTTAAAGTTATACTGCATGCCCCAACTCATCCCTGCTGACCAAGTTGCATCTCTGTTCTAAATCCCAGTTGCCTTCATTTGGCCCCGTATCACTCTAAACCTTTCCATGTACCTGTTCAATTGTTCTTTTAAAAATTGTAATTGTACCTGCTACTGTCACTCACTTGGCAGCTCGTTCTGCATACTCAGTGTGGAAAAGCTTGTCATTTTTATTCTTTCTCTAACAAAGAAAAACACATTAACCAATAGTTTTCTTTTGGATTGAGATGTAAATCCTCTTGCAAGATTATTTCACCAATGTTTAATTGGGTGTTAGCATATCTCTGCACTGACTCCACCACTGTTGTGATGGACCCTCTTGTAAATCACTTTAAAGCATATAAGATTTACACACATCTTTAATCAGCACATTAACTTGGCAGCATTACAGATTCACATGCATCATCAATCTACACCTCTGACCTGAAAAGATAAGAGAGTGATCAGGACCATCGCTCTTCGATGTTGTTGCAACCACCACCCCCCCCCCCCCCCCCCCTCACTCACAGCAGTCCCACAACCCCAACATTCCCAGCTCCCCATCAATGTGACAAGACTGGGAGATTCACTCTGCAAGATCAATATACTGTATGTGGAATCAAGGATGAAAACTCAAGCCATACCATTAAGTTTTGTGCATAGATTGCTTGACCAGGCCACCCAACAATGCTTCCAAGATGAAAGGACTTTGATTAAAAGCCTTTTAATTTTCACCAAGCCATTTCAGAATTATTCCATGATAAGGTCAGTTAATGTATTGGTGGCACTCATGCACTTACAAAATTGATTGTCATTGAAAGACAGCAACAAGCATGTGCTGGCTGGTCGACCACAACTGCTACTCCAGTCTGAAAAGATTCCCAACCCAAACCAGTACTCACACATGTTCTCCAGGGATGCAGCCTGACCCACTGAGTTACTCCGGCATTTTGTGTCTTTCCTTGGTAAACCAGCATCTGCAGTTCTTTGTTTCTATTATAATTCAATACTCTCCCTGCCACCTCCCACCTGTTTCTCTGTAGCTGTTTATCTCCTGAGAAGCAAAGCACAGAGGAGAAAATACAGGCAGACAGGTCCTCCCCAACTTATGAATGCCCGACTAATGAACAGCCCGAACATATGAGTGAGCATTTGGCAAACCAGCAGGATGGATTTGTCAGCTGCTTCAGAAGTGCAGGCATCTTCTGCTGTGTGGAAACTCAATTTGTGACTGCATTTCTGATTTGTGAGAAGTTAGGTTAAAAATGGGTACCCTATCATAACATAGGAAGAACCTGCAATCTCATTAATTTGCAGTTATACTTTATTTTCAATATAGTTTTTTTTAATCTCAGAGCGTTTTATAGCCACACTATCATCAATAGATGACAGCATGCCCCAAAGAGAGAGGTGTGCATGGGGCATCTTGGTCGGCGTGGGCAAGTTGGGCCGAAGGGCCTGTTTCCACACTGTATGACTCTAAGCATCCTCTCACTTGCTCCAAGTTAAAGTTGTAGCCGTGGGCACTCGCATGGGCCCCAACAAGACCTGCCTTTTTGATGGTTATATCGAACAGTCCTTGTTCCAGATGTACACCACCCCTGTCCCCCAACTCTTTCTCTGCTACATCAATGACTGCATTGGGGCTGCCTCCTGCACCCATGCAGAATTTGTGGACTTCAATAACTTCACCACTAACTTTCACTGCCCTCAAATTCACTGACAATTTGTCCAGGACCAGCCACATTGAACAATAAAGCACGCCAATGCCTCTACTTCCTTAGAAGGCTGAGGAAATTAGGCATGTCCCCAACACCACCCTCATGAACCTCTGCAAGTGTGCCCGAGAAAGCATTTAACGGGATGCCACAGCATGGTTTGGAGCAGCTCCATCCAAGACCGCAATAAATTACAGAGGGTCGAGGACATAGCCCCAACCATCCCACAAACCAACCTCTCTTCCATTGACTCCATCAACACTTCACACTGCCTCAACAAGGCCACCAGCATAAGCAAGGGCGAGTCTCACCCCAGTCACTCGCTGTCCTCCCCTCTCCCATCAGGCAAGAGGTACAGAAGTTTGAAAACGCACTTCTCCAGTTTCAGAGACAATTTCTTCCCAGATGTTATTAGGCAATTGAACCATCCCCTCACCAACTAGAGAGGGGTCCTGATCTCCCATTTACCTAATTGGAGACCTTCAAATTATCGGACTTTACTGGACTTTATCTTGCACTAAACCTCACGCCCTTTATCCTACATCTGAACACTGTGCAAGGCTTGTTTGTAATCATCTATAGTCTTTACTCTGACTGGATACCATGGTTAAAAAAAGCTTTTCACTGTACCTTGGCACACGTGACAATAATAAACCAAACTAAAGATCGGGACAGGTTATCAGAACCCTGATTAGGAATTTTTAAATGGTGCCTCTAAAGAAGGAGAAGATAAAAATATGAATCTGGGAGGGGCTATTACAGTAAAGGAAAATAATAGTTTGGAAATTCTCTACTGACTTACCTTACTCCTCAGGATTGGCACAAAGAATCCAGGAGATCACAGGGGCACTGACTTGAGACTGCTGAAACAAAATGGGCATCACCAAAGAGTGCCAATTCCAGAGGTGCAGGACATTGCTTCTGGCTTCCTCCTTTTTCCAGTTATTGCTCTTTGTTTTCACCTTAGGGCAGCTTGGAGAGATTCTGCCAGAAGGACGGGACATGGAATGGTACCCAGGTTTCCTGCGGGAGTAAGTAATTCCAATCAATAAATCCCCAGTGGGTTACTGTTTCATAGCAGCTCACTCTTTGATTATACAACTTTGAGGTAGAACGCAAGACGTGAGATAGAATGTACAAGAAATTAAGTGATATATGAAGCAAGGATTCAAGGTGAAACAAGTTAGTAATAGGATAAGTAAGGAACCAAAACACACCTCTTCACATGAAAGAAGCTGAATCGTTCTTTAAAATTATTGATTGTTATGAGACAATGTGCCTAATCGAGACATGAGGTGCTGTTTCTTCAGTTTGGATTAAGCTTCATGAAAACTGTAAAATAAGCTGAGGAGAGAGATCATAGTGTGAGGCAGACAGAACCTCACGATCAATTTGGTAGAGATATTCTTCAGATAGTGCAGCATAGCGGCACAGCTGATTGAACTGATGCCACACTGCAACAGAAGCCCAGGTTCGATCCTGACCTCAGGTGCTGGCTGGGTGAACTTTGCATGTTCTCCTGTCGGAGTTTCGTTTAGGTGCTCCAGTTTCCTCCCACATACCCAAGACATACGAGTCTGTAGGTAAAGTTCCCTCTGTAAATTGTCCCTAGTGTGAGGGGTGTGGATGAGAATGTGGGATAACATAGAGCTAGTGTAAACAGGTAATCGATGGTTGACGTGGTCTTGGTGGGATGAATGGCCTGTTTCTATGTTGGATTTCTAAAAGTTAAAAAAGATAATCTAATCCATGTTTGGCCTGTCACGTTCTGAGGAGACCATGTAGTGAGGAGTGAATAGAGTTTACTAACTTGGAAACGGGGCAGACTATTATTACATGGTTATTCCATGATCAGTTCAGAGTCTGAATAGATGTAACAGGCCAACCCGTCTTCTGCTGTGCTTATTATTCAGGATAGATTGAATTCACTAATGCAATGTAATGAATTCACCTCTGTCAGCCAATTAGTCATGCATCTACTGCAAGGAGCAGAGCAGAGCATCGTGAGTGAGCAAGAATATGATGAGGAGATGGAAAGATACTTTATACGTGACAAGGTTTGGGAGAACATAGGACATTCAGCAATCACATTGGCAGCCATCTTGTGGTCTGGTACTGAGGAAACTGGGTACTTGCTATATGAGGAGTTTGCCTATAGATTTTTCTTGGTGTAGAAAGTGAGCCAGACTGGAAACAAATACAGAAAATGGTGGAGATGCTCAACAGGTCAGTCAGCATCTGTGGAGAGAGGGTGAGAATTGATGTTTTGGTCAATGATCTTTCATCAGAACTTGAAAGTTATGAAAACAAGCATTTTAAATTGCAGAGAATGGAGAAAACAAAGAGAATGTATGTAATAAAGTAGAGAGAAAGGAAAATCGACATTCAAATAGTGGGTGAGAGTGGTGGAGGTTTGTTCATCATAGCTGTCTTGTCTGGAGGATGTGAAGAAGGATATTTGGATTGTTTTCTCTGGAGCACTGGAGGCTGAGGGGAGACCTGATAGAAGTGTACAAAATTATGAGAGGCATAGATGGGGTGGAGAGACTTTTTCCCAGGGTGGAAATATAAAAAACTGCAGGACAACGCTTTAAGGTGAGAGGGGCAATGTCAGGGAAACATTTTGCACAGAGAGTGCTGGGTCCCTGGACTTTCTGTATGTGATGGTGATGACGGCAGGTATAAAAGCAGCATTTAAGAGGCTTTTGGATTGGCACATGGATATGCCGGGAATGGTGGGATATGCAGGCAGAGGAGATTGGTTTAGCTTGGCATCCTGTTCAGCGTGGATATTGAGGGCTGTAGGGCCATTTCCTATTCTGTACTGCTCAATGTACATTATATGATACAGAAAGGTTGCTGGAGCTGTGAGGTACAGGGCTTTGCATTGACTGGAAATCTGACAAAAAAAGAGAATACTGGGAAAACACAACAGGCCAGCAAACACCAGTGGAGAGAAAAAAAGTGAGTTAATGGTAGTGAATCATGAAATCAACTTATTTCATGATCTATATTGAAAGTAAACCTTCTCAGACCTGCGGCTTCACTGAACAGGTATTTCAGTATTTAATTGGGTCAAAAGCTTCAGAAGACAAATGTAATTAACATTTTTTTTATTGAAATGAGTGAGCTTTTAACAGATATAGTCATGCAAACTGTTGGGTGGGGCAGCAGATCAAGGTTAAAAATACCAAGTTCAAAGAAACAAGCGCAGTAATCTTGGCTGACATTCCCGTACAGTTCTGAAGAAGTGCTATCCTTCACATATGATAATAAGGTGTGGCATGTATATCCTCACGTGATATAAGAAATGTGGTCACGATATTTTGAAGCAAATTCTATGCGTAATGTACTCACCAATATTATCCCTCAGTCAACTAAAATATTTGAACACTTATCTAACTGTTGTGGAGAGTCATAGATCATAGAAACAGCCCCTTCAGCCAACTTGTCCATGCCGACCAAAATAACTACCTATGCTGGTACCACCTGCCCACATTTGACTCATATCTCTTGAAACATTTCCTGTCCAAATGTCTTTTAAATGTTGTTATAATACTCAACTACCTCCACTGGCAAATTTTCCATATATCCTCCACCCTCTGTGTGAATAAGTTGCCCCTCAGGTTCCTGTTGAATCTTTGCCCCTGGAACTTGAATGTATGCCAACCTTCTGGACGTTCCCCCAGAACATTACAACATTATAAAAGTTCTTTGGTTTTAAAGATCTCTGGAATGACTTCCAGCCTTGCTGGCCTCTATTGATAGGCAAGTTTTTTTTCATGTAATGCATGTGACCTATAAAAATTGAGTTTTGCTTTTTAGGAGTCGTATGCGAGCCACGCCCATTGGTGGAAAATGCATTGACCATTGGAATGGAAGACACATACATGAGCAACATCAGCTTTGTTTGTAACTTTGGTTACCATCTCATTGCGCCTCAGAACATCACCTGCCTTGCTAACAGGACGTGGAGCCAACCTTTTCCCTACTGCGAGGGTAACTATCACTAAAACCTCTTCCATCTCCTTGCCTAATCTTGAAGTAGAATTCCTGAAAACATTACAAGTAGTTTTGCAATGACACGATAGTTGCATTCCTAAGAAACCCCTGTTGGAAAAATAGTTGTGTTAATGGGGAAAAGAGAGTTAAGGGCCTGTCCCACTTTCACGACTTAATTTAAAACCTCTGCCGAGTTTAAAGGACCTAAAAAAAAAATTAAAAATTGTGGTAATCTAGGAATTCCTACGACCTTCCACGACTATGTTCACGGACTCCTACGAACTCCTACGAGTATGTCTACGAATTCCCACGACTATTTCGATGCCCTCCTTACGAGTAAAAAGTTGCAATTTCTTTCATCCCAACCATTTTTTTACTCGTGGACATTTTTTATCGGGCTAGAAAAAACGTCCCGACGTACCTGATGCCACGAGTACCTACGGCTAACATAACGGGCCGCTACGATACATGTACGAACTCCTACGACCTCCTACGGACTCGTTATGAACATTCTGCGAGTTTGAATCAAGGGGTAAACTCGGGAGAATTTGTGAGAATTTGTGAAAGTGGGAAGGCCCTTTCGGAGCCAGAAATATTTGGATTCACAATAACAACATTTTCTTTCCCTACAGGATATTTGAAACTGTAGATATTTTTTTATAGCTTTAAGCTTATATTTCTTCCTGCAAGCTAAAAATACTAAAGATTGATTGTTACATTTATTAGTAAGGTCTGTTGCATAAGTGTCAATAGAAGCGATTGCTTGCCAATTTCAATGACTGCCCGCAGTAAAGCCAGCTGAGTTCTTACAAGACAATAGTGTCTAGTTTCTGTGGGAGGTTACAGTTTTTTGTAAGAAGCTTTTTTTTGTGCTTCTCAACTCCAAAGTAATTTTCAATTAGTTCTTTACACCCTGGTCAAAATCATGTTACAACCAATGTGGCCTGAGTAATATGTAAAAGTGTTCCCTAATTCATCAATCGCATTAAATCCCATTTGCGGTATGGAACCATAATTATAGCAGAACTACATCTGCGCCACTTCATGGATGATACCGTGAGGGTTTAAGTATGTGGTATGAAATGGAACAAACTACATACTTAAATACGTGGTATGAAATGGAAGAAATCACATTCTTCATCTACAAAAAGAACCAAAGTTTTCCAATTAGTGCTGATTTATCAATCCATTATCTTGAATGCCATCTGCTTTATGGTGAAGCATACTTATCATGAGGTGGGGGCAGGGATTCCGCTGTAATAATGTAAAGGTAAGTGTAGTTCAGCCATTTACATTGTCTAATCCAATGGGAAGTTATGTTCTTGTGTGTCTTGGTGCCAGTTTGTTTCATTGTTTTGCTAAATTACTGGCAACACAGGATGGTGAAAGTACCATCTCCGAAACATTGGGTAAGCATAGAACAAAGCCAACAGAGAAAAGCTTGATGGATGGAGCAGCAGGAGAGGTCTTCTGTACCCAATGGAACTTAAATATTTGCAGATGATTGGTGGAGGTAGAGGATAACAAATTTCATAATTGATTATAACATGATTTCAACCGGGATGTAAAGTAGTTAAAAGGTACTTTGGAAATTGACAAGCAGAAAAAAAGCTTCTTGCAAAAAAATAGTCACGGGAAAATAAAATTGTTTCTCTGTAACCTCCCACAGTAACCAGACATCATTGTCTCTTAGCAATCGCTGATGCAGTCATGAATCGAGTTCTCACATCAGCTATGATCGGAACTGAGAAAAGTAAAAAATAAAACAAAGCAGAGAACAAAAGGGAAGGCCTGTGATAGAGGGTAGACCATGATGAATTGAATAAGCAAAAACAAAAAGCTGGAAGAAGCAGGTCAGGCAGCATCTGTGGAGGAACGGAACAGATAATAATTTGGGTCGGGATCTTTCTTCAGTCTAGATTGAATGACAAGTGGCGGTGATGCTGGTTGAAAGAGAACAGTAAAGTTTACTAGGTAACAAAAAGTATCTCTCGGTGGGTTTCAATAGAGATGAATTAAACCTGAGAAACTAGAAGAGAAAACAACGCTGAATGCAGGAAATCTGAGAGACAAGACTGGAAGTGTAGATTAGCTGAAATTGTTGCATTCTGCTTGTAGCAGCTGGGAGGATGAGTTGTTAGCTTCTTTAAAACAGCCAGGGCGAGTAAAGAGAGATCAAAGAGATCAGGGAAAACAAATAAGTTAGACAGCACAAGCTCAGAGCATCTATAGCTGACTGAACAAAGGTGAATATTTCTTCCTTGTCTTTATTGCCCCGTGGTTATTGTTAATGGACCATAGTTACTGTGGTTGTTTGAAGGGTTTGTTTACTCCCAAAAATACCTGCCAAGCAGCAACGCGGGCTTTTCTTTCAAGCATTGTTCCCTGATACTCTTCTGCAAACAATCCTGACACATTAAAGAACTAGTAATAGTCTTAAAAATTCTGATCTACACACTAATGTATATGTAAATTGATGGAATATTTCTAAAAACATTGGGCGGTGTTTGGGGCTGTTACGGTGCAGTGCTCACAAGTTCCTCTCTTTCACACTCAAGAGTCAAGTGTGTTTTATTGTCAGATGTCCCAAAAGAGAACAATGAAATTCTTACTTGCAGCAGCACAACAGATATGTAGACATGGTACTCTATAGATACTATAATCATCGACAAAAAAAGTTCAGTGTATCTATATAATTAAAACTCAAATCTTGACCACTTCCTGTTTGCACTGCATATTGATTTTAGAAAAAACGCTGCCACTTACGGCTGTGATTTTTGGCCATCTTGCTTAGAGTCTCACACTAAGTCTCACACCGCTGAGCAGGACAAGAGGATTTTTCCCATCGATGAAAAATAAAAGACTTATTAATGTTTAAAGAATGTTGAGATTCTCTGTCCTGTCAATCACACCATGAAGGCCACGCCCATTCCGGTGGGAGGGAAAGGGACTATAAAACACGGAAGTGTGGACTGCCTCAGTCTCTGCAAGGTGGGGGAGCAAGAGGTCACGACTCTCAGTCTGAGTTGTGAATAACACTGAACACATGTCTACTAAACTGTGAGTGGTTTTACTGACCTGTGAGTGCCCTTAATGTGGTTTGAAAAAGCAAATGTGGTGGTGGTTGGTTGGTTTGAAAAAGCAAAGCAAATGTGGTGGTGGTTGGTTGGTTTGAAAAAGCAAAGCAAATGTGGTAGTGGTTGGTTGGTTTGAAAAAGCAAAGCAAATGTGCTGGTGGTTGGTTTATTGAAAAAGCTAAGCAAATGTGCTCATGGTCGGTTGATTTGAAAAAGCTAAGCAAATGTGCTGGTGGTTGGTTGGTTTGAAAAGGCTAAGCAAATATGGTGGTGGTGGTTGGTTTGAAAAAGCTAAGCAAATGTGGTGATGATGAATTTGGTGGCCATGCACCCTGCTTGAAATGGTATGAAACTGCATTCGAATTTGGTGACTTGCACCCTGCTTGAAATGGTATGAAACTGCACTTGAATTTGGTGGCCTTGCACCCTGCTTGAAATGGCATGAAACTGCACTTGAATTTGGTGGCCTTGCACCCTGCTTGAAATGTATGAAACTGCACTTGAATTTGGTGGCCTTGCACCCTGCTTGAAGTGGTATGAAACCGCACTTGAATTTGGTGGCCTTGCACCCTGCTTGAAGTAGTAGGAAACTGCCCTTGAATTTGGTGGCCTTGCACCCTGCTTGAAGTGGTAGGAAACTGCACTTGAATTTGGTGGCCTTGCACCCTGCTTGAAATGGTAGAAAACTGCAATTGAATTTGGTGGCCTTGCACCCTGCTTGAAATGGAATTTCAAGCAATAGCCATGAGTCAACTGCCAGCCCACCAGCTGTGAGTGAGTGAGCTGCCAGGCTTGAGTGACTGAGCTGCCAGCTCAAGAATCCATTTGGCCCACAATGTCCATACTAGCCCTCTGGAAACCAGTACCTTCAGCCCACAACACCCATACTAGTGCTCCAGAGAGCCCCCCCCCCCCCACTGGCCACCAATGTTGGAATTGGTCGAGAGGTGGAATATTGCGTTGGGGAACCAGCCCTCCCGTGTGAACATGGGACCCAACGGGTCCCACTTAGTCTAGTGTATATCTATCTATCTATCTATATACTTTTAAAACTCTCTGGCTGTCGTCCGTCTGTACGTCCGACGGTCTGCTTGACTTTGCCGCGCGGCCTTTGATATGGCCCGACGCCCACGCGGCGCGCGGAAAGGCCCATATTTTTGACCATTTCCAAAGAGATGACATTTATCTTTACGAATAGCCACTCCTGATTAAATTCTGTCCTGTTTATGTACACGTTTTTTAATAAAATCCATCCCCCCCCAACCCCAATGTGATTTTCTCCGATTGTCTCCGATTTTCTCCGAAAACGACGCCATCTTTTCCCCCCCGATTTTTTCCAAAAACGACGCCATCTTTTTCCGCCGATTTTCACCCAGGGGTCTGAACCACGTTCGGGAACAACACCCCGGGGTGTCATCCATCCCCCCACAAACCCCAATTTGATTTTCTCCGATTTTCTCCAAAAACGACGCCATCTTTTTTTCGCCGATTTTCTCCGATTTTTTCCGAACACGACGCCATCTTTTTTTCCACCATTTTCACCCCGGGGTCTGAAGCACGTTCGGGAACAACACCCCGGGGTGTCAAGCACTTTCGGGGACCAGACCCAACGGGTCTGCACTTGGTCTAGTCTATTATATAAAACTCTCTGGCTGTCGTCCGTCTGTACGTCTGTACATCTGTACGTCTGTACGTCCAACGTTCTGCTTGACTTGTCCCGCCGATATTTTTTACCGTTTCTAAAGAGGTTACGTTTATCTTTACGAATAGACGATCCTGATTAAATTTGGTCGTGTTTAGGTACGCTTTTTAAAATATAATACCTCTCCCCCCCCCAAACCAAACATTTCAAAATGTTTAAACAAACAGCTCAGCCGTAGAATGTTAGTAAAGATTCCGTTGTGTGATGTCACAATGCACAATGGTCACAGATGTCCAATCGGAATGGAGTCATTTACATATGCCTTTGCAGCGGCCCCAGCCCCGGCCCCTCCCCCCCAACCCCCGCAGCATTGGGCATTATGACATCACAAAACGGAACCTTCATTTACATTCTATTGCTGAGAGCTGTTTATTTAACATTTTGAAATTTCCCCATTCCCTATCACCCCCACACACGTGGCGACGCCCTGCGACACGTGTGACAAATCGGAATGAATCCGTTTACATATGCCTTTGCAGCACCCACAGCCCAAGCCCCTCAACCCCCCCAACCCCGCAGCCTGTGTCGAAAGGCGTCGCCACGTGTGTGGGGGAGATAGGGAATGGGGAAATTTCAAAATGTTTAAAAAAAACAGCTCTCAGCAATAGAATGTTAATGAAGGTTCCGTTTTGTGATGTCACAATGCCCAATGCTCAAAGATGTCCAATCGAAATGAACCAATTTACATATGCCTTTGCAGCAGCAACAGCACCAGACCCTCCCCCCCCACCCCCGCAGCCTGTGTCGAAGGGCGTTGTCACGTGTGTGGCAATAGAGAAAGAGGATTGGGGGTAATAGGGAATGGGTAACAGATGGACTGTCCCTACCCCTCCTACTTCAACTCTCCCTCCCCACTCTTCCCCCTCTCTCCTCTCCCCCTCCCTCCCCTCCCACACCCTCTCTTCCCCCTCCACCACCCCTCTTCACCCCCATCTCCCACCAACCCCCTTCACCTCTCTCTTGCACCACTCCCCGTTACCCCTCCGCCCCTCACTCCCCACTGTTCCCCTCTCCCTCCCCCACCTCTCTCCCTCCCCCTCCCTCTCTCCCTCTCTTCCCCCTACTCCTCTCCCCTTCCCCTCATCCCCTCCCCCCCTCTCCCCCCTTCCTGCCCTCCCCGCTCTCCTCCCACTCCCCACTCTCCTCCCCCTCCCTCTCACCCACCCTGATCTCCTCTCCCTCCCCAATCTCTCCCCTTTCCTCTTCCCCCTCTCCCCTCCCTTCCCCTCTCCTCTTCTCTCCCCACCCCGTCTCCCTCTCCCCTCTTCTCTCCCCACCACGTCTTCCTCTCCACCCCTCCCCCGCCTGTGTTTGGGGGGTGGTTAGTGTGAGTGTGATGCCGCAGCCCCCCCCCCACCCTAGCAGCACATTTGGAAAGTGGTGAAATCATTGGACAAAGTCAGCATGGATTTACGAAAGGTAAATCGTGTCTGACGAATCTTATAGAATTTTTCGAGGATGTAACTAGTAGAGTGGATAGGGGAGAACCAGTGGATGTGTTGTATCTGGACTTTCAGAAGGCTTTCGACAAGGTACCACATAAGAGATTAGGATACAAACTTAAATCACACGGTATTGGGGGTTCAGTATTGATGTGGATAGAGAACTGGCTGGCAAACAGGAAGCAAAGAGTAGGAGTAAACGGGTCCTTTTCACAATGGCAGGCAGTGACTAGTGGGGTACCACAAGGCTCAGTGCTGGGACCCCAGCTATTTACAATTTATATTAATGATCTGGACGAGGGAATTGAAAGCAACATCTCCAAGTTTGCGGATGACACTAAGCTGGGGGGCAGTGTTAGCTGTGAGGAGGATGCTAGGAGACTGCAAGGTGACTTGGATAGGCTGGGTGAGTGGGCAAATGTTTGGCAGATGCAGTATAATGTGGATAAATGTGAGGTTATCCACTTTGGTAGCAAAAACGGGAAGGCAGACTATTATCTAAATGGTGGCCGATTAGGAAATGGGGAGATGCAGCGAGACCTGGGTGTCATGGTACACCAGTCATTGAAAGTAGGCCTGCAGGTGCAGCAGGCAGTGAAGAAAGCGAATGGTATGTTGGCCTTCATAGCAAGAGGATTTGAGTATAGGAGCAGTGAGGTTCTACTGCAGTTGTACAGGGTCTTGGTGAGACCACACCTGGAGTATTGCGTACAGTTTTGGTCTCCAAATCTGAGGAAGGACATTATAGCCATAGAGGGAGTGCAGAGAAGGTTCACCAGACTGATTCCTGGGATGTCAGGACTTTCATATGAAGAAAGACTGGATAGACTTGGCTTATACTCGCTAGAATTTAGGAGATTGAGAGGGGATCTTATAGAAACGTACAAGATTCTTATGGGGTTGGACAGGCTAGATGCAGGAAGATTGTTCCCGATGTTGGGGAAGTCCAGGACAAGGGGTCACAGCTTAAGGATAAGGGGAAAATCCTTTAAGACCGAGATGAGGAAAAACTTTTTCACACAGAGAGTGGTGAATCTCTGGAACTCTCTGCCACAGAGGGTAGTTGAGGCCAGTTCATTGGCTATATTTAAGAGGGAATTAGATGTGGCCCTTGTGGCTAAAGGGATCAGGGGGTATGGAGAGAAGGCAGGTACGGGATACTGAGTTGGATGATCAGCCATGATCGTATTGAATGGCGGTGCAGGCTCGAAGGGCCGAATGGCCTACTCCTGCACCTAATTTCTATGTATCTATGTATCTATGTTGGGAAAACAGCCCGCCAACAGTCTCTCTGTCTTTAAGACAGAACTGCAGATGCTTGAAAATCAAAGGTGTACAAAAAAATGCTTCATAACCTCAGCGGGTGCAGCAGCATCTATATCAAAAGAAATAGACAACGTTTCGTGAAAAAACCCGTCTGAGGATGGGTTTCCGCCAAAAGCATTGCCTATTTCCTTCACTCCATAGATGCTGCTGCACCCGCAGTGTTTCTCGAGTTTTATTGTGTGTACCAGTCTATCTGTCTCTCCCCTCTCTCTCTCTCTGCCCTTCTCTCTTCACAGCCCGCGGCTCAACTCATGCACGCCTGCTCCAACCCACCCCCTTCACCTCTCTCCCCCATCCTCTCTTTCCTCTCTCCACCCCTCTCCTCTCTCCCCCTTCCTCTCCACCCTCCTTCCCCCTCTCCTCTTCTCTCCCCACCCCGTCTTCCTCTCCCCTCTTCTCTCCCCACCCCGTCTTCCTCTCCCCCCCTCACCCCATCCCCCCGAGTGTGTTTGGGGGTGGTTAGTGTGAGTTTGGGGGGTGGTTAGTGTGAGTGTGATGCCGCAGCCCACCCCCCCTCCCGCAAACGCGCGTTGGGAAATCAGCCCGCCAACAGTCTCTCTGTCTTTAAGACGGAACTACAGATGCTGGAAAATCGAAGGTACACAAAAAAAACCTGTATATCATCAGCGGGTGCAGCAGCATCTATGGATCGAAGTAAATAGGCAACGTTTCGGTAGAAAACCAGTCTGAGGATGGGCTTCGGCCCAAAGCGTTGCCTATTTCCTTCGCTCAATAGATGCTGCTGCACCCGCTGTGTTTCTCAAGCTTTTTTTTGTGTACCAGTCTCTCTGTCTCTCCCATCTCTCTCTCTCTCTCTCTCTGCCCTTCTCTCTTCACAGCCCACGACTCGACTCATGCACGCCCGCTCCAACCCCCCCCCTTCACCTCTCTCCCCATCCTCTCTTTCCTCTCTCCACCCCTCTCCTCTCTCCCCCTTCCTCTCGACCCTCCTCCTCCCCCTCTTCAAATTTTTTTTTTCCAACATTAAATTTTCCATCTGCCCCAACACCTCTAGACGCATCTGAGAGGTGAGGGCTATTCGTCAGTGGATAGGGTGGAGATGGGATAAAAGAAGCAAATTAAAAAATTAAAATAATATCAAGGGGTGTGATGAGTTTGTGTGTTTGTGGGTGCCGGATTACGTGCTTTGGAGGAAAGGGGGTGATTAGTGTGATGCCACAGCCTTCCCCTCCCCCCCCCACAAACGCACGTTCGGTGTCCAGACCCAACGGGTCTGCACTTGGTCTAGTATATATATAAAAACAAACAGCAACAGCACCAGAACTGTCACAGAGGGATAGATACAACAAACTCAGTTCCGTCCCCTTAATGAACTCGAAGACAGTATTCTCATGCATGGTACATAGACTGTGGGTGGTAGAGGCTACCCCCTCAGAATTAGGTCTTAACTGGGAAATGGTGGTCACCTTCAGTATTCCTTGAACTGCGCCCAATCTTGCCTGGTCCAGTGAGTTTGAGGCATTCATTGTTTGTCACATTGAGCAGTTTAGTTTCTTATTGTTTGCAAATTCTCTTCATCGTCTACTTCAGGGAGCCCAGTGTTTAATTAAAGACCGATTGCTCGTCCAACTGGTACCAAACACCAATCCTAGCATGAGGGGACTCCCAACCAACTCCCAGTACTGCTGGCATCGTGGACTCCAACCAGCCTGATCAATCTGAAGCTCTCACTGTAGCATCCTACCACATTCCCCATGTTGTCCCACAATTTGCAACCTAACTGATCTCTTCCAAGCAAATCAGTTCCACCTTAATGAACTTTTGTCAGGCTGCATTTGGAGTATTATGCATTCTGGTTGACCCATTGCAGGAAGGATGTGGAGGCTTTGGTGAGGATGCAAAAGATATTTACCAGAATGCTGCCTGGATTAGCTATATGGAAAGGTTGGACAGACCGAGATTGTTTGCTCTCAATAGTCAGAGACTGAGGGGAGACCTTATAAAATTATGAGAGGCATAGAAAGGGTAGACAGTCAAAACCTTTTAACCAGGTTAGATATGTCAAAGTCTCGAGAGCATAGCTATAATGTGAGAGGGACAAAGTTTAAAGAGATGTGTGGGAAAAGATTTTTACATATGTGCTAGTTCATGGTGGTGGCAGATACGATAGTGGCATTTCTGAGGCTTTTAGATAAACCCATGGATATGTGCAAAATGGGGGAATATGTATCACATGCAGACAGGAAATTAATTTAACTTGGCATCGTGTTCAAAACAGACATTGTGGGCGGAAGGGCCTGTGCAGTTCAATGTTATGTAACGTTTTGGCTCTGTGAAATTTATGGCCTAATTTCTGGAAATGAATCATGATAACTGATATAGATTTCTGTTAGATATCCTTATCTTCAAAATATAATCCCTCTCTCTCTCTCTCAAAGGACAGCTATCTGACCTTCTCCTTCTTGATCTATTCCAGAAATAGCAATAAATTGTGAATTGGAAGGGAGGTACTCTGGATAAATTACAACCACCAGTGAAGTGTACTGAGCAAATTGCTGGAGCTGTGGGTTGGCAGCTCTCCAGGTTCTGATGGACTTCATCCAAGGTTCTTAAAAGAAATGGCTAATGGGGTAGTTTAGTTTTAGGTTTATTATTGTCATATATTCCGAGGAACAATGAAAAGCTTTGTTTTGCATGATACCCAGGGTGATGGATTGTCTTTCATTTCGAACATTCATTGGTTTCAGGGATCGTTCTGGAAATCAGCAAAAATAACTTCTTTCTTCAAAAAATTAAAAGAGGGAAGTAATTGTTTGATATCCCATGTTACAATTCTGGAACAAAGGTGCATGAGAATTGATGGTTAAATGTCCCAGGTGACATGTCTGAGGAAAAATTAGAAATGAAACTTACTCTAAATTGAAGGGAAGGGGCAAGGGTCACGTTAACAAAGGGAATGCCAGTGATGGAGACAGGCCAAGAGGGATAGAATGACACACTAAGTGGTGGTGCTGGCTGAGAGGGGTTAGTCTCTCTGGAATTCTTGATGGCATTACTTTCATTGATGAAAACCTTAAGCAATAAAAATAGGAGATGGACAATACCACCTTGAAGCTACTCCGCCATCTGATGGGACAGATTATAAATAATTCACTCACCATACTTTCCAGCCTTGACTTATTTTGCGTTCAAAAACCTACTAGACTTTTATTGAAGAAAGTTCACTGACACGAAAGAATGTTTAAAAAAAAAAATCCAATCCACACATACCCTAACTTAACGAATATTTTTCTTTAATTTCAGACTTCCTTCCTTTGCCATATTTAGTTTTCAGTCTTGAATGTATTCAACTATTTAATACCTACAGACTGGTAGGATAGAGAATTACAATCATATATAGTCCCTCCATGTAAATACATTTCTCTGAAATACGTTGAGATTGTGATCACTAATTCTACACTCTCTTCTTGCCAGAGGATACAGCATTTTTCCAATGTGTTCCCTGGTTTTAGAGCGATTGTTAGATTTCAGTCCTTCACTGATTCAACTGGAATCAATTAGGTGGAATATGTGGTGGAATATCATTGTATTTTGACAGTAAGCAAAAGTGATATAATCATGTGACATGATATAAATTGCTCCTTTTTAACAGCAAAGCAGTGCACGGCTCCTCCCAACATTCCTGAAGGTGTCATCCTTCCAGAGAGCATTTTCTCTGTCAACCAAAAAGTGACCATTGAGTGCCAGAAAGGTTATCAACTACATGGGAACTCGGTCATGATATGTAGTCCTGATCTGACATGGAGTCCAATCACTGCCACCTGTGAGAGTAAGTGAAGAGATGCATGTTATTTGGCTTGCTGGAAACATATTGTGATGGACTGTATAATGTAAATGTCTGATTAATCCATATGATTCTGCAATATTTCTCCCATCTCAGCACTTAGCAGTGTCCTTTCAAGCCTAAATGTTGAATTTGCTTCCATTGCCCATTTAAGCAATGTGTTTTTGTGATCCACGGGCCTTACCGTTTAACAAAGACATTACCTCATATTCTCTCTTTTACATCCTTCGAAGTTCTCACTGCCCTCCATTATCAATTGCCATAATTGTTTTCAAATCCTTCCATGAACTCACTGGCCCATTTCCCTCTCACCTCCAAAAGCCAAAACCATCTAAAATATTTATACAACTCCAATTCAGGACACAATGACCACTGCTCTGCAGTCCCTTCATCCAATTCTCACTTCTTGAAGAAACTCCTTAAAGTTTATCTATTTTACCAAGCTTTTGGTCATCTGCTCCATTAGTTCTTTAATGAGTGGGTGATCAATGGACTCGGTGGGCCGAAGGGTTGGTTTCCATGTGGCATCTCTAAACACAAATGAAGGGAGGTGCCCACTTGATAACCCCAATGATATACTTGCATCTACAGGATTATTTTTTTAAGAGCTAATTAATATGTAGGCAGCTGGGGGGGGGTTTGTATATGGAGTCATTTATTGTAAGTTAGTGTATTTAGTTAGATAATACTTTGGTTTTGGGCTTGGCTTTCTTAGTTGAGTGCTATCCTGGAGTTATATCACAAGTACTTTGTGTTTTAAGTATAATTTAACATCTTGCCCAGCTAGTGACTGCTGTGTCCACGTGACAGCTTGGAATGACAGCTGACAGGAGGGATTAGCCGTGCTGGAGCTATTATGGGTTAGCACCTTATTGCAGCAGTGGCAAAGATTGTAAACAGTCTCGTTGCACCCCTAAAAAGCTACGACAAATAAAAATAAGATACCCCTAGAGTCTGCGAGAGCTGGGGCAGAAGACGACTCACAGGTGGATTATCCGGCTACAGACTACAGAATGGAAAAGACTACGAGTAGGATTAGCGCATCAATGAAGGGCAGCGGCTCAGTGGTGGAGAGAAAGAAGCTCTGGGTCTGTTCTTGCGGTTGGCAGAAAGTAATAACGGCAAAGTGCCTCCGAATACATCAGGGAAAGAAGAAGTGCTTGCTAGAGGGAGTGCAGGAAAATCACATTGAGCAGTACTTCTTGAGAAGTCAGTCAAGTCAGTCGAGTGAAGTCCAGCGCCGGGTGGAAAACCACAGTTCGCAGGATATCATTACTCCTGTTACTGATTTGGAGGGAACAACGCTGTAGAGGGGGATGTAGGTGATGGTGAGGTTAATCTGCCAGTCAGGGAGAAGAACGATGGGCTGAAACCGAGAGATAAATTGCCAAGGGCAAGTGAAAGGAAGGAATGGGAAACTGTTAACATAGATTTGGTAAAGGCATTAAAGAGTCTGAAAGGGACAGTGGAAAACAAGTTAGATAAGATGGGAGAGTTTATTTATAAATATGGTGTGGACAGGTTTGGTGTTATTAAGAAAAAGATGGGGCAGGCTCTAGATCTAGATGAGAGAGGGAAATCAAGAGATTAGTGAAGGACAGGAGACAGTTGAGAAAGCAGTAGAGAAAGTGATGAAAGAGAGAGAATTAATGTTTTGCACGAAGAGTTAAGAAATCGGTTAGCAATATTAAGGAAGGCAGAACACCTTAGGAGGAAGAGATAGAAGAAGGAGCGTCAGGTCAGCATTTTATAAGGATCCATTTTAATTGTTAAAATAATGTTTAGTCAGGAAAAAAGTGGAAAGCTTAAAGCTTCAAAGGAAGAGTTAGAGGACTATTCAAAAAATACATACTCTGATCCAGAAAAGAAAAGAGGAATGGGTTTCCCTCCAGATATACCACCCTTAGGAGAGATAGAGTATGTTAGATGTTTTGCCACCAAAGTGGAAGGAAGTGAAAGCCGTAATAAGGTGTGCAAAGGCTTCTTCGGCCCCAGGGCCGAATGGAGTCCCTTACCGGGTATATAAAAGTGCACCTGTGCTTAGATTCTTGTAGAGGCTCTTGCGTATAGTGTGGGAGAAGCAGGTCATACAAAGGGTTTGGCGTAGAGCTGGAGGAATTTTCATTCCCAAGGAGAAAGAGTCTTCAGAGTTGTTAGTTTAGGCCTATATGTCTCCTAAATGTAGACGGCAAGATTTTCTTTAGCATAGTGGCACAGAGGCTGGCAAGTTATTTAGAAAGAAACAGGTTAATAGACACCACAGTGCAGAAAGCAAGAATCCCAGGTTTTGCAGGTTGCTTGGAACACATTAGTGTAATATGGCACCAGATTCAGACACCCAAGCTTGAGAGTTGCATGTAATGTTTTTGAACCTGGCAAATGCATTTAGATCTGTGCCATATAGTCTTACTTGGAGTGCTTTTTATTTCTTTAGAGTTCCAGGATCAATAGTAAATTTAGTGACATATTTCCAAGATGTCCGAATGTGTTTTAGTACAGCAGACTTCTTGGCAGCATGGCAGAGACTAGAGATGGGCATTATAGCAAGGTGTACTATATCCCCGTTAGTGTTTACAATGGCGATGGAGCTAGTGATTAGAGCATCACCGTGGGTCGTCAGTGGGGAGAGATGGCAGGACGGACTGCGCCTCCATCCAATTAGGGCCTATATGGATAATATGACCTTGGTGACCACAACAGTAGCTTGTACAAGAAGTTTGTTAGAGAAGTTAAATGATCATCTTTGATGGGCTAGATTGATATTAAGCCTAGTAAATCATGGAATATTTCTTTGGCAAGAGGAAAGGTCGTAGAGGAAAGGTTCTGTGTGGATGAAGAAGAAATCCCGTCTATAATGGAGAAACCGGTTAAAAGTTTGGGTAGGTGGAACAGCAGGAAGTTGGATGACACTGAACAGGTTCAGCAACTTAGAAAGGGCATTGGGTTAGAAAGAATAGAGAAGTCAGGATTACTGATGTGTTAGAAAGAATAGAGAAGTCAGGGTTACTGATGGGTTAGAAAGAATAGGGAAGTCAGGGCTTCCAGGCAAGTTAAAGTGGTTGTGTTCGCAATTTGGGCTATTCCCTTCGTTGATGTGGCCATTGACAGTATATGAGGTGCCAATTTCTAAGGTGGAAAGGTTAGAGAGATTGGTTAGTTCATATATTAGGAAATGGTTAGGAGTTCCACGGTGTCTTAGTAATGTGGCTTTATATGGGAAAGGTGTTCACCATTTACCATTGTCTAGCATAACAGAGGAGTTTAAGTGTGCTAAGGTGAGGTTAGAGTTGCAATTATCACGGAGTAAAAAGGATTCTTTAGTTAGTAATCTGGTGTTGCGAAACTAGAGGGAGGAAGTGGAACTCAAAGCTGGCAGTAGAAAAAGCACAAACAGCTCTGAGGCATACAATCATTGTTGGTAGCATGCAGCAAGGTAGAGGAGGCTTAGGGCTGAGCACAGGGAAAGCATTGTGGAGTAAGGAAGGTCCAACAGACAGGAGAAAATTGGTTGTAGAGCAGGTACGTCATCAGGAGGAAGCAACGAGATGTGTAAGGGCAGTAGCTCCGGTTAAGCAGGGACAGTGGATGAACTGGGACAGTGTAGAAAAGAGGAGGATTAGCTGGAGGGACCTATGGTGCATGGAGGCAGCTCATGGAAGTTTCCTTTTAAGGGCTATTTATAATGTGCTGTCATCACCGCAGAACCTCAAACAATGGGTAGGTGGGGACCTTGTGTTCAGAGGAGGCAATGTTGAGGCATATTTTATCAGGATGTAGGAATAGTCTTTCTCAGGGTCGGTATACTTGGCGGCATAATCAGGTATTGAAGTGCATAGCTGCAGCAATTGAGAGGAGGAGAGTACAGGTGAATTCAGTAGGCATCAAGACTAGGAGTGTAGCCATTCATTTTGTCTGTGACGGAGAGAAAGGTAGAGGAGGGAAGTTTGCAGATAGGTATGAGTCAGGCCAGTTAAGGGGAGCCAATGATTGGGAGATGCGGGTAGATTTAGGAGGAAAGCTTGTTGATCCGCAGGAAATAAATACCACTAATTTGAGGCCTGATAGATTGTTATGGTCAGTTCGTCAACAGATAGTGTATTTTATAGAACTGACGGTGCCTTGGGAGAACTTAGTGGATGAGGCTTATGAAAGGAAAAGGCTTAGATATGTATAGTAGGCAGCAGAAGTTGAGCAGCAAAGATGGAGAGCAAGAGTACGTCCGGTAGAGGTGAGTTGTAGAGGTTTCATAGCGAGATCGACCACGTCGCTATTTGGAGAGCTAGGAATTCGCGGACAGAGTTTGCGTCAGGCTGTAAAGCAAATGTCAGAGGCACCAGAGCAAGGCAGTAGGTGGATTTGGTGGAGAAGAAATAGTGTCAGTTGGGGACAGAAAGGAGGCTTAGGGCATGCAGTATGTGTATTTCTTTGTAATTGTAGTCTGTGCAAGTGTATCCCGGTCTTATGCAAGGGTGATGTTTCATGATGTATTGGATGTCTTCATCCTTTGTAGTTCTGTTGAATACATACTGGTGGATTGCATTGACTGTTGCTATGACTGTTAATGCAATCATTGTAATGCCTGTTGAGAATGCCTTTGACTCCTTTCTGGCCCCAGTCCTTTCAATTAGCCTGTCACCGCCCATACCTGTCCTTCTCACTTGCTATACCTGTAGAACCAGTCTAAACAACACGTTCTAGGTCATCTGGCAGTGGAAGATTTTAATTCAGAGGAAATTCAAAAATGCTGGAAAACTCAGTAGGTCAAAGACCTAAAACTTTACCTTTAGTTTTCTTTCCACCAATGAAGCCTGACCTACTGAGTATTTCCAAAACTTTCTGTTTATAATTTTGAGCTTGCAACAGAGCAGTTCTTTTTTTATCTTGTGTTTTGCAATCCAAGTTATGCAATGGAATCTATATACTTTTTATTACAGACTCAAGGCCCAGATAAAAGACAAGACGTTACATAGAATAAGTTGCATACAAAAGCACAATAAATTACTTGCAAAAGCACAGTGAATTACTTACAAAAGCACAATACATGGTTTAGGATCAAGAATAAAAAACATATATTAGACAATGCCAATTAACTAAAAACACAAATAAAATGACTGCTTTTACACCATTTTTTAGACAACTTTGAGAAGAGTGTTGCATTTGAAGTGTTGTCAACGCAGTAGAATGAAAGGCAACCAAGTGAAATATAGTAGAATCCCACCAAGCAGCAGTAAATTAAGTGCATGTTTCAGCGTTCTTGAAATACTCTGTGAAAAATGCCTGTTGTTTTACTCCTCAAGATGGTACATGCAATTATTATCCTTTTCTCTTCCTTTTCAAAAAAACTAGAGATATCCTGTGGAGACCCAGTACAAATTCCAAATGGGTTTGTACGAGGTGTGCAACACCACGTGGGAGATGTAGCAACGTACTCCTGTTACAGTGGATACATGCTCGATGGGCCCAGAACAAGTAGCTGCCTGCAGAACGGAACATGGAGCACTCCACCCATTTGCCAAGGTTGTGGAAGTTTCTGTCCCGAACTGCCTAGTGCTTGGTGGTTGCAATTCATTATTTAACAGTTGCATCTCTCTCTTGCTCTCTCTTTCTTCCTACTACCTCTTTCTTCCTTCCTTCCCAGCCACCACCTTCCTCTCTCTTTCTCGTATTCAGAAGTTGGATTGAACATTTTTATGGTGTACTAAACATACATTGAGATTTGTACCGACACCAAATTTGGTGTCACCAAAAGACAATCAAAATTTGGAGATCCGTGTTTTATGAAAGTGTTATTTCGATGTACCTCCTCTAAGAGATATTAAAACCAAACCTGCACATTTTACACGGTAAGGCAGCATTTCTGGAGTAAATGGACCCAAAACATCATCTATCCATGTCCTTCTGGGCTGCTGCCACTTGCTGGTTTACTCCAGCACTTTGCGGGTTTTTTGTAAACCAGCTTCTGCAGTTCCTTGTGTCTGCACATTTTACACATTGGCTGCTGCCCACAAACCAGAGCAACATTGACACGCTGATCCATGGGACCAATGCCATTAAAGCAATCTCTCTCTATTGGCAGCCTGTGTCACAACATCAGGAGCTTTCATTATTGGTTTCTGGATCAAGTCACAGTGGTCACACGATAGACAGGGAGAACATTATTAGGCCCAAATCCTTTATTCCCCCTCCAAAACCATATGCAATGAGTGGTGCCAGGAGGTGGTACAGTGAGAAAGACAGAAAAGAGGACCTTGCTTTCTGTTATCACCCTTCATAAACCCAGAATATCTATTTTTGTCTTTACATCTCTGGTCTTTGTCCAAACCAACTGCCAACCAACCCCCCAACCCCACCTCCCTCCCCCACCTGTATCCACATATCATTTGCCAGGATTTGTCCAACCTATACCCCTCTTCCAGCTCTTTCACCCCCTCATCCTTCCCATTACAATCAGTCTGAAGAAGGACCCGACACACCTATTCATTTTCTCTAAGGATGTTGCAAGACCTGCTGAGATATTCCAGCACTCGGTGTCCTTTCTGGCAAAGCAGTTCTTTATGTCTCCTTGTACTTTAATATAGAGTAGAGTAATCATTGCTTTATGCATTAATTACAATTTTCAAAAGCTGCTCCCACTTACAGCAAGTGAAAGCGTCTGGGTAACTGTTTCATGTGAATAATATTGTTTGTGAGATACATAATGACGAATACTACCTGTGACTTTGAAGGGGACATTTTTTCACCTAAAAGAACATTGTTTTAACTGTCTGAAGAAGGGTTTCGGCCCGAAACGTTGCCTATTTCCTTCGCTCCATAGATGCTGCTGCACCCGCCGAGTTTCTCCAGCATTTTTGTGTACTTATTGTTTTAACTTAGCTGTCGCTATTAGATTCACACACTTCATCATAAGGTAGTTACCTACTGAAACTAGTGTTCTATAAACGAATGTACATCCTTACAATTTCAAGTACTACTCAGAACAGTGGAATAAAGATTAAACTGGAATATAACCAATTCTTAATTTTGCCGAGCTTCACGTTAATTGCTGTTTCTGCTCTTCCAGCGGTTTGCAGGTTTCCTTGCCAGAATGGAGGAATTTGCAGCAGACCAAACGCCTGCACTTGCCCTGAAGGATGGATGGGGCGATTCTGTGAAACACGTAGGTATCGCCTGAATGACTCATTCTCTTGCACGAGGGAGTGATGCACCAAATGCGAGACTGCACTGTTGCTGCCAGGGTCATATCATCGGTTTGAAGAATGGTCTAGACATGAAACCTTTTCTGTCCATCTCCCTCCACAGCTGCTGCCTGGCCTGCTGAGTTCTTCCTTCACTTTGTTTTTTACTCAAGATTCCAACGTCTGCAACCTCTTGGGTCTCCATATCAACTGCCTGTCAATTTAGAAGTCACATATAAAATGCAGTTAACTCTATTAATGGTCATATGCAGACTGCCCATCTTCCTCCTTCCAATTAGCTGTTAATGCTGGAACTAATCAGCAGCTCATGTGTCTGTGGGCAGAGAAGTTAAATTAACATTTCAGGTGGGTTTAATTTAGTTTAGACATAGTCCCTGATATCTCCCCCACTTTAATCCCCTGTTCTGTCCCACCCCATCTCTTCAAGCTACCAACTACTGTAGCTACCTTAGGCAAATGTTTGGTAAGAAAAAAATATGCTTCTTTGAAGAAATGCACATGTGGCACTTTGTAAATTTCCAGAAGCATGTCTGTCTGACGTACTGTGTCAGGAATCACACCCAAAATTCATTCCGGTACACAAATTGAAAAGAACAGTTCCTCTTTGGAGAACTATTACTCTTTGCTGTGATTTAGCACTCATTTATCTCATTGTGTTGTACATCTCAGCAAGTCCTGTCTCCAACCTTCCCTGTATCCTGTCTGACAAAGTAACTTAACTCATTTTCCCTGTGAAATGCAGTAAAAAGGACATGCATTTCTGTGGCTTCTTTCAAAGCACCCTGAATTGAGTTACCACCAGTGAAATGCATTTCAAACCTGTTGTAAGGATGGAACCATAATGGACAATTGTTGCACAGTAGTATGAGAGTGACCAGATAACTTGCTTCTTTTCCATGGTGTTTGAATCATAAATCTAGGTTAACACACCAGGGCACAGATTCCTGCATGTCTTAGAAGTAGTGGTAGGTGAGATTTATCCCACCTGCTTGAATAGCTGCAGTCCTTCTGGTGAAGATATTCCCACAAGGCTGTTGGGCAAACAGGGTTTAGACCTAGTGATGGTGATATGTTTCCCATTCCTGATGATCTGACAATGTGCAGGTAGGGTTGTACCTAAGCAGCTCCAATATACGTCCTATATGGAGGAGGAGGTATTTGCGTAGTAGATACTGTAGAAACAGTCTAGACTATTAACTGCATGTTAGGGTGATGGATCTGAAGGGCCTGTCCCACTTGGGCATCATTTGCTCGTCATTTACGCGACATCACTTATGCGCGGCGCTCCAGGATTTTGGGGTTCACAAAATCTTCGCGCACCACCTGCGTGACGCGCAAATAACGCCCGAGTGGGACAGGCCCTTGATTCTCTTTCAGTGGAGATGATCTAGGCCTGGTACTTGTGTAAATGCAAATATCACTTGCTATTTATCAGCCCTGATTTGCACAATCCTTATCTAAAAAAGTCTAACACACAACACCAGGGATGCAAGACTTCAGTTGTACGAGCAGATCAAAAATGTTTCGCCTCTTAGGTGAGAGAAGATTTAAAGAAAATTAGATAGAAAACTTGATATTTAAAGTATAGAGGAACATGATATCATTTGGGGGGGGGGGGATTTGGAGAGATTGCTGATTTCAGGTTAAATTGAGGTCATTCGGAGTGACAAAAGACAAGAGCGGTATGCGCAGTGAGCTGTTGTGATCTGAAATGAGATGCCTGAAAATGGCAATGAAAGTGGAATTCAATAGTACCTGTCAAGAGATAATGGAAGAATAGTTCAAAAGGAAGAGCAAATGCTGTGGGGAATGAGCAGTGAGCGACTTATCTGATAGTTCCTTTCAAGGGCTGGCTTAGGCATGGTCAATTCACTGGCCTCTGCATTAAGAATCAAAATGTTGGTGAGATTAACTGGCATCTCCCAAACTGATCTGCATTTCCTGTTCCACTCCTATTCGCTCCTCCTCTGCTGTCAGCCAGGTGCAGTGGTGGTAAGAGGGCAGGCTGCCAGGTCATTGAATTCCCATCTTTCCGCTCCTGTTATCAATGTTTTCTGATGTGCTAGGTACTCCGAAACATTTTCTGACCTTTTCCACCTCTCAGCTCTTAATCATGACTGCAGTTCATTGCGGCAATTCTAAGAAATAAGGCATGTTATATTTCTGTTTATTTCTGAGAGTTGTCTGAATGAAAAAGAATGCTTGGGCTGCTGTGTTCTGGCAGGTTTCTGCATATTTGAGATGTCAACTGTGCCTTTCTTTCCTTTTTCCAGCTATCTGCATTCTGCCTTGTTTGAATGGAGGCCTGTGTTCAGGACCATACCAATGTGATTGCCCACAGGGGTGGACTGGCTCACGATGTCATCACGGTAAGATTGCTCCACGCTCTGACTTATTGCATTGCCAATTAATTTTAAATGAACCGAGGCACGGAAGGTAGGAGGCACAGAAGAACACTGGCTGGTGCATGGGTTCTTTGAAAAAGCTACCTGATGGAAAGTTGATCCATCTCTCCTGCTCTTCCCGACAATTTCTTTCATTTTCATGTATTAATCCATGTCCCATTGAAGTCTATATAGAATCTGCGTCCACTCTTGCCTCAGGCAGCACACTCCAGATCCTAAGCATATTTCTCAGTCCCCTCATTTATATTTTGATGATCACCTGTTTCCTGCAATTGCAAACATTATCGCCATTTTTGGTCTATCAAAACTCATCCTAATTTTGAACTCCTCTCCTTAACATCCTTGTGCAGCCTTGTCCATTAGTCTGAGGCAGTTCCTACAAAATGGCCAATGATTGGCAGAACTTTATTTCACAAACATTTGCTTGCGTCAAGTCAATTTTCTCTGCACCAAGCCGCACCTGTTGCTTACCATTTATCAGTTTGCGTGTTAGTTGCCAACTGTATTCTTCATGTAGTTTAACTGTTGTCACTTCTGCCTTCTGCTTAGCGGTGTGTCAGACTCCCTGTTTAAACGGTGGCAGATGCATTCGACCAAACCGGTGTCAGTGTTTGCCGATTTGGAGTGGCAGTGACTGTTCCAGGTGAGTCAAGTTACTTTGATTGTAATCTACCATTAAGAGATTTGGCGGAAACTAGAGTTATAGAATCAGGTCACATAACAGCCATAGTTATGTACAAGACATGTTGATCCATTGACATGGAACTTAACATCACAGAAACAAGCCTTTTGCTTTGTGTGCTGTTTATGCTTCACACCAGCTTTCCCCTGTAGCTCTTCCTCTTCCTGTGATGTAGGGGCAGCATAGTGCCACAACTGGTAGAACTGATGCCTGACAGCGCCAGAGACTCAGTTTGAATCCTTACCTCGATTGCTGCCTGTGTGGAGTTTGCGTGTGCTTCTTGCGACCACATAGGTTTTCTCCTGGTGCTCCGTTTCCAACACGGTGACAATGAAAACTCCAAAGACACAGCACCTGAGGTCAGGATCAAACCTGGGTTTCTGGTGCTGTGAGGCAGCAGCTCCGCCAGCTGTGCCACATGTTGATTCACACATATTTCATCTTCCTTCAGCTCTCGCTTTCTTACCCTGACTGTTTTGTAGCTTTTTAATGTAGTGTTTGAAGTTTTCACCTCACACCACCGTCATCATTTGATAAATATACTGGTGGCAAGATTAAAGTAAGAATTGATTTGTTTGATCCCTGCTCTCATCAATACTTATTGGATCAGTTGTGAAGAATATTTTAAAGAGAAAGTTCACCCACAAGCATTGTGTGCAGATACTTGTTTATAGAGAATGTAGACACTAAATGCTGGAGTAAGTCAGCGGACCAGGCAGCATCTCTGGAGAGAAGAAAAGAAGGTGACGTTTTGGGTTGGAACTCTACTTCAGACTCAAATTCAGATTCAGTCTGAAGAAGGGTTCCGACCTGAAACGTCACCTATTCTTTTCTCCAGAGTCAAGTCAAGTCAAGTCACTTTTATTTCTATAGCACATTTAAAAACAACTCTCGTTGGCCAAAGTGCTTTACATTGGTGGAGGTACTAACGTTATACAACATTTGTATTTGAGAGGATGCCTGACCCGCTGAGTTACTTCCAGCATTTTATCTTCACTCATAAGCATTGTTGCCTGGAAATTCCTGTTGGCTTTTACAAGCAGGGATGGGTAATGTGTTCAGTTCGATAACAGGAACAGAATGTAACAGCTGAGGTGGAAAATGTCCATGAGGCAGCCTGCCCTGTTGAGCAGCTCTGCCTTACACCACCCATTGTGTTGAAATATAATTGCAGTAACTGTTGCAAGAGCACATCCAGAAAATAGATGAAATTCTCGAAACAACGGAGGTGTTGAAGTCACATCTTCCTTCCTGAGGCTGATTGGCTGTAGTGTCCTCAGTTTTTAATCAAAACCTGACACTGCTGCACGTTCAGGAGCATCGTGCACAGAAAACACATGTGGATGAGGAGGGAACGGCACAAATGGAATGGCTGAGAGACCAGATACCACCCATTAGTCAACTTGGCCAGTCTCCTTACAAAGAATCCACAGTTGCTGCCTCAGGGTGCTGTGTGACTGCTTTAGTAATTCTAAATCATTCTTACCTTCAACACTCTTGGTCAATTCACTAATTTTCATACATTCAAGGCATTCCAAGATGGCTTTCTCTGGAATGAATAAAGGAAAGATTTGTCTTCCCTCACATCCGAGTTGAATGGGTTGGAAAGGTTTAACAGATAGGCTCCAGTACTGTCTGCCTGGGTTTTTGTACTCAAGCATCAGTAGTCAGACTTGAATCCACAATGTCCAGTCCATTTGCAGCTCCACACAGTTGCAGCTGGCATCGTTGCAGTAAGCCATGTATCTAAATCAATGTTTCTGTTTTCCAGGGGGAGAAAGTCTACCTACTTTTCCTTCTCCTAAAGGCATATCCTGCTAAGAATCTGCATTAACCAAACTACTATGAAACCAAACACCAGCGTAGCATTTAACTAAACTCTCCATTTAATTGTTTGAAATCCTGATATATGTTGATATTTTGCTGTGAAACAAAGCTGTATTTTTTCATAGGGTAATATACTGTAAATGTTTTAACAAAATTGTATAATGCGGTAAGGCCTCATTGACAAGTCATGATTTTGAGCTTTTTTTATACCCGTGACTGCTTTAGCTGTCAGTCTGGGCTTCACCTAAAGTGGATTTATTTTAAGGAAGTGGCAGTTGTAAAATTTTCATTCTTGGTGTTTTCATTGTTTTTAAAATCAGAACATTTCTGGCTTACCTGGCCTTTGCAAGTGCAGGTGCACCTATACTCAACCTCGTTATATATTCAGATCAAAACATGAGCTAATTTAGTCTACAAGTGGGTCTAGATCTCACTAAACAAATTACTGAAACTGCCCCAGTCTGTATCTGTTTGATATGAAGTCCGTGAGCTCCAGACACAGTAATAGTAAGACCACAAGTAGCCATTTTTATTTTTACTTAATATGTATATATGGATTCAGTAAGTGAACAAAATCCTGTATGAACACCGTCTTTCATGCATCATCATTTAATTCTATAAATAAAAACAATAAAGACATAATTTTGTGGTTCTGTTGCAATGTAATTTTGTGCTTTCGACAGCTGGTTGACTTTCGTAGAACCCTGCATTTATTTAGCACCTCTAATTTAACTTTTTTTAAATCCTAAGACAGTCCATAGGAGCATTCTCAGGTAAAAGGTAACACCAGGTTGCACACAAAAATGCTGGGCTGAATCTGGCCATTTGCACTGAGGCCTGGTTCTTTCAGAAGGACAGATAGTGCCACATCTGTCACTGTGCTGGGTACTCAACGTGCAAATGACAGAATGCTTGGCTAAAGAGATAGCTTATAAGGAACATATTAAAGTATGGAGAAATCAAGAGTTTAGATCCTTGGTAGTTGAAAGCGCCTGTGCCAAAGTTGGAGCCATTGAACTCTGGGATGATCAAGGGGCCATTCTCGTGCAGAGACAAGGGTGGGAATGGGCAATGGGGAAACCCATCCTACTCGCTTACATGCTTTCAACTATAACCAGTGTCCATCACCACCATTTTTTATTCATTTTGTTTTGGAGTTCTAGGAAGGGCAATGTTATTTCTCATCACCAATAGACCCGCGGAAAGCTGCTGGTAATGGTGAGCAGCCTTCAAGTTTCAACACAGTCGTAATGGTACATCTAAGCATTGCTCAGCCATATCAGAGAGCATTGAACTGTCAGCCATATGGGTTGAACCTAGAGTCAAATGTAGGCTAGACCAGATAGGCATGGCAGTTTTCCTCCCCTTCAGCACATAAACTATACTAAACTAACTAAACATTAGTGAACCAGATGGGATTTTACAACGATTTGGTAGTTTTTGAGGTCATAACTATTAAAACTAGATATTAATTTACAAATTGTTAACTGATTTTATATTCTACAACTGCCAAGGTAACTAGGGTTCTTGACTTGTTAGTCTGGGCCTCTAGATTACCAGTACTCCAGACTCCTCTTCCTACTACCCTGCCTCCTCTGTGGACTGCACTAGGGAATGTCCAAATTCCACTAGCTCCACCATTTCTGTTCCTTTCTACTTGCATGCTTCCAAGGTACCTTCCTTTTTCTTCATTCACAGCTTTGCCTCCACTGTAGTTGACAGGGTTCTCAACCATGTCTGTGCCACGTCCCAAATTTCTGCTCTTGCCTCCAATCTTTCCTTCTCAAAGTCAGGATAGGTTTTCCCTTCTCTTCCTTTCCACCCCGTCTGCCTCCACATTCAGTAGAGCATCCAAGGTAATTTTCAAAAGGATGCCTCCATCAGACATATCTTGCCCATTGCTTCCTTTCAGAATTCTGGAGCAATCATTCCCTCCACAGCACCCTGGCCCTATTCTGCCATCTCCAGAAGCTCCCTTTCTCTGGAAACCACAGGAGATGCTCAAAAGTGCTCAACCTTAAGAACTCAAAAATGAATTCACTAATTTCAGATTGCCTTCCTTTACAGTTTGCATCCAAACTCATTGATCTGTACAGTTAACTTCATTTTCCTCTCTTCATAGATGCTCCATGGCCTGCTGAGTACATATTTGCAGTAACTATTCATACCTTTAACATCATTTCAGACATTACCACCATTTTTTGTGTCATTCAGTCTCCCCCCAGTCTTCACTCTCACTGACATTCCCTTTGTTGTCTCTCCACCGCACCTGCTTCTCTACAAATTTAAAATAATGATCATTTTCTAAATTTTACCAGTTCTGATGTCAACTTTTTTTTCTCTCTCTCTCTGGAGATACTTCATTTTATTTTCAGATTGCCCGCAGATTTTCAGATTGATCTTTCTAGTTTAGTTTAGAGATACAGCGTGGAAACAGGCCCTTCGGCCCACCGAGTCCACGCTGACCAGCGATCCCCGCACATTAACGTTACCCGACACACACTAGGGACAATTTACACTTATACCAAACCAATTAACCTACAAACCTGTACGTCTTTGGAGTGTGGGAGGAAACTAAAGATCTTGGAGAAAACCCACGCGGTCACGAGAATGTACACTCCGTATAGACAGCACCCGTAGTCGGGATCGAACCGGGGTCTCCGGTGCCGCAGGCGCTGTGAGGCAGGAACTCTACCGAGGTGCCACAGTTACTTGAGGAAGTAACCAGCAGGATAGACAAAGGAGAGCCAAGGCATGTAGTTTAGTTGGATTTTCAGACGACCTTTGATAAGGTGCCACATGTGAGGCCACTAAACAAGATAAGCGCCCGTGATATTTGAGACAAGGTACAAGTATGAATAGAGGTTTGGCTGACTGACAGAAGGCAAAGAGTGGGAATAAAAGGGGGCTTTTCTAGTTGGCTGCCATTCACTCACTGACCTTATACCCTTGTTTACAGCTTATCCTCTTGGTCGCCCTGTTTTTACCATCTAGTAGACATCCCCCATCCTCTCTGCAGCTTAGCAAACTGCTTTTATCTCCTTCCCACTTTGGATGAAGGATGACCTTAAATGTTAAATCTGTTTTTCTTCCCATAGATTCAACCTGACCTGCTGTGTATTTCCAGCATTTTCTACATGTATTTTAAATCTCCAGCATCTGCGGTGTTCTTTTATTTTAAACGCGCTTGCATCTATGCCAGGTCTTTGCATCAGGAGTGACGCCAGATCAGCAATGACTACACTGGCACTCGTCACAGGGTGAACTGATGCAATAGACTTTATTTCCAAAGACAAATCAAAGCAACGAGAAGGTCCCAGACCACGCAATTCACAGTCCCCTGTCATCAGTGGGGAGACACAATGTCCTGGGAGGACGTGTCATCACACCACCTTCTGCTAGGATGCAGTCAGGTCAACCAGGCAACACATTGGACAGCTTTGTGCACCTGGACCCCTCACTAAGGGCAATTTACAGAGGCCATTCTATACAACCTGCACGTCTGTACATTTTTGAGATGTGGGAGCACCGGAGAAAACCCATGCGGTCACATGGAGAACATGCAAACTCCACATGGACAGTAGCCATGATCAGGAACTCTGGCACTTGGAGGCAACAATTCTATCAGCTGCGCCATTGTGCTGCTTCAATTGCCATTGGAGGAATCAATGGGTGTCAGTGGCCAAGCCTTGCTGAAGTGGGATATCTTGCCCCACGACCTTCAAATTAAATCCTTACAGAACAGTTGTGTTCAAAAACTTTCTTGCATCATTGGGAAAAATGAGGCAATCATGTAACAGTGAAGGCCACAGTGTGTCTGCAATCTCAGTCCCTCTCCTTAAATGATTAAATCTTTAAAAAAAACAGCAGATGTTGGACACCTGATATTAAAAAAATTGCTGGGTACATAGAGGCAGAATCTGTGAGAAGAGAAACAGAGAAAACGTAATGGAATGGCACAGTTTTGCAACAGTAGAGTTGCTGCCTTATAGTGCTAAAGACCCAGGTAGGATCCTGACTAGGGATGCAGTCTGCACTGAGTTTGTACGTTCTCCCTGTGACCACATGGGTTTTCTCTGGGTGCTCCGGTTCCCTCCTGGAAAGTGCAATCTGAATAGTGCAAAAAAAAACTAAAGTACAATAATGAAATGACCAAATGAGGTAGAATTAGGAGGTGTGAAAGAGTTGATTTGTTCAGGAGTCGGATAGCAGTGGGAAGAAATTGTTTCGTCAGGCCTCTTGGGCTTATGAGCTCTAGTATTTCTTCTCAGGTAGAAGAGAGAAAAGGGAATGTGGCAACATCCTTGATGATACTTCCAGCCTTCCTGAAGATGCATCATCAAGCAATTTCTCCAGAGATGCTGCTTGATCCACTGACTTACTTCAGCATTTTGTGTCTATCTTCAGAGTAAACCAGCGTCTGCAGTTCCTTTCTACACGTGGAGAGATAGTTTGCAGGAAAATATAATGGGGGGATGACATTACTCTGTGAGCCGGCATAGACTTGAGGGGCTGGATGGCCACCCTCTGCCCTGAAATATCACAACATCAGGAGCTTTCATTATTGGTTTCTGGATTAAGTCGCAGTGGTCACACTATGGACAGGGAAACCATTATTAGGTCCAAATCCTTTATTCCCATCCAAAACCAAATGCAAGGAGTGGTGCCATCTGCCACTTCTCTGCCCACTCTCCCAACCTATCAACCAACCCCCCACCCCCACCCATGTACACCTATCACTATCCAGGATTTGTCCTGTCCTTAGCTCTCTTCAAGCTTCCACCCCCTCCCAACTACAATGTCTGAAGAAGGTTCTGACACAAACTGCCTGACCCGCTCAAATACTCCAGCAGGTGGGTAGCCTTACCCCGGTTTACTCTAGTTTAGAGACACCGTGTGGAAACAAGCCTTTCAATCCATCAAGACCTTGCTGGCCATTGATTACATATTCACAATAGTTCTATGTTATCCCACTTTCTCATCCAGTCCCTACACACCAGGGCAATTTACAGAAACCAATGACCAATTAACCTACAAACCCATATGTGCTTGCTAATGGTGCTTTGTTTCTTTTTACCTTCCTGTGAAGACTGTCTCATTTGCTCAGTGGTATCAGATTGCCTCACTATTCCAGTTAGGGATGCCAACTGTCCCCTATTAGCCGGGACATCCCGTATATTGGGCTAAATTGGTTTGCCGTACGGGACCGCCCTTGTCCCGTATTTGACTGCTACTATTCGGGTCGACAGCCACACACCCGGCCCCGCCTCATCCGTCCCGACGTAGTGCAGCCCATGGAGTGCAACAGCAGCGCCTCGCCCGTGGCCCCGTCGGTCCGACCTTTGGAACTTTGCTTACCACCGACACCACCACCGCTCCTTCTCTTGGCCGATCATCGGTTCATGAGTTGTATAGGGTGCCGGACTTCGCGTGCAGCAGAACACAAAGCCCAATCGGCGAGCCAACTGTTTTGGCCCGGGTCGCGCGCTAAGTCCGGCGCCCGGGCCAAAACTCCTCAGCTGGCCCACCGGCCGGGCTTTGTGTGCAGTCCAGCACCCAGGCCAACTCATCATTCACCCAGCCACGGCCGAGACGGTCAACGAATTGCTGTCGGGAATTTGTCGCGTAATTTGACCTTTTGTCCCTTATTTGGGAGTGAGAAAGTTCCAGTCCCCACACTGAGTTTAGTTTTACGCTTGCCCAACATGGACATATGCTGCCTGGTGGGACATTGCGTCATGCTAATGGTTTGTTAATGGGTGTATTGAGCAGAAAGTGAGTGGAAAGTGAAGAGAGACTGGGTCCTGAATTTCAGCCAGCATAACAATGTCACAGGCAGAATGCTGACCAGGTGACCTGGTGAGGGAAGTCTAGACCCAATGGGGGAAGTGCAGAGATGATCAAGAAAGTGACTGGTTCTCCGGAGAGAATGGAGCGCATCGCTTGCTTTCCCATCTGGATCACATTCATTCCTGCACACACCTGCTTTTTCCTTGCTTACTCTCCTCTTATCACCGTCCTCTCCTCCTTTCAAACTAGGCTGTGGGCCGAGCATCAAAAATGTGTCTAGAAATCAGTTTTCGTGACCCAAGTCACAGAACTACATGAAATTTTCCACAGATTTAGATGAAATATAATTGAGAAGGATGTCATAACTCGTCGGTGCCAAACGTTGCACATTAATTAATTAAACTAATTAGAAAATGAGATCGGGAAAGTAAGTGGCCAATGCCCATATTACACCATGGGCAGCCTATTTCCGTGTTGCAGTCCATTTAAACTATATATTATTATACCAATATATATATATAAATATAACTTGTAAATATGACTAATCATATATAATTAAGTATAATTATATTATATAAAAATAATATGATGAATATAATTGTGAGTGTGTTTTTTTAATGGCACTGTCGCAGAGGTCCTGCTCCTGAACCAGCCTAATCAATGGGTGAGGGCAGTTCTTGTTGGTTCCTCCCTTTACTGAACCACACTGACTGCCAGTGTGCAGAGTGGGGGTCACGGCCATAGTGGGACTGGGGCAGTGCCAGGCTGGGGGACAGTCCTGCAAGGCATCTTCCAGTTGCTTTAATAGGAAATTTAATGAGACTGCAGCAGAGGTCCCAGGTTTTAAGGGCTCATGAACCTGCCTAATTAAAGGGTCAGGACAGATCCTCTAGGTTTTCCCGTTTACTGAACCCCGCTGACTGCCATAGTGGGGAGAGTGGGGGTAACGGTCATAGTGGGACTGGGGCAGTGCCAGGCTGGGTGACAGACCTGTAAGAGACCTGTCTTATTTCTGATGTAAATGTCACATCCTGGCCAAGAATCGAATGCTCTGATGTTTACTCGATGAGTATTCATTTTAAGCTACAATGAGCTTATATTTATGTTAGAGATGGTGCCTTTGCAAATTAGGGCTATTACCTTTAACCTAAAAGAACCCTAAAAGTGTTGCATTGTTTATCTCTAGTTTGTGTGTGTGTCTGTGTATACCTTTCAAACGTGTATCTGTGGATGTGTGGATGTAAGTGTGTATGTATGTGTGTATGGGTGTATGTGTGCATGTATGTGTGGATGTGTGTGTGGATGTGTACATGTATGTCTGCGTGTGAATGGATGTGTGGATGTGTGTGTGTGCGGATTTATGTGTGCATGTATGTGTGTGTTTGCATGCATGGAAGTGTGCGTACGGATGGATGTGTGTGTGGATGTGTGTATGTATGTATAATAATAATAATAATAATAATCATTTTATTTACTGGCGCCTTTCTAAAACCCAAGGACACCTTACAATGCATAGAATCACAACAAAACAAAAAAAACATAATCGGAATAAATTAAATAAAAAACACCACAGTACACGAATCAAGGACAGAATTCAATTTCAAAAGCACCAAAAGAAAATAAGAAACACAATTTGAGGAGATAGCAGCGGCGACCAATTCGCGCCAGCGTCCACTCTCCCCTCCGACCGCCATCTTGTACACGGACTGACAGGCACAGGCACAGGCACAGCACACAAAATCATCCCCCCACAATGACCACCACTGTGGGGGAAGGCACAATGTCCAGTCCCCAACCCAGTTCTCCCCAGAGTCAGGCCCAATGAGGCCTCCACAGTTGCCTCTACGGAGGCCCGATGTTCCTGGCCGTCGGGAGAGTCCTCGGAGCGGCTTGAACGGCCGGTTTCCCAGCGGCGTCCGTGGCACCTGAAGCCGACAGGGCCGCGCTGATTTGGAGCCACGAGGCTCCCGATGTTGGAGTCGGCGCCGCCGCCCGTGGCTGGTCGCTCCGCAGTCCCGCAGCCCGGAGGTGTTGAAGTCGGCGGTCCAGCTCACCGGAGCTCCAGCGCGTCGATCCAGCGCGGCGACCCAGGCAAGGCATCGCCCGCTACGCTCCACGATAGCACTCCAGCGCTGTGCCGCCACCGAAGTTGAAGGTGCTGGGCGGTCCCCGTCAGGAAACGGCGCTCCATGCCCGCTGGTAGGCCACGAGGACGGGTCGACGAGGCAGCCTGGAGAAAAAGCTGCCTCACCGACCAGGTAGGGACCTAGAAATAGTTTCCCCCTTACCCCCCCACATTAAAAGTCAAAAAACCCCAAACAAACAAAGAAATAAAAAACACTAAAACTAAAGAAACAGTGAATTTGACGGACGGCTGCTGTTTAGCAGCCGTTCCTCCAAGATGGCGGCTCCCACATGTATGTATGTGTCGATCGGTGGGTGGACTGTCGCAGTCATTCACCAGCACGCCATTATCATAAGTAATTCACTCATTGTTTAAATAATTTGACCAAATAAACAGTGAAACGATCGACATTAAAATAAAACTTTATATAATCATTTATTTCCCCAATTTATTTTGTTTACATTACACCTGATCTTCATCTGAATATTCTTCATCAGATTCAAAGTCTTTTGAAGTGACGATAGCACTCTGCATGATAACCCGGGATACACTGCTGCCTCCTAATAATAGAAGATAATATGTGTCAGGGAGTATATTACATCTTTTCATGTTTTATATTATGTAAGACAATATCGACATATCAATGAGGAAATTAAACATGTCCAGGTAGATGGGATGGCAAGTCTGCAAATTATCAAATTAGTGTTCATTAAAGCACAGTGCATGTCCACACAAAACACTTTTGTGTGGACAGGCTCTGAAGAGTGGAGGGGCAGAAGCTGCAGGAAAAAAAATCTCATATTACTTAGGTCTGCATGGACTTCAATTCATAAAATGTCAATCTCTTCTTAATGTCAATGAGACTTACACTGTAATTTACTGCCATAGATAAGTTAGTTCAAGTTCAAGTGGAGGAGCAGAGGCTGCAGAATAGCTAGAGAAAGAAACATCTCATAGTACCTAGGTCTGCATGGACTTCAATTCATAAAATGTCAACCTCTATTTAATGTCAATGAGACTTACACTGTAATTTACTACCATTGATAAGTTAGTTCAAGTTCAAGTGGAGGGTCAGGCAGAGGCTACAGAAAAAAAATCTCAGTCATTAAGTCTGCATGGACTTCAATTCATAAAATTTCAACCTCTTCTTAATGTTAATGAGAATAACAATAGATTACTACCATAGAAACATTAGTTCAAGTTCACATACACCAATTCATTTCTACAGAAACATCAACCATTTCTGACCATTTCTCACTCCAATGGAAGCCTATAAAGTGCGATCAATATCCCTCCGTTTTTCTCCCGTGGTCGGGGCCTGGAAATTGGCTGCTGCGGACGGCACTATGTACAGCCTCCACCCCCCCCCCCCCCCTTGCGGAGATGATCCAAACACACCCCGCGAATCGGCCGCTTCTTAATTGAGACCGCGGCTTCACTATATTACAGTAAGTACCTAGGCCCCGCGGTCGGAGCACTTATTCCCGGTAAGTTATCGCAGGCAGCTCCGAGATTAGATGTTAAAGACTACAACAAGCTGGCATTAGTGAAAATGGTTAATTTACTGTGTTATGGATACATATAGTTTAGGCCCTCAACTTCATGAATGAGTGAATGAATGAATGAATGAATGAATGAATGAATGAATGAATGAATGAGTGAATGAATGAGTGAATGAGTGAATGAATGAGTGAGTGAATGAGTAAATGAGTGAGTGAATGAGTGAGTGAGTGAATGAGTGAGTGAATGAGTGAGTGAATGAATGAGTGAATGAATGAATGAATGAATGAATGAATGAATGAATGAGTGAATGAATGAGTGAATTAATGAATGAGTGAATGTACAGCCTCCAAATCTCATTTTTTCACATTATAAAAGGGTGCAATTAAATTAATTAAAGTCCATACAGATAGATTTTCATAAATTCAGACTTTAGATCTTACCTTTCCGTTAGTTGATTCCTGGCTGTCTTCTTCGTGTTGCAGCACCTTAGCAGCGACTTTGCTTTCAAGGCTTTGTTCCACTTCTATCCACATTCTTCAGACTTCTTAATGCTTTTCTCACAAAATTCAATTACCCTGCTGCAAGTTTCCACGACATGTATTCCACAGAACAACAAAGAACCTTCATCGGAATCGCCAGTAAAACAGGCATCAGTGAAGTCCTCTCAGCCATATTGTGTGCTCCCTGCCCAGCTAGCCTGAAACAAAGCACGTGATTGGCCAACTGGCATACAACTCAATGTTAAACGTGCTTTGATTGGACTAAAAATACCCGAATATTTTCCGGTTCTTCTCTAATTTAATTTTAAAAATGTGCAAGTCTTGTTCATGACGAGTTTCAGGGGTGATTTATATAATATTTTTACACAACATGCAAACATTTCATGTAGTTCGGTGACTTGGGTCACGAAACACTGGAATAAAGCTCCTCGGCCCACAGCCTAAACACCCAGTCCTCCAGCCCCCAACTCTTTTCCCTAATATCTCCCCCACTTTAATCCCCTGTCTCTCTCATCCTGTCTGATCAACAAACTACAACTAGGTATCTTAAGCAAACATTTGAAATATGCTTCTTTAAACAAATGTACACGTGGCACTTTGTCAATTTCCAGAAGCCTGTCTGTCTGACGTACTGTGTCAGGAATCACACCCAAAATAGACAGTAAATCATTGCAGTACCACAAATTGAAAACTGCAGTTCCTCTTTTGAGAACTATTATTCTTTTCTGTGATATAGTAGTCATAGATTTCATTATGCTGTACATTTCACAATGTCCTGCTTTTATTTCAGATTTCCAGTCCTTCACGTTTAAATCTGCTTTGTGAGCTTGCCTGGTTAGCGTGACTGGGAATGCATATAGTGACGTCTCATATTTCATGGTGGATGAAGATGGCAGCAGGGACCACACCAATATCCTGCTTTGGGAACGAGGAACCTTCCCCGCCCTGATGAACTGCATTGACCCAAAACATCAACAATTCCTCTGCCTCCACAGATGCTACCTGACCACCTGACTTCTTCCAGCAGACGGTTTTGCATCTGCAGCCACTTGTGTCTCCAACCTTCCCTGTGTCCTGCCTGACAAAGCAACTTAACTCATTCTCTCTGCGACGTGCATTTGTGCTGCTTTATTCAGGGCACCCTGAATTGAGTTACTGCCAAGGAAATACATTTCAAACGTGTTGTCATAATGGACAATTCTTGCGCAGCAGTATGAGAGTGACTGGATAACTTGCTTCTTTTCGATGTATGAGTCTCGACGCGAAATGTCACCTATTCTTTTTCTCCAGAAATGCTGCCTGACCCATTGAGTTACTCCAGCATTTTGTGTTCAGCTGCTGTTAGCAGATTGTACACACAGATTTCCTCAAAGTTCAGTACCAAGATTCACTGTTTACAATAATATTTAACCACTGTCGAGCTTGCTTTAATTTTCAGCTGCTGATCACAATTAGACCACATTTTCCAATAATTTGACTCAGGTCATGTGAACGCAATGTGCTGAGACCGCATGACTAAGCAAAAACTCTTTCACTGCTCCGCCTTCAGCTTGCTGCCCACAACTGCCAGCATTCTGTCTCTCCCTTCGTAAACATCCCGAACGATGTCATCTCTCTGGCCAAACTTTCAGTCACATGCCCCGTTATCTCAGCACAACTATGTTGTTTCATTTTGGTATTCAAATATTTTAAGGAGCTTTAACGTTGCTTTACAAAGAAAGTTTTAAATTGATAAATGTGGAGTGTTTGCTGTGATTTTCAGACTGAAAGAACTAGTCCAGGTAGCCAGGCAGCAAACTGCTGTCAAAAGACAGGGTGGCACAGTGGCGCAGCAGTAGAATTGCTGCCTTACAGCGCCAGTGATCGCTGGTCCTCACGGACTTGGTGGGCTGTAGGGCCTGTTTCCATGCTGCATCTCTAAATGTAGGTCTAAGTCTAAACTGGCGCAATTTTTGGTCTATGTTCTTACTCTCTGAGTTTAAACCAGCAGAAGACTGCAAAAATAAACTACTAAAGTACAATAATGGAATTTCAAAATGAGGTATTGTTAAGAGTAAGAGTATGTAGCAGTACCTCTGTGACAGGGGTGTGAAAGAAGTGATGTGTTCAGGAGTCCGATGGCAGTGAGGAAGAAATTGTTATGTCAGGCATCTGTGCTTATGAGCTCCAGTATCTCTTCTCAGAAGGTAGATGATAGAAAAGGGAATGGCCAGGGTGGGCATCATCCTTGATACTTCCAGCCTTCCTGAAGATACATCATGAAGATGGACTGCATGGAAGTAAGTGCCGAGCCTGTGATGGGCTGGCTTGTGTTCACCACTCATTGCAGGTTCTGGCGGTGAAGAGCAGAGCAGTTGCAATACAAGGCTGAGATGCATCCGGTCAGAATGCTTTCAATGGTGCATCTGTAGACATTTGAGAGAAACCTCATAGACATGCTAGATCTTTGCAGAGTCCCAGGAAAGTAAAAACACTGATGCAGTTTCATGATAACCGCACAACTGTGAAAAACCTGAAAAACCTGAAAAAACAGCGACTGGAACGACGACTGTCAGAGTGGAACACACACACACATCGCTTCCTTCACCAGCCCGTTATGCAGATGGGGGATAGGGCAAGCAGGGGGAGTGCTGTCTGAGTGAAATTCACACAGTGCAAAGCCAATGTGATACAGACACACGCCGCAATGAACAGGAAGGTTGGCGCTGTAATTAAGACGGCGAAAGCACAGTGTACGGGAAGGGTCACGTAAGTCCTTTAAAAGGGGGGGGAGGAGAGGGGGAAGAAGGGGAAGGAGGGAGAAGGGGGAGAAGGGGGAGAAGAGGGGAGAAGGAGTGGAGGCAACTTTTAAGAAGCCAGAAATACACGGCTGTGAACATTTCTGGCTTCCACTCCTGGTTGGTTGGTTATCCTTGATTCTGAAAACGACTGTTTACGTTTTTTTCCCCAATGAGCCAATGAAATTCACCGGCTACAACCTATGGGAACCTATGACAACCTTCGACCTCCTGGCAACCCACTACCACTGCACCTACAGCACAACAATTCTCGCTACTCTCCATGGCGTCTTCATTCTTGTCGCCGCTAATTATTCAACGTTGAAAAATTCATGGTGACCTTAAAAAGGCCGCAACTAGTTCCTAGAATGCGGGAACTCCTCACGACCATGAAGAGGACTCCCCGGCAGCCAACATGAAGACGTCTCCCCGGCAGAACATGTGGCGACTGCATAGTCTCCTGCAGTCGCCTAAAAAGTCGCCTAAGTGGGACAAGCCCATAAGTGGGACAGGCCCATTAGGCTACTGGTGATTACGATGCCTGATAGAATGTAGGGTGAATGGAATTAATGTAGCTTTAGTGTAAATGGGTGGTGGATGGTCAGTGTAGATTCAATGGGCCGAAAGGACTGTTTCCCCACAATATCTCTCTATGGCAGGAATGAGAAGATATAGAAACAAAATGCTGGAGTAACTCAGTAAACCAGTATCTGCAGTTCTTTCCTTGACAGGAAAAAAATAATGGGGTGATGACGTTACTCTGTGAGCTGGCATAGATTTGAGGGTTGAATGGCCTCTGTCTATATCATGAGGGAACAAGATCAGTCTGAAGAAAGATGCCGATCGAAAAGTCACCTATCCATGTTCTCCGGGGTTGCTGCCCGACCCGCTGAGTTACTCCAGCACGTTGTGTCTTTATATTTAACCCAGCTTCTGCAGTTCCTTATTTCGATGTCATTTACAAAATGTATCAAACCAATTGTGAAGTAGTTTTATTATTCATGCTCTGTGGCAATAGCCATGAGCTAAAGAGGAAAAAGCATGACTTCCTCTGACTTAAATAGGCGTGTTCCTCTTGTGTTTCCCGAGTATAAAATACGAGGCCCTTGACAGGTAACGAGCTCTGCGCAGACCAGCAAGAGGAGAACAGACACGATGGTTGTGCATGTGATCCACTCCAAGGTACGCTTGAAAACAACTTTTCAATCCCAGTGTTTTTTTGTGTGTGAGATTTTCTGTATTATTTTACTCTGTTGACTTTGAGTAACTCGGACATTTCCTTATACCCGCGCGGCCGTGTTACAAATCGCGAGAAGCAAATTCAGGAATAGCTGCAGACACAAGAGACGGCAGATGCTGGAATTTTGACCAAAATACAAAGTGCTGGAAAAACCCAGCTGGTCAGGGTCAGGCAGCATCTGAGGAGGGAGCGGGACAAACCGCATTTCGGGTCGGGACCGCTTCTTCAGATTCCCGAAACTAGTTAATACAGGGCGTGACATATTGTTTTTCACTGAAGTATTAAGTCACAGCATGCTGCATGTTTATGTTGTTTCAATGATAACTGAGAAAGCGTGGAAGAAAGTAGAAATAAAGATCTGCAGCTGCTCGTTAATAAACAAAAGGACACAAAGTGCTGGAGTAATTCAGCAGGTCAGGCAGCAGCTCTGGAGTTTAAGGGTCGTGACCAGAAACGTCACCTGTCCATGTTCTCCTGATGTTGCCTGACCCGCTGAGTTACTCCAGCACTTTGTGTCCTAAAGTGCAGAGAAAGCCTGTCTGCCACTTTATTTCTGAATCACCTCTAAACATCCTGTTACTCTTGGACCGAGCGCGTTTTCTTCAAACTTATTTGAACTAGATTGTTTTTATTCTCAATTAGCTCAGTAACCTCCTCCCGCCCACCAACCTTCAAATGTGAGTTTACTTCTCCGGGGCATCTTGATCACCCTGAATCTTCATTACTCCAATGTTGCCGGGAGCGCGGCCTCTGGGTTTTCGCCCCCGCCCGTCTTTTCGTCCTCTTCAATCTACCCTTTTGACCCTACATTTCAGGGACGTGCGGTCAGGGGAGGCAAGGGAGGCAGAGCCTCACCTGTCATACTCCCAATGAAAATAGCTGTTAAGAAAAGTAAAGAAAAATAATAATAAAATAAAATAAATATAAAGATTTTTCCACTGATCTGTTATAAATGTCATTTCTATATGAATCTAATCATTTTTTATAGTAGAAATCGCAAAAATTTCGCTGCTCCACTGCAAATACAGGGAGAAATGAGAGGTGAGGCAGCGACGAGCTGAGCCTCCCCTCTGTTTGCGCAATGCTCTTAGAAACTGCATGGAGCACAGGCAATAAGCATATTCCTGTTACTATCTCTATGCATGTTACCAAAGTAATGTGTGTAAACCCCTTCATTACATGTCTTTACCTTCCATAGTCCAGGTAACCTATTTCACATATAAAGATATTAAATTTATGCTCGCTGGTCTCATCATAAAACTGCTATGTAAAAGCTCCAGGGGAGGCAGCGATCACGTCTGCCTCACAAGGGGGAGTGTCTTGAGCCCAGTGTAGGAAGAGCGAGCGTCAATTACGTAAACTCACGTAATTGACGCTGCCTCGCTCTCCCTCCACGTTAGCTAGCTTCAGCAGCGGCGGCGCAGACTTTCCAGCCACGGTCGGCGCTGACTGGTGGGCTGTTTCCAAAGATACTCCTCTAGTATCTTTTGTTGATTTGTAGCGGCCGATTCGGAGGCTCTGGGCCGCTGAGAGCTCCCAATTGAGCCCCAGCTGGAGTAATCTACTCTGGGCTCAGGACCCCAGCATCCACTCCCGCCGCCAGCCCTCTCCCTCCCGTCTCTCCTTCCCTTCCCTCCCCTCCCTTCCTTTCTTCCCTCCCTCCCTTCTCTCCCTCCTTCCTCTCTCTCTTTTCCCTTCTCTCCTTCCCTTCCTTCTTTCTCTCCTTCCCTTCCTCCCTTCTTTCTCTACTTCCCTCTCTCCCTTCCTTCTCTCCTTTCCTCCCAGATACATACATCACGCACAGACAACTAACACACACACATCATGCACAGACAACTAACACGCACACAACTAACACACACACTCAACTAAGTTTGGATGGGATAGAAGCCAGTGCCTCCCCAGCCATTGACCTCACCGTACGTCACTGCTACATTTGATGTTCGGATATCTCCTTGCTTGACTCAATGCCACCCATCCTCTGATGACACTCGTGTTCAGCACCTTTTATAATGTTGAAGACAACTCACTTGGAAAAAGGTTCCCGACCCGAAATGGCGACTGTTTATTCCCTCCCACATGCTGCCTGGCCCGTTAAGTTTTCCCAGCACTTTGTACCTTGTTTATGAATAGAAGTGCTGTTGTGATGAATTAATTCCTCACTTTTTGTTGTTTCCTTCCCTGCGCTGCACCCGAGGATTTGTGTTCGGCTCTCCGTTTAAAACATGCTGCTTCTTTTTGTATTGAATGTATATCTGCTGCACTTTCTTTCATCCTCCATTGAAACGCTTTGGGAGTGTTACTAAACAAAAACCGACAGCAAGATAAGCATGGATATAATTAATGCAAAAGATGCTTCTTTGAAAGCAACATCTGATATCTTGTTACCATGAACGTGACAAAACTTGCCAGATGGTGTCTTATTTTCACAAGCACTCTTTACAGTGGATTAGATGAGAGAGGTGTGGTCAGTTCAGAAAGGATCTGCGGCTGATTATGGTGCAAAACTCTGACTTAGTTGCTTTCGCTCTGCAAAATGGCCCCTGACAGAAATGACTGGATCCTTCCTCTTTGCTGAGCTGGAGAGGGGGGGTGATTCAGTGCAAAGATCTGATCTTTGATTCAGTGTGTCTACTTGTTTGTCTGGTGGACCACGCCCCGTCAATCTGCCAGATCGGGATGTCTTTGCGAAAGAGAAAACAAAGCAGATATTTGGGAATCCCTGACTTGAAAATAAACCCGACTTCCTACTGACTGGAACCTTTCCATTTACTTTAATGATAATATTCCAAACAGCTCGAGGAAATACATCAGAAATACATCATTACATTCAGTGTCATCCAGTTAATGCATTCATCGTGTTCTTAGAAGCTGTGTTGCAATGAACATTGTTTGCAGGGGCGGAGCGAAGGATGACTGGACAAGTTTTGCTAACTGAGTAGACACGTTATTAAAGTGGTTCTGCCCACTCTTAAGGAGGCAAGACTTTCCTTTCAAATTTTCTCCTAGATCACACTTACAGAGGTGTAATCGGTGCCTACAACGCATTGCTTGCAGCAGGAAAACCCTGTTCTCTTTCGGGTATTATAGTCGCAAGTGAATAGTGCCCTTCTAAAAAGGAAGTGCAACAACCATAGAAGTTCACAGCTTGCACAGAGCCTGAGAGGCTTAACAAGCACCAGTGCTAATTTTGAGTTATTTGTTTATAAAGTACAATTAATTTAACTGAACTAACCTGCTTTCTTTTCATCTTTCAGGATGAGTTCAGCACCAAGTTGAAGGAAGCTGGCAATAAGTTAGTTGTTGTTGATTTCTCCGCGGAATGGTGCAAACCGTGTAAACAAATAGCACCAAAATTTGAAGTGAGTATTGGCAGCTGCAAAAATTTGTGATCGAGGGTTTTGAATATTTTGACTGCTGAATGACAAAGTCTGAGCTTTGTATCCACAAACCTTTCCGATTATGATTAGCCTGAAACATCTCAATTTGTTTCCCTGTGACCTGTGAAGAATTAGTCAGTCATACAGCACAGAAACAGACCCTTCCGACCAACTTGTCCATGCCGACCAAGATGCCGCTTCTTTGCTAGTCCCACCTGCCCACGTTTGGCATCTAATTCCTATCCATTTACCTGTCCAAATGTATTTAAATGTTGTTATAGTAGGTCTTCAATGACTTCCTCTGGCAGCTCATTCCATATGCACACGAGCCTCTGTGTGGATAAACTTCCCCTCAGGTTTCCCCTCATTGATTTTATAAATACATAAAGGGGAAAAGGATAACTAGAAAGAGAGTGGGATCCCTCAGGATCAAAGCGGTCAACTCTGAGTGGAGACACAGGAGATACACAAGGTGCTCAATCTGTATTTACCGAGGAGAAAGACAGTAGGATAGAGGTACTTGAGGCAGTCAATGGTTGTGGCTCGAGAGCAGTCAGTGTTACCATCAAAGAGGTGCTGAAGGTACTATCTTGGATGAAGGTAGACAAATCTCCAGGGCCTGATCAGATATATCCGAGGACATTATGGGAAACTAGAGAGGAAATTTCGGGAGCCCTGGTTGAAAGGTGCTGGAGGACAGGAGGATGGCAAATGTTGTGCCTCTAAACACGAAAGGCTGCAGGAAAATGCTGGGAACTATAGGGCAGAGAGCTTAACGTCCATGGTTGGAAAGTTACTAGAGAATATTCTGAGGGATAGGTTATACATGCATTTTGATGGACATGGGCTGTTTAGGGATTGTCAGCATGGGTTTGTTCGTGGAAGGCCATGTCCCACAAATCTGAGTTTTGAGGACGTGACTAAAAAGGTTGATGAGGGCAGAGCTGTAGAAGTAGAGTGTATGAAGGAACTGCAGATGCTGGTTTAAACCAAAGATAGACACTAAATGCTGGAGTAACTCGGCGAGATAGGCAGCATCTCTGGAGAGAAGAAATGGGTGACGTTTCGGGTTGAGACCTGAAGAAGGGTCTCGACCTGAAATATCACCTATTCCTTCCCTCCAGAGATACTGCCTGTCCCGCTGAGTTACTCCAACATTTTGTGTCTAGCTGTAGGTGTATATATGGACCAGCAAAACATTCAACAAATGTCCACAACTGCTCTGGAAGGTTAGATCACATGGGATCTAAGGAGAGTTCGCTGAATGGATAAAAAATTGGCTTCATGGAAGGAAGCAGAGGGTGATGGTGGAAGGTTGCTTCTCAGACTGGAGGACTGTGACAAGTGGTGTGCCTCAGGGTTCAGTGCTGGGCCCGTTACTGTTTGTCATCTACATCAATGATTTGGATGAGAACATACATGGCAAGGTCAATAAGTTTGCAGATTATACAAAATGGGTGGTTTTGCAGATAGTGAAGATGGTTGTGAAAAATGCAGCAGGATCTTGATCGTTTGGCCAGGTGGGCTGAGGAGTGGTTGATGGAATATAATACAGAGACATGTGAGGTGTTGCATTTTGTGAATTTTAACATGGGCAGGACCTACACAGTGGATGGTCGGGGCTCAGGGAATGTTGTTGAGCAGAGGGATCTTGGAGTGCAAATACATGGTTCCTTGAAGATGGAATCGCAGGTAAGTCGGGTGGTCAAAAAGGCTTTTGGGCACATTGGCCTTCATCAGCCAGAGTATTGAGTAAAAAAGTTGGGAGGTCATGTGGCAATTGTATAAGACGTTGGTGAGGCTGCAGTTAGAGTATTGAGTTCAGTTCTGGGCACCGTGTTATAGGAAAGTGATTGTCAAGCTGGAAAGGGTACAGAGAAGATTTACGATGATGTTGCCCGGACTAGAGGGTTTGAGCTCTAGGGAGAGGTTGAGTAGGCTGGATCACTATTCTTGGAGCACAGGAGGATGAGGAACAATCTTATAGAGGTGTATAAGATCATGAGAGTAATAGATCGGATAGATGCACAGATTCACGTGCCCAGAGAAGGTGAATCGAGGACCAGGTGACATAGGTTTAAGGTGAATGGGAAAAGATTTAATAGGAATCTAAGGGGTAACTTTTTCACACAAAAGGTGGTGGATGTATGGAACAAGCTGCCAGAGGAGGTTGTTGATGCAAGGACTATCCCAACATTTAAGAAACAGTTAGGCAGTTACATGGATAGGACAGGTTTGGAGGGATATGCTCATAAGGTCATAAGTGATAGGAGTAGAATTAGGCCATGCGGCCTATCAAGTCTAATAGAAACATAGAAATATAGAAAATAGGTACAGGAGTAGGCCATTCGGCCCTTCGAGCCTGCACCGCCATTCAATATGATCATGGCTGATCATCCAACTCGGTATCCTGTACCTGTCTTCTCTCCATACCCCATGATCCCTTTAGCCACAAGGGCCACATCTAACTCCCTCTTAAATATAGCCAATGAACTGGCCTCAACAACCTTCTGTGGCCGAGAATTCCACAGATTCACCACTCTCTGTGTAAATGTGTATGTTTCAATGAAGTCTCCCCTCAATCTGCCATTCAATCATGGCTATCTCTCCCTCCTAACCCCATTCTCCTCCCTTCTCCCCATAACGTCTGACACCTGTACTAATCAAAAATCTATCTATCTGTGCTTTAAAAACATCCACTGACTTGGCCTTTACAGCCTTCTGTAGCAAAGAATTCCACAGATTTACCACCCTCTGACTAAATAAATTTCGCCTCATCTTCCTAAAATAGCTTCTTTTAATTCTGAGGCTATGACCTCTAGTCCTAGACTCTCCCACTAGTGGAAACACCCTCTCCACATCCACTCTATCCAAGCCTTTTACTATTCTGTATGTTTCAATTAGGTCTTCCCTCATTCTTATAAACTTCAGTGAGTACAGGCCCAATGCTGACAAAAGCTCATCATAGGTTAATCTACTCATTCATGGGATCATTCTTGTAAACTTCCTCTGGACTCTCTCCAGAGCCAGCACATCCTTCCTCAGAAATGGTGCCTAAAATTGCTCACAATAATTGCTTTGAATGTGGCCTTTGTCAGCGCCTTATAGAGCCTCAGCATTGCATCCCTGATTTTGTTTCAATCCCTCTTGAAATGAATGCTAGCATTGTGTTTTCTTTCTTTACTACCAATTCGACTTGCAGATTAACCTTTTGGGAATCCTGCACTAGTATTCCCAGGTCCCTTTGCACCTCTGATTTCTGGATTCTCTCCCCATTTAGAAAATAGTCTGCACCTTTATTCCTACTACCAAAATGCATGACTCCACACTTTGCTTCACTATATTCCATCTGCCACTTCTCTGCCCACTTTCCCAACCTGTCCAAGTCCTTCTGCAGAGTCCCTGCTTTCTCTACACTACCTGCCCCTTCCACCTATTTTCGTATCACTCGCAAACTTGACTACATCATTAATATACAACGTGAAGAGTAGCAGCCCCAGCACCAACCCCTGTGCAACTCGGCTGGTCACTGGCAGCCAACTAGAAAAAGCCCCATTTATTGCCACACTTTGTCTTCTGCCATCCAGCCAACCTGCTATCCAAGTTATTATCTGCCCTTGGGCTCTCATCTTCCCTAACAGCCTCATGGGTGGCACCTTATCAAAAGCTTTCTGAAAATCTAAGTAAACAACATCTACTAACTCTCCTTTGTCTGTCCTGCTATTTACTTCTTCAACGAATTCCAGCAAATTTATTAAGCAAGACCTCCCCTTCACAAAGCCATGCTGACTTCGGCCTATTTTATTGTGAACCTGTAAGTACTCCGTAACCTCATCCTTTATAATGGACTATAAAATCTTACCAATGGGACATGGACCAAATGTGGGCTGATGGGACTAATGTAGCTTGGACATGTTGGCGTGTGTGGGCAAGTTGGGCTGAAGGGCCTGTTTCTACACTGTATCACTCTATGACTCTATGTTGAAATATTTCTACCCATGGGAGAAACTCCGATGAGGGGACATAGTGGGAAGTTAAGGGAATGGGATAAAAAACTGAAGTATGTAGGAATGTATATTTATGGAGGGTAGTGAATCTCTGGACATTTATTCCAAACAAGGTGCCTATCTTGTAATCTTCTTCAAGGAGAACAGTAGCACAGGTGAGAGAATAATGGCACATGACAGAGCTAGCAGAGCTGCTGCCCCACACTATCAGTGATCCAGGTTCCCAACCTCTGGTGCTATTTGTGTGGAGTTTGCATACTCTCCCTGTAGGTTTCCTCTGGGTGTCCCAGTTTTCTCCCCACAGCACAAAGACTTGCAAATTGGTAGGTTAATTAGCCACTAAGTTGCTCCCAGTCCTTGGATAAATGGTGGTCGGGGGGATTTGATGCAAATCTGGATAGAATAAAATGAGATTGATGTAATAGGTGCTTGAATCTCATCACAGGCTCAATGGGCCAAAAACCTCCATCTGTGCTGTATAATTCTGTTGGCATTGGTTGTAGGTTTGTGCTGAGCTTAATCTGAAATGGTATTCCCGCTGCACTTACACTGGGTGATGGTGCCTCGAACTGAGTGATCTGCTGGACTATTGCAGAAAGCCTTGGTGTGAATTGCTGGTGCTGGAGTAATTTGTTTGCGCAAGTTTGGCCAGCAAGTGATTCCAAACCCACAAATGTTATCATTAGCTGCCTCATCTATTCAAAGCCAATGTCATTACCTGCGAGCATTGGTGAACAAAATGTTTTTTCACAACTATTTGGTAATCACAGGGAAACCACAACCAATACTGCATTTTAATTTCAGATTAATTCATGTCAATGACTGAATTTAAGTCTTTAAAAAGAATTTCAAGTTTTATTAAATTAAAGTTTTTAATGTAAATTGAAATGAGGAGAACATTATTTGCTGTATAAGGATTACATTTTATTTTTATTTTCTCCGCAGGGTTTTTCTACAAAATATACAGATGTGATTTTCTGTAAAGTGGATTCTGATGAAGTTAGCGTAAGTAGGGAAATCTCTGCAAAAACACATCTTACTTAGAAACACAACACAAACATTCGGCCCGAAACGTTGCCTATTTCCTTCGCTCCATAGATGCTGCCTCTCCCGCTGAGTTTCTACAAACATTAGAAATGAAGACAAATTGCTGCAGCTCAATTCTTGGAGGATCGAACAATAAAGAGAGGAATTTTGAACGTCTCAATCATGGGAACACCATAGTTGGGTGTTCGGTGTAATCCTGGTCTTTGCATTTTGATGGAGACATATTGTGGTTCTGTAGGTAACACATTTCGTTCCAAATTCAGATTCCATTCCTGAGGCCTGTGTGTGGTTTAGAAGAAAATCCATGCCAATACTCTAATCTACTGCTGAGAGAATGCTTCTTTTCAAATGTTAAACCAAACCACTGAATATTCAATTGGCCTGCTTGGTGTTAAAGATTCTGTGGCACAAGTTCACAGAAGACAAGAGGTGTTCTCTTGGTATTTTGGTCAATATTTATCATTCAATCAACATTACTGAAACAGAATATTTGGTAATTTTCACGTTGCTGGTTATGAGAGCTTGGAATGCATATTCTGGTTGCTGTGTTTCTGTATTCCATTAGCAACTGCACTTCACAGTAGTTCACTGGGTATAAAGCACTCGGATCTCCTGTAGACACAAGTGCATATATAAATGCAAGTATTTATTATCTCATCATACCAGCAGCACAAAAAATATAAATGGCCAAATCCCTTTAGTATCATAACGGTGCAGCTGGTAGAGCTGCTGCCTCACAGCATCAAAAGACCAGGTTTGGTCCTGAGTTCAGGTGCTGTCTAACACTTCGCAATCTGTCTTGCCACAATGTTGCTCAATGAAAAAAGTTTGGCTTGTAACTAAACTCCAGAACCACACTTACTTAAACCTCTGCAGTCGAGCTACAGTATGCAATTGGAGTTTGTGTTTGCTCGCATTCAAAGACAAGCTCTAAGCCATCATTAACACTTGCAGTGAAGACTGAGAGAGAGTGTGCAGTGCATCAACGGCCATAGTATAAAGGACACAGCAAAACCGCAGTGAGTCCATGGAAAAGATGCGCTGCCTCTATATCCCCAAAATCACCTGGCAGCAAAAGCTGAAATTTACCACTGCTGCTAATGCTTGATTAAGGAAAGAGACATTTGAAGGTTTACAGGCAACAGTGGTCCCTATCCTCCCATGTGCTTCTGAGACCTGAATTAGTTTCAAGGATGTCCTTGGATCCTCCTTGAAAAAAGTTCAACATCCTCACTAACTCCTGGGAATCTCTGATCCATAACTGGACAAGGAGCATTCCTGAAGGTGTCGAGTATCTTGAGTCCATGTCTCGGGAGCACACAAGAGCTCAGTACTTGCTGCCATCCTGCCCCATTTGTGGAAGATTCTGTGATTCCCACATTGTCCTTGTTAGCCAATTCAGAACCCACAAACCTAGAGTGAAAATAATTCACCCTTGATCCTGAGGAACTGCCTAAGAAGAAGAAAGACACAACTAACTGTTGTTCACTTTGATGGGTCAGAAATCTCATACAGATCAGACAGTGAGGTTAGCAGCCTTTCATAGTGAAACTAGATAAGCTTTTGTAACAATTCACTTGATTAATAGTCATTATGATCAATAAATTAGAATTTGAAAAAAAAAGTAACCACATTGGCTGTATTGTCTACAGAAAGCACTGCAGTTACTCATCTAGGATACTCTGACAACACCTCCACAACCATCACCAAGAAAGACCAGGGCTTCAGGTGCATGGGTGCACCACCTACTGGTTCCCATCCAAGTTGCACACTATCCTGTCCTGGGACAATATTCCACTTGCTTCAGAACCTGGATCGCCCTCTTCAATGTGGGAGATCCAGGTTTACATATGACTCATCACCATAATCTTGAGGGTAATTAGGGGTGGAAAATTAATGCTGGTCTGTCAGTAATGCCCATGTTTCAAAAAGAATGGCGGGTGACAGACCGGGTTTGATCCTGACCTCGGGAACTATCTGTGTGGACATTGCATGATTTCACTGTGACTGCATGGGTTTCCTCCTGTGCTCTGGTTTTCTCCAACATAACTAAAGACGGCGGGCTTGTAGATTAATTGGCCTTTGTAAATTACCCCTTGTGTGATGTGTGGATGCGAAGGTGGGATAACACAGAGCTAGTGTGAACGGAGTTAATGGACCTGTTTCCATTCTGGTAGACATAAAATGCTGGAGTAGCTCAGCGGGACAGGCAGCATCTCTGGAGAGAAGGAATGGGTGACGTTTCGGGTCGAGACCCTTCTTCAGACCCTGTTTCCATGCTGTATCTTTTTAATCAATTTAATTTTTAAAAATTGAATTCAAATTTATCTTTCAAGTGCCCCAGATGCCATGGTGAGATTCAGATTGGTTGTATGGGGAGTGATTTCATCAACATGTCACTCTATCCTAAACCTTTACCTCTCAGCTTCAGTTTGAGGATTCCTTTACTAAGCAAAGGCAAAAAGACCTACCATAGAAGTTGTTCATGACTTTCAGATATTTGCCAAATGAAGCAAGGTGAAGGGAAGATAATTTTTCAGCTTGTTATTCGTCCCTATAAATTTAATTGAAGCAAAGTCGGTCTTTCAAAAGCAATTACAATTTTAATCGAATGGGATTTGGGGCCACCAGGGATTAGATGATGATGTTCATCTAAGCCAGGACACCAGTAGAAGACTGACAGGTGGAGTGTCCTGTTGCTGTGCTGTGAACTATAATTTCATTAATATGTGTCTTTCAGGAATTATGTGAGGAATACAAGGTCACTGCTTTACCAACATTCATCTTTATCAAGGACGGAAAGCAGGTACAATGATATTTCACTATTTGAAGCATACTCCTAATTTTACAAGAATGTCCACTTCCCTTTCACATAGAGACTAAGAAAGTTGAGGGGAAAACTAAAAAAACTACATAAAATTATGAGAATCATAATTAGGGTAGACAGTCAGAACATTTATCCCAAGAAGGAAATGTCAAGGATTACAGGGCACAGCTATAAGGCTAGAGAAGGAAAGTTTAAAAGCGATGTACATAGAAACATAGAAAATAGGTGCAGGAATAGGCCATTCGGTCCGGCTCTGCCATTCGCCAGCTCTGCCATTCAATATGATCATGGCTGATCATCCAAAATCAGTAACCCGTACCTGCTTTCTCCCCATATCCCTTGATACCGTTAGCCCTAAGAGCTATATGAAACTCTCTCTTAAAAACAGTTGTTAATTGGCCTTCACTGCCTTCTGTGGCAGAGAATTCCATAGATTCACAACTCTCTGGGTGAAAAAGTTTTTCCTCATCTCAGTCCTAAATGGCCAACCCCTTCTTCTTAAACTGTGTCCCCTGATTCTGGACACCCCCAACATCGGGAACATTTTTCCTGCATCTAGCCTGTCCAATCCCTTAAGAATTTTACGTTTCTTTCAGATTCCCTCTCATCCTTTTAATATCTTGTGAATATAAGTCCAGTCGATCTATTCTTTCATCATATGCCAGTCCCGTCATCCTGGTAATTAACCTGATGAACCGACGCCGCACTCCCACAATAGTAAGAATGTCCTTCGTCAAATTAGGAGACCAAAACTGCACACAATACTCCAGGTATGGTCTCACCAGGGCCCTGTACAACTGCAGTAGGACCTCCTTGCTCCTATACGCAATTACTCTTGCTATGAAGGCCAACATGCCATTTGCTTTCTTCACTGCCTACTGTACCTCCATGCTTACTTTCAGTGACTGATGTACAACCACACCCAGGTCTCGTTGCACCTCCCCTTTTCCTAATCTGAACATTAAGATAATAATCTGCCTTCCTGTTCTTGCCACCATAGTGGATAACCACGTTTATCAAACATTATACTGCGTCTGCCATGCATCTGCCCACTCAACCAACCTATCCAAGTCACCCTGCATCCTCATAGCATCTTCCTCGCAGCTCACACTGCCCCCCAGCTTTGTGTCATCTACAAACTTGGAGATGTCACACTTATTTTTGTAATCTAAATCTAAATCTATATATTGTAAATAGCTGGGGTCCCAGCACTGAACCTTGCGGCACCCCACTTGTCACTGTCTGCCATTTTGAAAATGACCCGTTGATTCCTACTCTGCTTCCTGTCTGCCAACCAGTTCTCTATCCATGTCAATACCCTAACCTCCAATACCATGTGCTCTAATTTTGCACACTAATCTCTTGTGTGGGACCTTGTCAAAGGCTTTTTGAAAGTCCAGATACACCACATCCATTGGCACTCCCTTATCCATTTCACTTGTTACATCCTCAAAAAATTGCTGAAGATTTGTCAAGCCTGATTTCCCTTTCATAAATCCATGCTGACTTAGACCGATCCTGTCACTGCTTTCCAAATGCGCTGCTATTACATCTTTAATAATCAAATCAAGCATCAGTAGTGGGCAAGATAACTGGTCTATAATTCTCTGTTTTCTCTCTCCCTCCTTTTTTAAAACAAGGGGTTGCATTAGCTACCCACCAGTCCACAGGAACTGATCCAGAGTCTATAGAACATTGGAAAATGATCTCCGATGCAACCATGACATGTCGTGACATGTTTTTATACACAGAGAGTGGTGGCGCTTGGAACGGGCTGGTGCTGGAAGCAGATGCAATAGTCATGTTGTAGATGGACACCAATTTGCAGGGAATGGAGGCACAAACAACATGGGCTGTAGGGCCTGATCCTGTGTTGTACTGTTCTATGTTCTAATTAACACATTGATCATCCTGCTGGCTTGGAACAGGTGGACTGAAAGATTGCATCCACACAAGTTACTATGAAGCTGAACACTGTGTCACAATGATTTCTGTAGACAATGGGATTAGATCCCATTCAGGATTCCCAAGCATAAAGTGTATGCTGATATTAAACCCATGACATCTGCCATATAAAGCAAAGAAATCATACACTTTGGAATTTCAAGTATCAGAGGCTTTATCAAACAGGCAGAAATTGGAGAGGAGTATTAAAGGTGATAACTCGGATTAGAAAAAGGCTGGAAATGGCATTCCGCAAGGAATGGTGCCTGATCGGCAGCCTACACTTTGCGCAAGTGACTTGATCTTTGGAATTGGAAATACTTTGTCAAAGGTTTGTGAACAAGTACAGGCAACATATTTTTAAATTGCTGAATGTATCAGTAATTGTCAAATGTAAATGAAAACATTTCTTTGGAAAATGTAAGCAAATGATGGCCCATGACAACGTTTGGAGGAAGGTCTCCAAGACCTTGCACCAGCGTGGAGATTACAGTGGAAGTGAGTTGGGGAGAGCATCACACGGGAGAGATCATGAGGGGGATACAAGCTGAGAACATCAGGAATGAGAGGGAACGGTGGATGCACAAAATAACAATAGAATGTTGAAGTAGGTAACATGGAGGAGAATGGTCCTTGAACCTCAGGTGGTGGTCCAGGTTGAGCATTGTAACCACTTTGAAGGCAATGTAAGGCTTTTTTCACAGGTACTTTGGTTTTTCTAACCAGCTGATTCATCAATGTTGATTTTTCAGGTAGATAAAGTTGTTGGAGTAAATGTGCAGCTGCTTGAGGGAAAAATCCAGGAAAATACAGTGGTGCAACAGCAGCAATGCTCATGAATTCTTTCAGCACCTGTCCTTGCTGTGAAATGGCTGGAACAATATGAAAGCTATTAAAACACTATGTGATCCAGGATTTAAAATAATAAAAGCGCTGCACACGATGGTCTTGTGAACACTGACATTTAAAGTTATATGGTTTGATCCTTCATGGTTTGGCTCTCCTACCTATACCCATCAATGAGGGGAGAGGATAAGATCTATCCATGTAAATGAGATTTACTCTCATTTTTCATCATGTAACAGGACATTGTCCTTCTCTTGCGCATCTTAATTTTGCCTTAGAAAATCTATTCTATTCTGTTGTCAATAGTATGTGCCTTAATGGGGAAAGTGTAAACACGATTGCAGGTCCAGCCAGCGGCGAAGAATGGCACTAATTCTCTGCCGTCACTGAATGAGGTTTTGCTTCAATTATATAGGGTCAGAGTGAGTCCGCACTTAACGTATTTTGGTCTCGTTACCTAACGATAACCTTGCCACAATGGGAGTGCAACAAAAGCTCACCAGATTGAATCTTAGGACTGTGGTACTCCTGTGTGAAGAGAGATTAGAGTCAACTCGGCCTGGCATTAAAGAATGAGAGGGGATGTAATGAGATGTACAAAATTCAGACATTGCAACGGGCTGGATTACCAGGAGGATATTTCCTTGTGCTGGAGGGTGCAGATCAAGGGGTCATTCTTGGGTTGCAGGGAAAGAGGGATAGAACTGAAATGAAGAGATGTAATGTTTGATTTGATTTAATTTATTGTCATTGTCTTCTATGAAGAGACAACGAAATTATTTTTCCCTTACAGTCATACAAAAAAAACCACAAAACACAGAACACAGTAGTCCACAACACAAACATCCCCACAGCAGCACCAAAGTTCCCCACTGTGAGGGAAGGAACCAAAGTCCATTCAACCTCCTCGCCGATGTTCCCCAATGTTCACCCGTGGTCGGGGCCTCCCGAGCACCCCGTAGTCGCCGCTACGGGCGGCCCGATGTTCAGGCCCTCTCGCCGGGAACCTCTCGTCGGCCACCTTCTGTTGAAGTTCTATAAGGCGCTGGTCAGGCTGCATTTGGAGTATTGTGAGTAATTTTGGGCACCTTATCTGAGGAAGGCTGTGCTGGCTCTGGAGAAAGTCCAGAGAAGGTTTACAAGAATGGTCCCAGGAATGAGTTAACATATGATGAGCGTTTGATGGCACTGGCCCTGTACTTGCTGGAGTTTAGAAAGATGACGGGGAACCTCACTGAAATAGTGAAAGGCTTGGATAGAGTGGATGTGGAGAGGATGTTTCCACTGGTGGGAGAGTCTAGGACCAAAGGTCATAGCCTCAAAATTAAAGGACATTCCTTTTCGTCAAGAAGGTGGTGAATCTGCGGAATTCTTTGTCAGCACAGGTGTCTAGGGTTATGGGGAGATGGCAGGAGAATGGGGTAACAAGGGAAAGATAGATCAGCCATGACTAAATGGCGGAATGGACTTGACGAGCCGAATGGCCAGAATTCTACTCCGATCACATGATCTTATGAAGAGCAACTTCTTGACCCAGATGGTGATGACCCTGTGGAATTCTCTTCTAAGGGGGCTGTGGAGCCCACATTGCCGAATCTGCTTGTGAATGCAAAAGATATCTAGAACTGTGGTGAAGAGCAGGAATAATGTGCAAGGATAATATGATCACAGTTGATTAGCTGAATGGTGCAATAGGCTTGAAATACGAACTAGTGTATAACTATTAACATTTTCTACGATTTTAATTTTTCGTTGAAAATGTTTTATTCATTCACAGAAGCCAGATGCCCACTGGCAAGGCTGTTATTTAACGCCTATCATGTAATTAGTTGAGAAAGTCATTGTGAGCTGTCACTAACACCTGCTGAGGTTTGTGCGTGGACATGCTCCCATGCTGCAGAGTGTAGAAAGTTCAGACACCATGTTGATGAAGAATGGTGCAAGTCAGGATGGTATTTGACTTGGAGAGGAACTTGCACATAGCATTCCTATCTCCTTCTGGATGGAAAAACTGTAATTGTTGCTCCACAGGAGGCCATTAGGCCTGTTGCATCTACGCTAATTCTTAGTAAAGAAATCCTGTCTGTTCCATTCCCCTTGCAGAAGAATTTCTGGGGCTTTGGAGAATTACCGCTCATCCCATGAGGTGACTCTGACTAATTATTCTACCACCACCCACATGGTGAAGAGAGTTACTGTATCGGGAGATGAATGAGGGGATAATCACATGGACTACTTTGTTCTTGATAGTGCCAAGCTTCTTGAGTGTTGGAGCTTCACTTATCTAGATAAGTGGAGAGGCTTCTGATTTATGCCTTGGAGATGGCAGGAAGTGCTAGTGAGGATTCAGGGGAGGAGTTACTCAAATTGCAAAAAGCGGGAGTGTATGTAAGAAATAACTGTCAAGAAACACCAAAGGTTCCATGGGAAGAAGAGAACATCATCCAGTCGGAACGATGACAGATGCAAACAGCATTTCCAGCGTCTGCTCTTTCAGATCAGGAATTCTGCCCGCTGGCACGCCAATTCCCTTGGAGTGCCGTGGAGCTGCTGGGTTGATATTGGGGAGTTAAACGTTCCATGGGCCTTGTGCTGGAGGCTACCTGACTAGTCGTTTGCCTCAACTTTACCCAGCCACTGTGCCATGCCCTTCATCCACTTCATCCCACATGATTTCCAAGGTTGCAGCTCATGACCCCAACTCATCAACAAGTGAGGAGTGCCTTTCCTAAAAGGCCTGTCCCTCAAGATTAACCGTTGCCTGTCAGAACATACACTGCCTCAATCTGATCACTGCTGAGGTGCTTGCTTGTCCTAAGCTAACAACGTGCCACTCTAGAGTTCCCCCTCAGTGCTACCCAAAGCCCGAGAGCAGGGTAACAGATTGGCTACTTGTGTTGTGTTAAAGGGTAGAGAGGCACACGTCATTTATGAAGAAGGGTCTGTATTTCTTTTGCACCTTCCATTACTTTAGGTGACTTAGACAAATTTAAAGCCCATAAGATTCTTTTCACAGGTAGTTACTGTTGCAACAAAGTGGCAACCATCTAGTGCCCAACAAGATCACACCAACAGAAATCAGATCAGCTGAATTCCCTTTCATCCTTTCATTCCAATCTTTATCAATGGGGACTGTGTGGAGAGAGTGTCCAGCTTTAGGTTTCTGGGCACACACATTTCAGAGGACCTCACATGGTCCACCAACACCGCTGCGCTGGTCAAGAAGGCACAGCAACGACTGTTCTTCCTGAGAACACTGAAAATGACTGGCCTGCCCCAACAGCTGCTGACAACCTTCTACCTTTGCACCACATAGAGCATCCTAACATATGGCATCTCTGTGTGGTATCTCAGCTGCACGGAGGCGGAGAGGAGAGCTCTTCAGCGGGTCGTCCACAGAGAGCAGAAGATAATTGGGACACAGCTACCAGCCTTGGAGGGCATCTACAATACACGATGCCTCAGGAAGGCCATCAGCATCCATAAAGACTCTTCACACCCTTGTAATAGTCTGTTCGAACTTCTACCATCCGGCAGACGTTACAAGGCCTTCTACGCCCGCACCTCCAGACATAGGAACAGCTTCAACCCCAGAGCTATAGCTGCTCTGAACCAGCCCTGCTGAGTGCCCCCCCCCCCCCCCCCCCCCATGAACTGTCTCCCTCGGATGGACACGTCACACATCGACCCGGCACAGACCTATTTGCACTTTATACTGCTTTAACTGTTTTGTTTTTTAATCTTGTTTCTCTGGGTGTCTACATTTTTAGCTAATTAAGTTATTACATCGGATGGAAGCTGCATACCAAATCTCGTTGTACCTCTGTGCAATGACAATAAAAGATATTATTATTATTATTATTATTATTATTATTATTAATGTCAGTTGACTGATAACCATTAGTCCTCCACCACCCTTCCTCCCCAGACAACAGAGAGAACTCATTGCTGTTCTTTAAAAAAATGACTGGGATTTTTCAGTATTCACCTGGGAGAGCACCTGAGCGCTCATATCTTCTGAAAGCAAGTACCTCTCTCTGATAGCCGTCCATTACTACTACAGTAGGTGTGCCAGCTGGACTACCAGCTTGGTCCTGGGTATTTAGGTGGCACGTTCCAAGTACCAGTGCGATAAGGTTTTGCAATGGGAGGATTGGCCTCAGGGCTGGTCCTGAGAGATGCCAGTGTCCTACCCTGGGCTGGCTTCATCCATGTCACTGTCATCATCGAATATATTTACTAGATAGGTGAGGGTGGGAGCTGCCTTTCACCTTGGCTCCATCACATTAATGGTGAACTTGACCTTTCCAGGTAATGTACAACTGGTCAGTCTCACAGGCTGGTACAAATATAATGTCTTCTTGACAGTTCATTACACTTACAAATGGAATGCAAATACCACAAACCAGTTATTACTTGAAGGATCACGATATCAAAGTAATCGCAGATATATAAAGAACAACAAAATATAAAACTAACATTCTGTAATAAACACACTGAATTTTAGTCCCTTTAACTTTAAATATATTTGGTTCACTCTTGTTAATTCTGAATTGAATTCACTCTGGTTATAGACCAGAAAATTGATTCTGTACATTCCTGCCCACAGTTCCCTTACTAGTTGTCAAAGCTTGACCACGTTCACCCATTTTTAAAATACAAAAGTCACACCCGTGACAATTTGATTCATGCAAAATGTTTCCATTTGATGGTATCATGTCTGTCCTCTCTCTTTCTTAGAAGATCATGAGGTAAACAAGCCCTCATCTTCAACTTCCAGTGGGATTATACTTTGACAGAGTGAATTCTAAACTTATCAACAACTTCAGACGTTCTTCCACCAGTAAATGTTTACCCGTTGACTTGAAAAATCCATGGTGAATTGTACCACTGGATCTTTGTGCAGAAAGCATGTAGGCAAACTGTGTTCTTGGCTTAGTTTTGTTTGTATCTCTATATGGAAAAAATTTCATACAATAGTCTTCATTTCAAACATCAGTTTAAAAGATTTATTTCTTTAAAAGAAATAGACTAAATATTTATCACGATATGCTGGGTGGAGACATTTGGTCAGTTATAAATATTTTTGCTGCTGTCTTGGCTACAATTTTCATTCTCATACGGCGTGAACAGATGGCAAGTATGAAAAAGATAGGGACATATTTCCCTCCAAATCTCCACCTAAACATGGCAGCATAATAAACTATTTGTAAGATCTGGCCAACATTTAATGGGCCCAGGGCTGTCTGGTGATAACTTTCAATGGGACCAGAGATGTTAAGGGTCTCTCGGCATTGCCCCGCTTAACTAATCAATGATGTACGCGGAACTCCATCCCAGTCCTTCCTTAATGAGCAAAAACTGGCCCTCCAGTACTGCAAGACTGGTTCCTGTACAAATTCCACAGAGGCTTTCACAATATTGGGTATAACCACCCTTCGCCAGCTGACAGCAAACACAAAAATCCACGACAATTGAAATCCTGATCAGGGGCTTGGTGAAAGAAGCTAATATCTACACAATCCTGATATTATCGAAATGTCAGGTCAATGTGGAAGCTCATTGTGGGATTAAGGAAACCCGTTGAACTGGAAGGCTGATATTTTGAACTGGAAGGCTGATATTTTGGGAGCTGATAGGTATTCTGCTGGTACTTGGGATCGGGCAAGATGCTTTTAACTTGCCATCTTCCCATATTATGAACTTCTTCTTGCGGATGGCGTGCACAGCCTAAAGTTGTCGGACAATTTGTTCTATTTGATCTTATTTGATTGTGCACATCAGGTTGATTGCATTAATCGAAGCAGGGCGGACCACGTGAAGGTTGCAATCTCCCATCCCATATTATGAACCGGGTGAGCCTCCATTTTCATTGCTTTCTCATCAAACGGGGGGCGGCATTTTAGGGAAAAAATCATTAATGTCCACATTAAGTGGACTTTACAGATCAATATAACTGAGGAGATGGAGTGAAAGCGATGCCAGCAATGAGCCACCTGAAGCAAGGAATAGGAGGCATTTTGTCAGAGAGCCATTGCTGTAACTTTAAAGCCCTGTCCCACGGTACGAGTTCATTCCAAGAGCTCTCCCGAGTTTAATGAAAATCAAACTCGTGGTAAGCACAGAGAATGAACGTAGCGGGTACGTCGGAGCTCGGGGACGTCTCTTAGCGGCTTGTAACGCTAACGGCAGGTACTCTGGAAGACTCGCTAATGGCAGGTAAGCACGGGAAGACTCGTGAAGATTTTTCAACATGTTGAAAAATATCCACGAGAGCCCCGAGTACCGACGAGTGGCCATTACCGTAAATCTCCGAGTTCGAATCAGGGCAAACTCGGGAGAGCTCTTGGAATGAACTCGTACCGTGGGACAGGGCTTTAAGGTTTAAAGAAAGCTCCATTTAATATTGAGCTCCAAGGTCAACCAGTTTCTCCTCAGAATTATTTGTTTAAACATAGAAAATAGGTGCAGGAGTAGGCCATTCGGCCCTTCGAGCCAGCACCGCCATTCAATATGATCATGGCTGACTATCCAGAATCAGTACCCCCTTCCTGCTTTCTCCCAATATCCCCTGATTCCGTTAGCCCAAAGAGCTTTATCAAAATCTCACTTGAATAACATAGAAACATAGAAACATAGAAAATAGGTGCAGGAGGAGGCCATTCGGCCCTTCGAGCCTGCACCACCATTCATTGTGATCATGGCTGATTGTCCCCAACCAATAACCCGTGCCTGCCTTCCCCCCCATATCCCTTGATTCCACTATCCCCTAGAGCTCTATCTAACTCTCTCTTTAATCCATCCAGTGATTTGGCCTCCACTGCCCTCTGTGGCAGGGAATTCCACAAATTCACAACTCTTTGGGTGAAAAAGTTTTTTCTCACCTCAGTCTTAAATGGCCTCCCCTTTATTCTAAGACTGTGGCCCCTGGTTCTGGACTCGCCCAACATTGGGAAAAAATTTTCTGCATCTAGCTTGTCCAGTCCTTTTATAATTTTATATGTTTCAATAAGATTCCCCCTCAACCTTCTAAACTCCAGTGAATACAAGCCTAGTCTTTTCAACCTTTCCTCATATGACAGTCCCGCCATCCCAGGGATCAATCTCGTGAACCTACGCTGCACTACCACAATCACAAGGATGTCCTTCCTCAAATTAGGAGACCAAAACTGCACACAATACTCCAGTTGTGGTCTTACCAGAGCCCTATACAACTGTAGAAGAACCTCTTTACTCCTATACTGAAATCCTCTTGTTATGAAGGCCAACATTCCATTAGCTTTCTTCACTGCCTGCTGTACCTGCATGGCAACTTTCAGTGACTGGTGTACAAGGACACCCAGGTCTCGCTGCACTTCCCCCTTACCTAACCTAACCCCATTGAGATAATAATCTGCCCCCTTGTTTTTGCCACCAAAGTGGATAACCTCACATTTATCTATATTATACTGCTTCTGCCATGCATCCGCCCACTCACTCAACCTGTCCAGGTCACCCTGCAACCTCCTAACATCCTCTTCACAGTTCACACTGCCACCCAGCTTTGTGTCATCCACAAACTTACTAGTGTTGCTCCTAATTCATAGATACATAGAAATTAGGTGCAGGAGTAGGCCATTCGGCCCTTCGAGCCTGCACCGCCATTCAATACGATCATGGCTGATCATCCAACTCAGTATCCCGTACCTGCCTTCTCTCCATACCCCCTGATCCCTTTAGCCACAAGGGCCACATCTAATTCCCTCTTAAATATAGCCAATGAACTGGCCTCAACTACCCTCTGTGGCAGAGAGTTCCAGAGATTCACCACTCTCTGTGTGAAAAAGTTTTTCCTCATCTCGGTCTTAAAGGATTTTCCCCTTATCCTTAAGCTGTGACCCCTTGTCCTGGACTTCCCCAACATCGGGAACAATCTTCCTGCATCTAGCCTGTCCAACCCCATAAGAATCTTGTACGTTTCTATAAGATCCCCTCTCAATCTCCTAAATTCTAGTGAGTATAAGCCAAGTCTATCCAGTCTTTCTTCATATGAAAGTCCTGACATCCCAGGAATCAGTCTGGTGAACCTTCTCTGCACTCCCTCTATGGCTATAATGTCCTTCCTCAGATTTGGAGACCAAAACTGTACGAAATACTCCAGGTGTGGTCTCACCAAGACCCTGTACAACTGCAGTAGAACCTCACTGCTCCTATACTCAAATCCTCTTGCTATGAAGGCCAACATACCATTCGCTTTCTTCACTGCCTGCTGCACCTGCATGCCTACTTTCAATGACTGGTGTACCATGACACCCAGGTCTCGCTGCATCTCCCCATTTCCTAATCGGCCACCATTTAGATAATAGTCTGCCTTCCCGTTTTTGCTACCAAAGTGGATAACCTCACATTTATCCACATTATACTGCATCTGCCAAACATTTGCCCACTCACCCAGCCTATCCAAGTCACCTTGCAGTCTCCTAGCATCCTCCTCACAGCTAACACTGCCCCCCAGCTTAGTGTCATCCGCAAACTTGGAGATGTTGCTTTCAATTCCCTCGTCCAGATCATTAATATAAATTGTAAATAGCTGGGGTCCCAGCACTGAGCCTTGTGGTACCCCACTAGTCACTGCCTGCCATTGTGAAAAGGACCCGTTTACTCCTACTCTTTGCTTCCTGTTTGCCAGCCAGTTCTCTATCCACATCAATACTGAACCCCCAATACCGTGTGATTTAAGTTTGTATCCTAATCTCTTATGTGGTACCTTGTCGAAAGCCTTCTGAAAGTCCAGATACAACACATCCACTGGTTCTCCCCTATCCACTCTACTAGTTACATCCTCGAAAAATTCTATAAGATTCGTCAGACACGATTTACCTTTCGTAAATCCATGCTGACTTTGTCCAATGATTTCACCACTTTCCAAATGTGCTGCTATCCCATCTTTAATAACTGACTCTAGCAGTTTCCCCACTACCGATGTTAGACTAACTGGTCTGTAATTCCCCGTTTTCTCTCTCCCTCCCTTCTTAAAAAGTGGGGTTACGTTTGCTACCCTCCAATCCTCAGGAACTACTCCAGAATCTAAAGAGTTTTGAAAAATTATCACTAATGCATCCACTATTTCTGGAGCTACTTCCTTAAGTACTCTGGGATGCAGCCTATCTGGCCCTGGTGATTTATCGGCCTTTAATCCATTCAATTTACCCAACACCACTTCCCGACTAACCTGGATTTCACTCAGTTCCTCCATCTCCTCTTCCCTCTTCCAAATCATTAATATATATGGTAAACAGTTGCGGTCCCAACACCGAGCCTTGCGGCACTCCACTCTCCACTGCCTGCCATTCTGAAAAGGATCCGTTCACTCCTACTCTTTGCTTCCTGTCTGCCAACCAATTTTCTATCCACGTCAACACCCTACCCCCAATACCATGTACTCTAATTTTAGTCACCAGTCTCCCGTGCGGGACCTTAACAAAGGCTTTCTGAAAGTCTAGATACACTACATCCACTGGCTCCCCTTCATCCATTTTACTTGTCACATCCTCAAAAAGTTCCAGAAGATTAGTCAAGCATGATTTTCCTTTCATAAATCCATGCTGACTTGGACTAATCCTTTTACGGCTATCCAAATGCCCCATTATTACCTCTTTAATAATTGACTCCAGCATCTTTCCCACCACCGAAGTCAGGCTAACTGGTCTGTAACTCCACGTTTTCTCTCTCGCTCCTTTCTTGAAAAGTGGGATAACATTAGCTATTATCCTCCAGTCCACAGGAACTGATCCTGACTACATCCAGTGAATTGACGTCCACTCCCTTCTTTTCCCGATCAATACCAATCAACCAATGACCAAAATGTCGCCTATCCATTCCCTCCACGGATTTTGCATGACCCATTGAATTCCTCCAGCACTTTGTGTTTTGGTCAAAGTTTCAGCATCTGCAGTTCCTTGAGTGACCATCACTAATTCTTTAGGAAGGTAGAGTGTGAGATTCAATTTCCCTGGGATTCAATTTTCCTTGTTTCCCTCAAACTTCCCTCAAAATAAAACTACAATATATAGAACTGTACTCTCAACTCCACATTGTATCCACATTAAAAGCACTGGAGAAGTTAAAAAACATGAATCTCACATTGCTTCCATAGAGCTGTACTCTAAACTCCATGTTGTATCTACCTCTAAGACTTATAATTTCCAACTCCACCACACTGCCCAATATTTCCCTACCCAAGACCTTCCTGCATCCAACCCTTTACATCGCCCTTTGGCACCACATGGTAACCTTGAATGGTTGTCTAACTGGCCTTCTCTCCTCAACCATACAACAGCGTCATCTTGGGTAAAGTCTATTTCACCCAAATCCTCTTGCCTGCATAATTCCATTAGTCCCAAAGCTTTCAACAGACCCCACACACTCTTTGCTTTACCATTGTCTATACAGAGTCTAAGCCCACCTTGTCTCTAACATTTTCCTCATTGTCCTATCTTTTGTCATACTCCAGTTATCAGCAGGGCTTCCCCATCTTCTATCTCACCAGCTTCAGATACTTCAGTCCGTTGCCGAAGCCTTCCTTTCTCTCTCAAATCAGAACATTTTGGGGTCACTGCTCCTACTCCACACTCTCCTGTCTCAGGCGTTATGCATGGGGACCTTTATTATGTTAGATGTTTAATGCAAGCTGTTGTTGACAAAACAGGTTATCTCACAAAATCAGAACCGTAGCAGAGCATTTTCCTTGGTTTGTGTATCAGTTGAAAGTGAGACACTATCTGGAAATAATTAATTCTGTTCAAAAATTGGAATGCTCAATTTCTGCACATTTAAACCTATTTTCCAGAGATCACTCAAAATTTCATTTAAGCCCACTGCAAATCACATCTGCAGAACTGAACATTAAAATCAATAAATTGCAATGACAGAGATTTCAAAAGGTGATGTAAATTAATTGTTGGTTAACTACTTCATTTGCGCAAGCTCGAAAAGGAATTGTGGAAAGCCCCTGGGATATTTCAATATTTCCCACAATAAAGCTGGAAATGTCTCTTCTCTCACCTTGAGGAAATATAATAGATTTATTACACAGGTTTATTACACAGAAAGAGGCCATTTGGTACATCATGCTGGTCAATAAAGAGCTACTCAACCTGATCAGCACCTGGTCCTAAATTCAGGTCATAGCTCTTGAAGTGCACATATAGGCACCTTTTAAATATGGTTTCTGCCTTCATCATCTTTTCAGGTAGTTAGTTCCAGATCATGACCAACCCCTTGAGTGTTTTACATTCATTCTTCATCTTCCCTCCAGACATTTAACGTACTACTTTATAGTTTGCCCTCTGGTTTTTGACTTGACAACTCTATTTATATCTATCTCAAGTCTAAAGTTATGCTCACCATCAACCATTCAGTTTTTGTCTCATCTATAAACTTCTTTATCTAATCCATAACATTAAAGATGAAATCATTAATATATATTTTTAAAAAGGACTAAATATTGACCCTTATGGATTCCCACTGGTAACAACCTTCCCAAAACAAAAACACATATCAATCATTACCATTTATAATAGAATGCCTTTTATTGTCATTCAAACAGACAGGGTTTGAACGAAATTTCATTCCTACAGTCATGACATTACAACAAAAAAACCAAGACACACACTTAACACAATTTACACAAGCATCCATCACAGTGAATCACCAACACCTCCTCACTGTGATGGAAGGCAAAAGTCTTATCTCTTCCCTTTGTTCTTCTCCCACGGTCCAGCAGTCCAACTGCTGCGTCAAGGGACTGGGGCTCACGATGTTAAAGCCCCCGGCGGGCGATGGTAAGTCCCACGGCCGTTTAAGCCGCGCAGGGCGATGTTAGGCCCCGCTCCGAGTCGTTTAAAAAAAGACAGACGGACTGCAGTCGAGCCACTGCCGTTAGGCGCCACCACACTCCGGATCCAGCCACTGATAAAATGTTGGTTTCAATTTGCCACGCTTCTTTGAATGCCATACACCATGCCGCACCTCATGTCAAAAGCCATATTACAATCTTTCATCTAATTGACTTGTCTTTCAACCTTTGTTCTTATGTCCTCAAAATATTCAATCCGATTAGTTAGACATGACCTTCCCCCAACATCAACATTCCATGACAATTTTGAACGAGACATCGTATCCAAACTCTGAAGTCCAGAGTGTGAAAATAATGAAAGATTCAGATACACTCAGTACCTGTATCATCAACAAGGTCAGTTTGAAATGGACTCTGAAATCACTTGCCATCCACTGCCATATTCATGTTTAGTTTCCTGTTTGGGATTTCTAGAAATGGGCAACCCATACAGAAGAGAAAGGGGAAAAAAATACTTGAAATTGTCTTCAGGGAAGGTAACATCAATGGACTGAGAAGTAGTTAATAGTTTAGGTTATCTTATTTGACTCTTGTCAAATGCTTCCGGGCTTGCAGAGTATTCCCAGCATTTTCTACTTTTATTTCAGATTTCCAGCAGGCACAGTGGATTTCCTTTACATTACAACCATTGCAGTTATGTTTCCCATGTGTCTCTGGTGTTATGACTGACATCAGTTCAATGTGAGTTTAAATCCCACCCTAACTAGTGGGGAACATAAATTCCATTTCTGTAATTAATTAAACCTGCAGTTAGAAACAGTATCGGTGATGGAAATCACAAAACAGACAGATTATCATGAAATCTATTCTGGTTCACTGTTGCCATTTTAGGGACGGGAATCTGTTGTCACCATTTGCTTTGCTCTCTCTGTGACACCAGACCCATTGCGATGGGTTGGCTTTCAGTTCTCCCCTGAAATGGTCCACAAAAGCAGCACGTGATTCATAGGCAGCTCAACAACACTTTCTTAGGGCAACGCCCATATCCAATCCGCTAATATACAAATGAAATGATTTCCTGATTATGTAGCAGAATAGTGGCAATGTTAGAAATCAAGAATAACAGGGATTGGACACACTAGATGCAGGAAATATGTTCCCGATGTTGGAGGAGTCCAGAACCAGGGGCCACAGTTTAAGAATAAGGGGTAGACTATTTAAAACTGAGAAGAGGAAAAACTTTTTCACCCAGAGAGTTGTAAATTTGTGGAATTCTCTGCCTCAGAAGGCAGTGGAGGCCGATTCACTGGATGCATTCAAAAGAGAGTTAGATAGAGCTCTTGGGGCTAGCGGAATCAAGGGATATGGGGAGAAGGCAGGAATGGGCTACTGATTGGGGATGATCAGCCATGATCACATTGAATGGTGGTGCTAGCTCGAAGGGCCAAAACGCATACTCCTGCACCTATTTTCTCTGTGTCACGTACATACAAAACATGTGAACAATGAATTTGGAGCAGGAGTGGGACATTCAGCCCATCATACTTTGCATTTAATAAGATCATGATGGATAAGACGCTGAGAATGTTCAAGCCGCTGAGAATGTTCTTCCGTTCCGACGTTGGAGTTCCATCATCCCGGCGAGAGGGCCTGAACATCGGGCCGCCCGTAGCGGCGATTGCGGAGGGCTCGGGAGGCCCCGTCCACGGGTGAACAACAAAGTGGAGGATGACTGAACTTTGGTGCCTTCCCTCACAGTGGGAAACTTTGATTCCACTGTGTGGGAATGTTTATGTTAAAGTCTATCGTGTGTTGTGTTCTTTTTTATTCGTATGGCTGTATGGTGACCCAAATTTCACTGTACCAATTGGTGCATGTGACAATAAATGTAACTTGAACTTGAACTTGAAGTCACTGCCTCAAAAAGGCAGCCAACATCATCAAAGACCCAAACTATCCTGGCCACACACTCATCTCACCACTGCCACCGGGGAGAAGGTACAGGAGCTTGAAAACTGTAACGTCCAGGTTCAAGAACAGCTTTTTCCCTACAGCCATCAGGCTATTAAACACGACAACAAATAAGCTCTGAACTGCAACAGACTATTATTATTATTATTGCACTATATTTGTTTATTTATTGAGTATGTCTGCATGTGTATATATACAGATTGAACTTATTTTTCCCTGTTATGTACTATGATTACATATTCTGTTGTGCTGCAGCAAGTAAGAATTTCATTGTCTTATCTGGGCAATAAAACACTCTTGACTCTTGACTCTTGTTTGTCTTAAATGGGCAAGCACTTATTTCTAAACAGTGACCATACAGTCTAGATTTTCTCACAAGAACTTAAAACAATACGATAAACCCTTGTTTCAATGGACCACTATATAACGGATTTCGGTTGTAGAGGACGGGCCCACCGGCGGTTGCTGAGTGCTGCTTCCCCTGGAGCTCGCAGCACCGACCTCCAGCACCATCCCCGGCTCACACCATCGCCCCTGCATTCACATCGTCGGCCGCTCCATAGTCCTCAGCTCGCAGCTCCGGCCACCTCCGGCTCACGTTGCTTCCAGGCCAGACCTTCTGCCTCCACCGCCTGCCCACAGATTCGAAGCCATGCCTGCCTCTGCCAACACCAACCCTTACCTGCACTTGTATTGTCTTGTTTAGAATGCCTTCGGCTCTTTCTGGTCCCACTCCTTTTAATTAGCCTGTCACCGCCCATACCTATCTTTCTCACTTGCTATAGCAGTAGAACCAGTCTAGACAACACGTTCCAGGACATCTGACAGTGGAAGATTGTAATTCAGAGGAAATACAAAATTGTTGGAAAACTCAGTAGGTTAAAGACCTGCAACCTTACCTTTATTTTTCTTTCCACCAGTAACCTGCTGAATATTACCAAACCTTACTGTTTATAATTTTGAGCTTGCAACAGGGAGTTATTTTTTGTTTTGTGTTTTGCAATCCAAGTTATGCAATGCAATGGAACTGTTCCAGTTAACAAAAAAATAAACAAAACAGCTTGCCTTTATAAAACAGCTTTTACAGCAGCTTTAAAACAGCACGGCGGCGCAGTGGCCAGAGACCCAGATTCGATGCTGACTATGGGTGCTCTCTGTATGGAGTTTATACTCATGACCTGCGTGGGTTTTCTCCGGGATCTCCGGTTTCCTCCCACACTCAAAGACGTACAGGTTTGCAGGCTAATTGGCTTGGTAAAATTGCAAATTGTCCCAAGTGTGTGTAGTGATAGAGATCACCGGTCAGCTTGGACTCAGTTGGCCGAAGGGCCTATTTCCGCGCTGTATCTCTAAACTATACTAAAACAACTTTGAGTAGAGTGTTGCATATGAAGTGTAGTCAATGCAGTAGAAGGATAGGCAGCCAAGTGAAATACAGTAGAATCCCACCAAACAGTGGCAAGCTAAGTGCATGTTGAGACTGCTAACACCAGATGTGTGAGGTGTTCCTGTCATGTCTACAAATACACCTCAAAGCCTAGCATGCTGAATCCTGTTCATCCAAGACTGGACCATGATAAATATATTCTTTGGCAGTGAGGGCATGGGCATAGAGAGTACAATAATCGTTGAACTACAATTTCCTGCATTGGAGCTACTTTGCAATAAAGTATTTTGAGATTCCTGCATTCATGAAAGACACTGTAAAAATGTGTTGTTTTACTCCTCATTACATATAATTATTATCATTTTTACTTCCTTTTTTAAAAAAAGAGAGATTCTGTGGAGACTCAGTACAAATTCCAAATGGGTTTGTACGAGGTGTGCAACACCATGTGGGAGATGTAGTAATGTACTCCTGTTACAGTGGATACATGCTCGATGTGCCCAGAACATGTAGCTGCCTGCAGAACGGAACATGGAGCACTCCACCCATTTGCTGAGGTTGTGAAATTTTCTGTCCCGAAATGCCTAGTTCTTTCTTCCTACTACACCATTCTATCTTCTTGCTAGCCACCTCCTCTCTCTCTCTTTCTCATATCCAGGTTGGATTGAACACCTTTGGTGGTGGTGGCCCGTCATAGACGATGATAGCGTGGTTGTGCAGTCTCATGCCTTGTGGGATCGAGTGTAGTTCACGACTCTGATGCTTGAGCCACACACGCAGGAGCAGTAGGGGCGAATTAAGGCCGCTGTGGGGGGATTTAGGGCTGCAGCCTTCCCCCAGTCTCTGGCGCTAACGACTCTGCTTTGGCGATTATCTTCAAAACTGCTGACCGCCTTCCTGGTTGTGCGCCAGCCAGTCCTGTCACTGGCACGGGTTTGCAGTTCTATTGGGGCTAGGTCTGCGTGCTGGAGGTGGTCCTTGATGCAGTCTTTCAACCATTTCTTTGGACGCCCTAGGTTCCTTTGACCCTATGACAGTACTCCGTACAGGAGTTAACGAGACATGTGGGATTCATCCATCTGGATCACATGGCCTGTCCAAAGAAGCTGGGCCTTTATGATCATTGCTTCGATGCTTGTGAAGCCAGACTGTTCCAGCACTTCAAGAGAGTTTATTGTCATGTGTCCCTGATAGGACAATGAAATTCTTGCTTTGCTTTAGCACACCAAAACATAGTAGGCACGAATGCAGAACAGATCAGTGTGTCCATATACCATTGTATAAATATATACACACTTGAATAAATAAACTGATAAAGTGCAAATAAACAGATAATGGGCTATTTTATATCGAAGTCACGTGAGTGACTACATGAAGAGCCCGCCAGCCCGCATGCGCGTCAATACGTCGACGCATGGCGTGGGATTCGGTGCAGTTCGAAACTGCTTCGGCGGGTAAGAAATGTTTTATTCCAGGAACGGCCCGCTGCTCCGTTAATTAGGTGCAGCGGGCTTGGAGAAGCTGACGGCCGTGGCCAATGCAGCTACTCGAGAAGCGGCTGCACAGCTACCGCCATGGAGGGTGGTCAAACGCAAAAAGTTGATGGGCATGGCCCGTGCAGCTACCGCTATTGAAGCTCCGCGAGGGAGCAGGTGGCTGTTGGGGAGAAAAATCTGACAAGCGCGGTCGTACAGGCACCTCCGGTTTTAGGGCTCCATGGGAACAAGCGGCTGTTCGGAGCATCTGACGGGCGAGGCCTGTTCTGACAACTCCTTTGGAGCTCCGAAAGGGAGTCAGCCAGAGGCCTGAGGAAGCAATACCTGGTTCAGGGTTGCATTATTTTCCTCCCCTAAGAAACTCCGTTGAGGCTCCAGAAGGGAGCAAGGCCGGACTCGGAGTCGCTGGCAGGTGCAACCTGTCTAGTGAGTAAAAAATAAATAAATAAATAAATAGACAAATAAATAAATAAACGGAAAATGGTTGGATGAATAAATAAATAAATAAATAAAATGGAGACGGGAATGTGCTCCTGGCTCAGGAGAAACTTACAGGCTGTGCCACTCAGACGCCTGTGGAAGCAACACCTGGTTCAGGGTTGCGTTATAATATCTCCCGCTCAGAATAAGGGAAGCAACACCTGGCTCAGGATTGCGTTATAATATTTCCTGCTCAGAAGAGGGGAGCGTTGGAGATTATTACATAGGTGACTCCAACTATGTGGATATCGATAAGGAATTCGAATCCCTTGAACTAATGGGTGATATGCTTCATTTTAATCATATGAAGGAGCTACTGGCTCTTGTCACATATTTGCCATCCCTTTGGGGATAAGAGATTCACAGGTGGAAGATCTGGCTAAGAGCATCAGGTATTTAACTTCTCATTAGCTAAGGAGGGGAATATCATGGATACGGCTGGGAAATATGCCAGTCCAGATAACTGCCAGACTTTTGGATGTTCCATAAGTCAATTTCATCAGTTGGGATATCTCAGTGATGATATGTAGGCAAAGAATTATTTCAGCAGGTCCAAAAACTGCTCACTGGAGTCATTACGGCCTTTTGCAAAGTCAGTAGATGGGTCTCAACTCTCTGAAATGCAGAAAGCTGCACTAACACTTCTCTGTAATACACAGTTGGGGCTATTGCCTTCGAAAAAATGCTATAAGGCATGATATAATTCCCATAATGGCTCATTTTTACAGGGCCAGTAATGTGCAGCCTGCATAGTATCTCTTCAGAGAAGACTTATGTAGCAAGTTGAAGACTTGCAGGGGGAATTTAAGGCAGCTGCGGGGGTGGAGTACCATCCTATGTGGGTAAAGCTCCAGTATTCCGGCGGGTTTTCACCCCTGTATACAAGGGGCAGGAAGCGCCAATGAAGCTCCGGAAAGGAGCAGTCGGGAGTCACTAGTTGGCCGCACAAGAGCAGCCTGTTGAACCAGGGTTGCAGTAATGTCAGGCGTGACCTGTCCAGTGAGCCCTGCTGAGGCTCCGAAGGAGCAGCTGGCCTAAGGAGCAGCCTGTCGATCCAGGTTGGGAGAAACTGGCAGCGCGATCTGCACAGTCAGATCCAGCAAAGGCTCCAAAATAAAAGGCAGAAGGACCGCAGGAGCAGCCTGTCGAGGCAGGCTTGGAGTAATGGCAGGCGCGGCCTGTTCAGTGAGCTCAGCTAAGGCTCCGAAGGAGCAGAAGGGGCTGAAGGAGCGGCCTGTCAAACCAGGCTGGGAGTAACTGGTAGGGTGACCTGCACAGTAAAGCTCCAGCAACGCTCCAAAGAGGCTGTAGGCCGAAGAAGCAGTCTGTCCCATTGGACTCAGAAATGCTGGCAGGCGTGCCTTGCACAGCAATATCACTTTTGAGCTCCGGAAAAGAGCTGTTTGGCAAGCGTGAGGTTGAAGATGTGGTCAGACATGGTCTGCAATGGAACTTCGCTGAAGCTCCAACAAGCAGGTTGACCTGGGCTCAGAGACGCTGGCAGGTAAAGTCCATTTACTAACCTCCGTAAAACTCCGAAGGAGCAGTCTGTCAACCCGGGTTTGGATTTACTGGCAGCATGGGCTGTCTAGTACCTTTCACTGTCTCTGGAGAAGAGCAGGTTGATGCAGAGGCATTGGCAGGGTGCCTTGCATAGGAACAGTTTGGCTACCCTGGTTCAGGGTAGACCAACTTGGAACTGGCTGGCCATATGGAATATATTGACCAGGGAAGCACTGCCTCAACATTAATGATTGAGGTTATCAGGCTGCTCAGTAGAGTGAGGTAGTTTGAGGTTTCCTTCAACACATGCTTAATTCTTTCAGCTCAGTTAATAGAGTTGCCAGTTCATTGGAAATATCATTGCCATCCTCTCTGGGATAGGTAGCTACCAGCAGAAAGCCGGTCTGGTACGTAGCAATTTTTATCTGACCTGCAGGTTCATGTTGTGAATAGAAAATGTATATATAATAATCTGTAGGCTCTCAAAACCAGAATTCCTGATTGAGTAGCTGGTCGAAGAGAGTGTGTTGCGCACACTGGCGACTGAGACAGGTGGTTTCAGTCAGAGGACTGCGGAGCAATTCCTGGTTCAGGGTTGCATTATGCTATTTTCCACTCTGAGGAAGGAGGCGGAGGCTGCATGGTGACTCTGACGGTGAAGAGTTGACAGGGAACTTGTATTTACACATCAAGTGGATGTTGCGTTTCAGCTCTAGTCATAAGGATCTGATTATATGTTATGAGCGGGAAAATAAATAAATAAATAAATAAATAAATAGATACATCCTCCGCTGCAAGAGAAGCCAAAATGTTTGTCCATATGGGCAATAGAGGAAACGATGGTAATCCAAGTGGAAACGGAGACATCTCACAAAGGATGAGTAGTCTGCCCAAGAACAAGAGGGGTATATTTCTAATATTTTTTCAAGGTTGAAGAAAAGTGGAGCATGCCAAATCAGGTTAGGATTTGGCTAGTCTGATCATGTGTTTGGTTAACCAGTTTAAGTTGGATAATTGTCTTTCAGCAATTTAGCTGATTCAGAGGATTTAGGGCCTCAATCGATCTTGAAGATGCATACTTTTCCATATCTATACACGAGAGGCACAGATATATCTGGTGTTTTTTATGACAAAGCCAGTGGTGGAAAGTTTAGTCTCTGCCTAGGGGTTGTCTTCAGGCCTAGGCTATTTACAAAGATTCTAAAGCTAATTCTGCCCTACTCAGATCAAAAGGGCATTGTGTCATGGAGTTTATAGACAACATGCTTTTGTAGCTGATAAGACAGGGGTTTTATCAGTAGATGCCTCTTACAATATTAAAGATGAGGCGACATGAATTTTAATAGTGCCAATTTGGCCTACTCATTCAGGGTGTCCATTGTCAAAGGTGGCTGAGAAAAGCTCCTATTTGCTCGGTCACGAATGATGGCTAGTTCAGCCTATTTCTCGTGCAGCTAGCTCTGCACGGTTGTATGGGAAGTTTGTGAAGAAGACACGTGAGCTACTTTTAAACAGAAGTAGCAGAGGTTTGTGTTTCTTTCAGTTTGGGCTTAGAGAAGCGATTATGTTATAGCACAATTTACCTACCAAAGAAGTTTAAAAAAAACTGGACTCAGACATTACTAATTTTATATGGGACTATAAATCCCATAGAATACAAAGAACACACTTGAACAAAGCTAAAGTATTAGGGGGCTTAGCACTCCCTAACTTCATGTATTATTATTGGTCAGTAAATATTAAAAATATTAAAAATACGCTGGCAGGTAAAGTCCATTTACTAACCTCCGTAAAACTCCGAAGGAGCAGTCTGTCAACCCGGGTTTGGATTTACTGCCTTTGGACACCCTGAATGAGTAGGCCAAATTGGCACTATTAAAATTCATGTCGCCTCATCTTTAATATTGTAAGAGGCATCTACTGATAAAAACCCCTGAGTCTTATCAGCTACAAAAGCATGTTGTCTATAAACTCCATGACACAATGCCCTTTTGATCTGAGTAGGGCAGAATTAGCTTTAGAATCTTTGTAAATAGCCTAGGCCTGAAGACAACCCCTAGGCAGAGCCTAAACTTTCCACCACTGGCTTTGTCATAAAAAACACCAGATATATCTGTGCCTCTCGTGTATAGATATGGAAAAGTATGCATCTTCAAGATCGATTGAGGCCCTAAATCGATTTAATTCCTAGTCTATCACATTAGCTGATTAGTATTAGGGGGCTTAGCACTCCCTAACTTCATGTATTATTATTGGTCAGTAAATATTAAAAATATGATCCAACTGATGGACAACTCTGCCCAGCAAGTGGACTGGATTGTAATGGAGAGAGAGGACTGCTCCTCTGGTAACATTGGAGCTATCCTCCTCTCACCAATGAAACTGAATAACATAAATTATAACAAAAATCCAATTATACATAGTACAATCAGAACTTGGAAACAAATAAAGCAAAATTTAAAATTAAGAAATCTATCGCTTTTATATCCAATAGTTACAGTTTTTGTCAATCGCTTTGACACTATTCAGAACCTTGATGTCATTTTTCACAACTCTAGATACAAAACTCACAACCAATGATCAAAATGCACTTTTTTCAAAACTCTAACACTTTTTCCAATTTCTTGGATACAATTCACATAAACCAAAGATCATTTGTCCATTGAACTATAATCACCTGTTCAAAATGACACAACTAAACATCAAAGTATAACCATTTCAAAATGCAATTCACACATTACATTTGAGATGACTGTCTATTCATTTCATTACAATAATCTAACTATCAATTGATACAACTGCTCAAAATGACAAGTAACTGTTGCATTACTCTTAAAGCATAGTCTTATGGAAACTGAGGATGAGCATGTTCAGATCATGAAAGTTTCAGGATGACGACAATGATTGACACCACCTGTGACACCAATTCGTTACTGATGATTGATCTGACCTTGTGGTATGGGTGTAAGTGGCATCCACAACAACATCTGTAGTGATACAACATGGAGCAGGCAGGTGGGCACCATAGAGGTCAAGTAGGAGAAGGAAGAGGAGGAAGAGGAGGAAGACGTGGTCAAAGGAATGGCAGGGGACAAGCACCCCTTTTGAGAGGTGGCCATGGGCCCCGTTTGAGAGGTGGCCATGGGCCCCGTTTGAGAGGTGGCCATGGGCCCCGTTTGAGAGGTGTGGGGGAACGGGGTTGAGGACAAGGACCAAGACAGCAACGGCAAAGAGTCTCCAATGAGATTAGAGCAATGGTTGTAGATCATGTCATCAATCATGGCATGACAATGATTGAGGCAGCGAGAATTGTACAACCAAACCTTAGAAGATCAACCGTGGCCTCAATCATTAGAACTTTCCGCAATGAGAACCGGCAAGTCTTCAGCATGCACTACAGTAAACATTACAGTACTGTAGGCTACTCTTACTGTAATTGTCAAATGATTGTACACTGCATGCCAATGTGCAGCACAGAGTAGGTAATGTGACTATGAAAATGTGTTCTACAGTATGATGACATGTTCTTCCTGTCATATTCCCTACAGAATTGAGACTAGACCCAATAGTGGAGGCAGAGGCAGACTCCTCACTGAGGAACAGGAACGGGCTGTGGTCAACATGGTCCGGGCCAGAAATGACATTCGGCTTAGAGAAATTAGACAGAACATCCTGGACGATGAAGATCTCTTCAGGAATGTGGAAGCCATAAGTTTGCCGACCATTGCACGTGTTCTGAAAAGGCACCAGGTGTCCCTCAAACAGTTGTACCGTGTGCCTTTTGAAAGAAATGCAGACAGAGTGAAGCAACTGAGGATTGAGTATGTTCAGGTATGTTCAGTTTCATGATGCCTGTTTGTGAAAAATTCCCCATCATTGTACTGTAATCAATACTGTACAGTAATTCTCTTTCCAACATGTCTTTTTGTACATAGAGGGTGATGGCCCTGGATGCAGATGACAATCATCACAAATTTGTTTTTGTGGATGAGGCAGGCTTCAACCTGGCCAAGACAAGGAGGAGAGGGCAAAATTTAATTGGCCAGCGGGCAACCATACAAGTACCTGCACGACGTGGGGCCAACATCAGTATGTGTGCGGCGATATCAGAAGATGGTGTGGTAGGGCGTAGATCTCTGATTGGCGCATACAATGCAGAGCTCCTTGTTGCATTTCTTGATGAGCTAACTCTAGTCTGTAGAGCTGTTGGTGTAATTTATGTCATTGTGTGGGACAACGTCAGGTTCCACCACGCTCATCTGGTGCAGGCATGGTTTCAGGCCCATCCACAGTTCCTCACTGTGTACTTGCCCCCATACTCTCCTTTCCTTAACCCCATTGAGGAATTTTTCTCCACATGGAGGTGGAAAGTGTATGATCGGCATCCGCATCAACAAGTGACCCTTCTTCAGGCCATGGACAATGCTTGCGATGACATTACAGCAGACCAGTGTCAGGCCTGGATTCGCCATGCGCGAAGGTACTTTCCAAGATGTTTGGCAAACGAAAACATCTATGCGGATGTGGATGAGAACCTGTGGCCCAATCCACAAGACAGGGTTGATGGGGATGACGAGTGATTGTTGATCCTTTGTTTAGCTTTTTTTTCTTACTGTACAGTAGCCAGGTGAGGAACACGGCAGTTTGTTTTGCAGGACTTTTTTTTTGTTTTGTTACAGTAATTGTTGCTTTCATTCAACCTATGTTGTCATTTAGTTTGTATTCATCAATAAATTTCAGCTTTGTTCAATGATTCCACTGTGTTTGTGGTATTCTCTCTACTAATCCTTTTACAGTGACATTACGTGTAGCACAGGATGAAACATGTATCACATATTTTGTAATACAATATTTAATGGTTGTACAAAAAACTAAACAGTGAAACTATGTGTATGTTGTGTGTGGGTGATCTAAAGAAATGTCCCTATGGTATTTCATGATAAATGAGTTGTTTGAACCAATGATTCTGTGAGTGCAAGCTTTCTTTAAAGATATGAATACACAATGCAATGTTTTGAACGTTGGACAGCCTGTGATACAAGTGGTGACCGTTTTGAGTTTTGTATCTAGAGTTGTGAAAAATAACATCAAGGTTCTGAAACTAGTGTCAAAGCGATTGACAAAAACTGTAATTGAGACCGCGGCTTCACTATATTACAGTAAGTACCTAGGCCCCGCGGTCGGAGCACTTATTCCCGGTAAGTTATCGCAGGCAGCTCCGAGATTAGATGTTAAAGACTTATTAGACTACAACAAGCTGGCATTAGTGAAAATGTTTAATTTACTGTGTTATGGATACATATAGTTTAGGCCCTCAACTTCATGAATGAGTGAGTGAATGAATGAATGAATGAATGAATGAATGAATGAATGAATGAATGAATGAGTGAGTGAATGAGTGAGTGAATGAATGAGTGAATTAATGAATGAATGAATGAATGAATGAATGAATGAATGAATGAGTGAGTGAATGAATGAGTGAATGAATGAGTGAATTAATGAATGAGTGAATGTACAGCCTCCAAATCTCATTTTTTCACATTATAAAAGGGTGCAATTAAATTAAATAAAGTCCATACAGATAGATTTTCATAAATTCAGACTTTAGATCTTACCTTTCCGTTAGTTGATTCCTGGCTGTCTTCTTCGTGTTGCAGCACCTTAGCAGCGACTTTGCTTTCAAGGCTTTGTTCCACTTCTATCCACATTCTTCAGACTTCTTAATGCTTTTCTCACAAAATTCAATTACCCTGCTGCAAGTTTCCACGACATGTATTCCACAGAACAACAAAGAACCTTCATCGGAATCGCCAGTAAAACAGGCATCAGTGAAGTCCTCTCAGCCATATTGTGTGCTCCCTGCCCAGCTAGCCTGAAACAAAGCACGTGATTGGCCAACTGGCATACAACTCAATGTTAAACCCAAATATTTTCCGGTTCTTCTCTTATTTAATTTTTAAAATGTGCAAGTCTTGTTCATGACGAGTTTCAGGGGTGATTTATATAATATTTTTACACAACGTGCAAAAATTTCATGTAGTTCGGTGACTTGGGTCACGAAACACTGGAATAAAGCTCCTCGGCCCACAGCCTAAACACCCAGTCCTCCAGCCCCCAACTCTTTTCCCTAATATCTCCCCCACTTTAATCCCCTGTCTCTCTCATCCTGTCTGATCAACAAACTACAACTAGGTACCTTAAGCAAACATTTGAAATATGCTTCTTTAAACAAATGTACACGTGGCACTTTGTCAATTTCCAGAAGCCTGTCTGTCTGACGTACTGTGTCAGGAATCACACCCAAAATAGACAGTAAATCATTGCAGTACCACAAATTGAAAACTGCAGTTCCTCTTTTGAGAACTATTATTCTTTTCTGTGATATAGTAGTCATAGATTTCATTATGCTGTACATTTCAGAATATCCTGCTTTTATTTCAGATTTCCAGTCCTTCTCATTTAAATCTGCTTTGTGAGCTTGCCTGGTTAGCGTGACTGGGAATGCATATAGTGACGTCTCATATTTCATGGTGGATGAAGATGGCAGCAGGGACCACACCAATATCCTGCTTTTGGAAGGAGGAACCTTCCCCGCCCTGATGAACTGCATTGACCCAAAACATCAACAATTCCTCTGCCTCCACAGATGCTACCTGACCACCTGACTTCTTCCAGCAGACGGTTTTGCATCTGCAGCCACTTGTGTCTCCAACCTTCCCTGTGTCCTGTCTGACAAAGCAACTTAACTCATTCTCTCTGCGACATGCATTTGTGCTGCTTTATTCAGGGCACCCTGAATTGAGTTACTGCCAAGGAAATACATTTCAAACGTGTTGTCATAATGGACAATTCTTGCGCAGCAGTATGAGAGTGACTGGATAACTTGCTTCTTTTCGATGTATGAGTCTCGACCCGAAATGTCACCTATTCATTTTCTCCAGAAATGCTGCCTGACCCATTGAGTTACTCCAGCATTTTATGTTCAGCTGCTGTAAGCAGATTGTACACACAGATTTCCTCAAAGTTCAGTACCAAGATTCACTGTTTACAATAATATTTAACCACTGTCGAGCTTGCTTTAATTTTCAGCTGCTGATCACAATGAGACCACATTTTCCAATAATTTGACTCAGGTCATGCGAACGCAATGTGCTGAGACCGCATGACTAAGCAAAAACTCTTTCACTGCTCCGCCTTCAGCTTGCTGCCCACAACTGCCAGTTTTCTGTATCTCCCTTCGTAAACATCCCGATCGATGTCATCTCTCTGGCCAAACTTTCAGTCACATGCCCCGTTATCTCAGCACAACTATGTTGTTTCATTTTGTTATTCAAATATTTTAAGGAGCTTTAACGTTGCTTTACAAAGAAAGTTTTAAATTGATAAATGTGGAGTGTTTGCTGTGATTTTCAGACTGAAAGAACTAGTCCAGGTAGCCAGGCAGCAAACTGCTGTCAAAAGACAGGGTGGCACAGTGGCGCAGCGGTAGAATTGCTGCCTTACAGCACCAGTGATCGCTGGTCCTCACGGACTTGGTGGGCTGTAGGGCCTGTTTCCACGCTGCATCTCTAAATGTAGGTCTAAGTCTAAACTGGCGCAATTTTTGGTCTATGTTCTTACTCTCTGAGTTTAAACCAGCAGAAGACTGCAAAAATAAACTACTAAAGTACAATAATGGAATTTCAAAATGAGGTATTGTTAAGAGTAAGAGTATGTAGCAGTACCTCTGTGACAGGGGTGTGAAAGAAGTGATGTGTTCAGGAGTCCGATGGCAGTGAGGAAGAAATTGTTATGTCAGGCATCTGTGCTTATGAGCTCCAGTATCTCTTCTCAGAAGGTAGATGATAGAAAAGGGAATGGCCAGGGTGGGCATCATCCTTGATACTTCCAGCCTTCCTGAAGATACATCATGAAGATGGACTGCATGGAAGTAAGTGCCGAGCCTGTGATGGGCTGGCTTGTGTTCACCACTCATTGCAGGTTCTGGCGGTGAAGAGCAGAGCAGTTGCAATACAAGGCTGAGATGCATCCGGTCAGAATGCTTTCAATGGTGCATCTGTAGACATTTGAGAGAAACCTCATAGACATGCTAGATCTTTGCAGAGTCCCAGGAAAGTAAAAACACTGATGCAGTTTCATGATAACCGCACAACTGTGAAAAACCTGAAAAACCTGAAAAAACAGCGACTGGAACGACGACTGTCAGAGTGGAACACACACACACACATCGCTTCCTTCACCAGCCCGTTATGCAGATGGGGGATAGGGCAAGCAGGGGGAGTGCTGTCTGAGTGAAATTCACACAGTGCAAAGCCAATGTGATACAGACACACGCCGCAATGAACAGGATGGTTGGCGCTGTAATTAAGACGGCGAAAGCACAGTGTACGGGAAGGGTCACGTAAGTCCTTTAAAAGGGGGGGGAGGAGAGGGGGAAGAAGGGGAAGGAGGGAGAAGGGGGAGAAGGGGGAGAAGAGGGGAGAAGGAGTGGAGGCAACTTTTAAGAAGCCAGAAATACACGGCTGTGAACATTTCTGGCTTCCACTCCTGGTTGGTTGGTTATCCTTGATTCTGAAAACTACTGTTTACGTTTTTTCCCCAATGAGCCAATGAAATTCACCGGCTACAACCTATGGGAACCTACGACAACCTTCGACCTCCTGGCAACCCACTACCACTGCACCTACAGCACAACAATTCTCGCTACTCTCCATGGCGTCTTCATTCTTGTCGCCGCTAATTATTCAACGTTGAAAAATTCATGGTGACCTTAAAAAGTCCGCAACTAGTTCCTAGAATGCGGGAACTCCTCACGACCATGAAGAGGACTCCCCGGCAGCCAACATGAAGACGTCTCCCCGGCAGAACATGTGGCGACTGCATAGTCTCCTGCAGTCGCCTAAAAAGTCGCCTAAGTGGGACAAGCCCATAAGTGGGACAGGCCCATTAGGCTACTGGTGATTACGATGCCTGATAGAATGTAGGGAGAATAGAATTAATGTAGCTTTAGTGTAAATGGGTGGTGGATGGTCAGTGTAGATTCAATGGGCCGAAAGGACTGTTTCCCCACAATATCTCTCTCTGGCAGGAATGAGAAGATATAGAAACAAAATGCTGGAGTAACTCAGTAAACCAGTATCTGCAGTTCTTTCCTTGACAGGAAAAAAATAATGGGGTGATGACGTTACTCTGTGAGCTGGCATAGATTTGAGGGTTGAATGGCCTCTGTCTATATCATGAGGGAACAAGATCAGTCTGAAGAAAAATGCCGATCGAAAAAGTCACCTATCCATGTTCTCCGGGGTTGCTGCCCGACCCGCTGAGTTACTCCAGCACGTTGTGTCTTTATATTTAACCCAGCTTCTGCAGTTCCTTATTTCGATGTCATTTACAAAATGTATCAAACCAATTGGGAAGTAGTTTTATTATTCATGCTCTGTGGCAATAGCCATGAGCTAAAGAGGAAAAAGCATGACTTCCTCTGACTTAAATAGGCGTGTTCCTCTTGTGTTTCCCGAGTATAAAATACGAGGCCCTTGACAGGTAACGAGCTCTGCGCAGACCAGCAAGAGGAGAACAGACACGATGGTTGTGCATGAGATCCACTCCAAGGTACGCTTGAAAACAACTTTTCAATCCCAGTGTTTTTTTGTGTGTGAGATTTTCTGTATTATTTTACTCTGTTGACTTTGAGTAACTCGGACATTTCCTTATACCCGCGCGGCCGTGTTACAAATCGCGAGAAGCAATTTCAGGAATAGCTGCAGACACAAGAGACGGCAGATGCTGGAATTTTGACCAAAATACAAAGTGCTGGAAAAACCCAGCTGGTCAGGGTCAGGCAGCATCTGAGGAGGGAGCGGGACAAACCGCATTTCGGGTCGGGACCGCTTCTTCAGATTCCCGAAACTAGTTAATACAGGGCGTGACATATTGTTTTTCACTGAAGTATTAAGTCACAGCATGCTGCATGTTTATGTTGTTTCAATGATAACTGAGAAAGCGTGTAAGAAAGTAGAAATAAAGATCTGCAGCTGCTCGTTAATAAACAAAAGGACACAAAGTGCTGGAGTAATTCAGCAGGTCAGGCAGCAACTCTGGAGTTTAAGGGTCGTGACCAGAAACGTCACCTGTCCATGTTCTCCTGATGTTGCCTGACCCGCTGAGTTACTCCAGCACTTTGTGTCCTAAAGTGCAGAGAAACCCTGTCTGCCACTTTATTTCTGAATCACCTCTAAACATCCTGTTACTCTTGGACCGAGCGCGTTTTCTTCAAACTTATTTGAACTAGATTGTTTTTATTCTCAATTAGCTCAGTAACCTCCTCCCGTCTACCAACCTTCAAATGTGAGTTTACTTCTCCGGGGCATCTTGATCATAATAGTGGACTCCATAGTTAGGGGGTCAGACAGGCGATTCTGTGGATGCAGTCGGGAGACCCGGATGGCAGTTTGCCTCCCTGGTGCCAGGGTCTGTGATGTGTCTCAACGTGTCCAAGATATCCTGAAAGGGCAGGGAGAGGAGCCCGAGGTCGTGATACATATAGGTACCAATGACATAGGTAAAAAAAAGAGAAGAGGTCCTGAAAGGAGAATTTAGGGAGTTAGGAGGGGAGTTAAAGAGAAGGACAGCAAAGGTAACAATCTCGGGATTACTGCCTGTGCCACGTGACAGTGAGAGTAGGAATGGAGCGAGGTGGAGGATCAATGCGTGGCTGAAGGACTGGTGCAGAAGGCAGGGATTCAAATTTCTGGATCATTGGGACCTCTTTTGTGGAAGGTTCGACCTGTACAAAAAGGATGGGTTGCACTTGAACCTGAGGGGGACCGATATCCTGGCGGGGAGATCTGCAAAGGCTACTGGGGAGACTTTAAACAAGAATGGTTGGGGGGAGGGACTCAAATAGAGAATGCTATTAGACAGTGTGTGAGGCAGGAGGCAGAGAAGGAAAGCACGCAGACCCAACATGTAGGGGGGAAAGAAGAAAACAATAATAAACAGAGAATAAGAGGTGGTGGGGTTCTTAAATGGGTGAGTAGAGAAACAGAGGGGTGTAAAATGCGGGCGGAAGCAATAGGTAGCAAGGTGAAAAGTAAAAGTGGCAGGCAGACAAATCCACGGCAAAAATCAAAAAGAGCCACTTTTCAACATAATTGTATAAGGGGTAACAGCGTTGTAAAAATAAGCCTGAAAGCTTTGTGTCTCAATGCAAGGAGCATTCGTAATAAGGTGGATGAGTTGAACGTGCAGATAGCAATTAATGATTATGATTTAGTTGGGATCACGGAGACATGGCTCCAGGGTGACCAAGGCTGGGAGCTGAACATCCAGGGATATTCAATATTCAGGAGGGATAGAGAGAAAGGAAAAGGAGGTGGGGTAGCGTTGCTGGTTAGAGAGGAGATTAACGCAGTGGAAAGGAAGGACATTAGCTTGGAGGATGTGGAATCGGTATGGGTAGAGCTGCGAAACACTAAGGGGCAGAAAACGCTGGTGGGTGTTGTGTACAGGCCACCTAGCAGTAGTAGTGAAGTTGGGGATGGCATCAAACAGGAAATTAGAAATGCGTGCAACAAAGGCAAAACAGTTATAATGGGTGACTTCAATCTACATATAGATTGGGTGAATCAAATTGGCAGGGGTGCTGAGGAAGAGGATTTCTTGGATAGTTATCTAAACCAACATGTAGAGGAACCAACGAGAGAGCAGGCTATTCTAGACTGGGTATTGAGTAATGAGGAAGGGTTAGTTAGCAGACTTGTTGTGCATGCCCCCTTGGGCAAGAGTGACCATAATATGGTTGAGTTCTTCATTAGGATGGAGAGTGACATTGTTAATTCAGAAAAAACGGTTCTGAACTTAAAGAAAGGTAACTTTGAGGGTATGAGACGTGAATTGGCCAAGATTGACTGGCAATTAGTTCTAAAAGGGTTGACGGTGGATATGCAATGGAAGGCATTTAAAGACTGCATGGATGAACTACAAAAATTGTTCATCCCAGTTTGGCAAAAGATTTTACTTCGGAGTCACGTGAGTGACTACGTGAAGAACCCCGCCAGTGCGCCTGCGCGTCATTACGTCAGACGCCTTGACGCAAACGGACGTGAGGAGCAGAGCTCCTGCAGTGGTTTGTAGTTTTTCAACTACAAGGTAAGTAAAAACTTTTTTCAGGTTTTCCAGGTCCGTTTACTGTGGGTCTATGGGGATTTTTTCCACAGACGCCATGGAAAAAACAGACGGGGGGAAGAGGCGAGCGACACAGCCGACAGAAAGTCGGGAGTCCGCGGTTAGAGACCAACTGCCTCTAAACCCCGGTACAGTCGCCAGCGGTGAGCATAGCGACTGTGGACCTGGGGCTGGTGAAAACACAGTCAGCGCCTGTCGGGCAAAAGACAAAGTTTAAATCCCAACGGCCCACGGAGGGAGTCCCAGGCAATGGAAGTAGCTCCAGGGCTAGATACTGCTTTCAAGCGTATTGCCCAAATAGAAAGCCTTTTACACAGGCTGTTGGAGCAAGTTCACTCAGGGAGGAGTGTACTGAAAGCCAAGCTGCTGGAAACAGCTCAAACAGCTCCTGGTACAGGGCTAGATACTGTTTTCGAGCGTATTGCCCAAATAGAAAGCCTTTTTCATAGGCTGTTGGAGCAAAGTTCACTCAGGAAGGAGTGTACTGTAATCCAAGCTGCAGGAGCAGCTTAACAGCACCTGGTTCAGGGCTGATGGAATGCACCCTCAGGAATGAGGAGCGTGCTACGGGTCATGAGATTTCAGACCCCGACTCTGACGGTGAGGCTGTACAAGGCGATGAACGGCAGCTGCCAGATGTTCCACCCCTGGCAGTAGGATTCGCTGCCCCGTCAGGGTCAGGAGAGCCATTAGGAGAAGAACTGGCCTCCTTAATAAATTACTTGGTTTACCATTAGCTGGAACAGCAGGAGATGGATGAGACGGCAAGAAGGCAGGAGACCCCAAGTAACTGTGTTGCTAAAAGCAGCAGCAGTGAACCAAATTATCTGGAATCAGTTGCAGAGAATATTAAAGCTGCTGGGTTCTGGAAAAACTGCTTTTACCAGAATAGCAGGTAACAACCAAAAGATGACGAAGTTGCATCAGCAAGCACTGGGGATGCTATGCAGCACCCACTTCGAGATCAATTATCTGAGGAAAGTGCTATACGGCCTACTATGAATCCGAAATTCGCAGCACTCTGCAAACCAAGTAATATACAATTACCCAACTTACTCTTTGGAGAGGATCTCGGGAGACGTATTAAAGAGTTGGAAGATGAAGCGAAAACAGGATTGATAAATACATCAATTGTTGCAAATTCTGTAAAGAGGAAGTATCCTTTCAGACGTCATACGGATCCTAGACCAGGACCAAGTCGCTCATCAACGCAGGGACGTAGCTGGCGGCCTGCAGCGGGAGTAAGAACCAGTGGTGGTGCTTCCGGGAGAATCCAGGGATCTCAGAATACTCAAATGACTCAAGAGGTAGGTGGACCTGGTTCTCAGGGGAACATACTAACTGGATTAAGTCCAAAAGTTGGAGGCAGATTACGTCTCTTCTATAAACATTGGAAGAAGATTACTTCAGATGTGGTAATTCTGAATAATATACAAGGATTTCGAATTGAATTCAATCCAAATTATGATTTGCCTGTCCAGCATGTTCCTAGCAGAACTCTCCACTTTGCGAAGTAATGGAGGTTCAAGTTGCGCTTCAAAATCCTATATATAAAAGGTGTTATTAAAGAATCAGTCTACAAAATTCACCAATTTGGGTCAAATATATTCCCTCGATCAAAAAAGGATGGAGTATGTAGGATTATTATAGACTTGACAAGTCTGAATCCTTTTGTTCAGTGTCTGTTCACTTGCAAGATATGAAGTATTTTAAATTTACATGAATGAACCAATTAGGGCAGTTCAAAGCTCTGCCTAAAGGGTTAACGTTCCCACCCAGAATATTCATAAAAATCAATTCTGGGGTTGCTGAGAGCCAGGGGCATGTACTAATGGCATACGTGGATGATGTCCTGATTATAGGAAGGACAAAACAGTCAACAGAAGCATCAGTTGCAGTAATAAAATCAAACTTTTGAAAGTTTGGGGGTTTCTAAATTCATCCAAAGAAATCAATGTTAAAAACATGTACCTCGATTAATTATTTGGGGTTCACAATTGATTTAGCCCAAATGCAAATTACTTTGCCCAGTGAAAAAAGGGTGGAGTTGATTAAAGATTGCAGTAATCTGTTAAACGAGCAAAAACCTCTAATCAGACAGGTGGCTCGAGTACTGGGAAAATTAGTAGATTCCCAGCAGTCCAGTATGGACCATTACATTATCAACAGCTGCAGAGAATTAAAGAACAGGCACTGAGAGTAAATGCTGGTCATTTTGATAGAACCATGCAAGTAACAACAAATGCTGTTTCTAAGCTGCAGTGGTGGATTCTACATGTCTCAAGCAGTTCAGGCAAAGTGCTGATTGAACGACCTTCCATGATATTACAAACTGATGCCAGTGCACTAGGATGAGGTGCAACTGACTTAACATGGAGCTGCGGAGGCAGATGGAATCAGGAAAAGTTAGTGTTACTGCAGACATGGGGAATTCCCTATTTGGAGCTTTTAGGAGGTTTCTATGGACTCCAAGCTTATGGTTCTAACACAACTAAAAGGAAGGTTCAAGTTCAAATTAATAAACACAACAGTAGTTGCCTATATTAATGATATGGGTGGAATTAAGTCAGTGTCATGTGACAAAATGGTTAAATCAACTTGGGTCTTGGTGTATTGAAAAGAACATTTGGATTTCAGCTATCTAACTACCAGGTAGAATGAACACGATAGCAGACACCAGGTCACGAAAAGTTCCATGATAATAAAGCATGTATGTTGAATCAAGAGGTATTCAATGATATAGTAATCCGATTTGGAATGACCGACATCGACTTGAATCATCAGCTATCGAGATATGTCTCATGGAAACCAGATCCAGGAGCAGTGGCGATTGATGCTTTCTCGCTACATTGGGGTGGTATGTTTTCATATATATTTCCACCTTTCTGTCTCATAAGCCAATGTTTGCTTAAAATCAGGCAAGATGCTGCTTCAAGGGTATTGGTAGTACCAGATTGGCCTATACAGCCATGGTATCTGTTGATATTAGAAATAACAACACAAATGTTGATGAAAGTCCCAAAAAGGAGTAATTTATTGCTGCACCCTGTAACAGGGTAACAACATCCATTATATCATCGTTTGGATTTGTTGATTTGCAGGTTTTAAGAATGCCTTTTCTGGGGCGAGGACTGTCTGAGCATACTGTGGACATGCTTACGGCAGCCGGGAGGAAGAGCACTCAAAAACAGTACCTTTCTTATATTAAGAAATGGGAAGAGTTCTGTGTACAAAAGAATGTGCAATAAAGTACTGCAGATATTTCAAATGTTTAGAATTTCTGTCAAAACTTTATTATGATGAAGGTCTGAGTTGTAGTGCAATTAATTCAGCCAGAAGTGCATTGTCTTCATATTTGGTTCTGGATTCAGAAAGAAACTCAATTGGGTCACACCCAATTGTTACCAGACTAATGAAAGGAATCTTTAATTCCAAACCACCGAAACCTAGGTACGTGATAATCTGGGATGTAAGTGTGGTACTGAAACTACTTCGTGAATGGTCATCAAGTGTGTCTTTACCTTTGGTCAAGCTCAGTATGAAGGTATTCATGCTTATGGCATGAGTGACAGCACAACGAGTGCAAACACTTGGAAAATTACAAATAGACAGTATGGAAGTAACTGAAGACAAGGTTACATTCTATATCTATGAACTACTAAAGTAAATTAGGCCAGGTGTGACAGGATTTAAAATTATGCTAGCAGCATATCCAAATGATCCATGTCTCTGTATTAAGACATATTTATTACAATACATTGAGGTCACAAAGAATTTGAGAATACGGAAACTGGGTTGTTGATCACACACAAGAAACCACACAAGAGAGTTTCAATACAGACTATTTCCAGATGGATAAAAGAAGTCTTAACAGCTGCTGGTATTAACACTTATGTTTTTACGTCTCACTCGCCTAGGGCAGCAGAAACGTCGGCGGCCAGGGCAAAAGACGTCCCCGTCGATCATATCCTCGCAGGCGCCGGGTGGTCCAATGAGTTGATGTTTCAATATTTTTACCATCGGCATATTGTTAATGCGGGGTTGTTTGCAGAAACTATTTTAAGTTCTGTGTAAATTCCTCTGGTTTAAAGGGGATCTGATTCATTTCATTATTGAAATGAATTACTGCATTTGTGGTACAAATGTTATTATGAATGCATGATTGATTATTCTCGTTCCGAGTCAATCTATGCAGTGAGAAGCCGGGATTGATCCACGGCATGAAATCACAAAGCTTTAAAATCTTCACGTAGTCACTCACGTGACTCCGAAGTAAAATAGTAAGATTAAACGAGAACTTACCTAAGTTTGAAGTTTGATCTTTATTTTATGAGGAGTTACGTAGGTGATTACGTGCCCACCACGACCCTACCCTCTATCATAAAGGTCAGATGGAAGTTCTTGTATTAGTCGTTTTATTATGAGACTATATTACTTCGGTTGTTGTTTTTTGTGATTTCACACCGCTGCTTTGAAGATTGACGCGCAGGCGCACTGGCGGGGTTCTTCACGTAATCACCTACGTAACTCCTCATAAAATAAAGATCAAACTTCAAACTTGGGTAAGTTCTCGTTTAATCTTATTAATAAATCAGGAAAGGTAGTGCATCCGTGGATAACAAGGGAAATCTGGGATAGTATCAAAGCAAAAGATGATGCGTACAAATTAGCCAGAAAAAGCAGCATACCAGAGGACTGGGAGAAATTCAGAGACCAGCAGAGGAGGACAAAGAGCTTAATTAGGAAAGGGAAAATAGATTATGAAAGGAAACTGGCAGGGAACATAAAAACTAACCAAAAGTTTTTATAGATATGTGAAGAGAAAGAGATTAGTTAAAACAAATGTAGGTCCCTTGCAGTCAGAAACAGGTGAATTGATCATGGGGAACAAGGATATGGCGGACCAATTGAATAACTACTTTGGTTCCGTCTTCACTAAGGAAGACATAAATAATCTGCCGGAAATAGCAGGGGTCCGCGGGTCAAAGGAGATGGAGGAACTGAGTGAAATCCAGGTTAGTCGGGAAGTGGTGTTGGGTAAATTGAATGGATTAAAGGCCGATAAATCACCAGGGCCAGATAGGCTGCATCCCAGAGTACTTAAGGAAGTAGCTCCAGAAATAGTGGATGCATTAGTGATAATTTTTCAAAACTCTTTAGATTCTGGAGTAGTTCCTGAGGATTGGAGGGTAGCAAACGTAACCCCACTTTTTAAGAAGGGAGGGATAGAGAAAACGGGGAATTACAGACCAGTTAGTCTAACATCGGTAGTGGGGAAACTGCTAGAGTCAGTTATTAAAGATGGGATAGCAGCACATTTGGAAAGTGGTGAAATCATTGGACAAAGTCAGCATGGATTTACGAAAGGTAAATCGTGTCTGACGAATCTTATAGAATTTTTCGAGGATGTAACTAGTAGAGTGGATAGGGGAGAACCAGTGGATGTGTTGTATCTGGACTTTCAGAAGGCTTTCGACAAGGTACCACATAAGAGATTAGGATACAAACTTAAATCACACGGTATTGGGGGTTCAGTATTGATGTGGATAGAGAACTGGCTGGCAAACAGGAAGCAAAGAGTAGGAGTAAACGGGTCCTTTTCACAATGGCAGGCAGTGACTAGTGGGGTACCGCAAGGCTCAGTGCTGGGACCCCAGCTATTTACAATTTATATTAATGATCTGGACGAGGGAATTGAAAGCAACATCTCCAAGTTTGCGGATGACACTAAGCTGGGGGGCAGTGTTAGCTGTGAGGAGGATGCTAGGAGACTGCAAGGTGACTTGGATAGGCTGGGTGAGTGGGCAAATGTTTGGCAGATGCAGTATAATGTGGGTAAATGTGAGGTTATCCACTTTGGTGGCAAAAACGGGAAGGCAGACTATTATCTAAATGGTGGCCGATTAGGAAATGGGGAGATGCAGCGAGACCTGGGTGTCATGGTACACCAGTCATTGAAAGTAGGCATGCAGGTGCAGCAGGCAGTGAAGAAAGCGAATGGTATGCTGGCCTTCATAGCAAGAGGATTTGAGTATAGGAGCAGGGAGGTTCTACTGCAGTTGTACAGGGTCTTGGTGAGACCACACCTGGAGTATTGCGTACAGTTTTGGTCTCCAAATCTGAGGAAGGACATTATAGCCATAGAGGGAGTGCAGAGAAGGTTCACCAGACTGATTCCTGGGATGTCAGGACTTTCATATGAAGAAAGACTGGATAGACTTGGCTTATACTCGCTAGAATTTAGGAGATTGAGAGGGGATCTTATAGAAACGTACAAAATTCTTATGGGGTTGGACAGGCTAGATGCAGGAAGATAGTTCCCGATGTTGGGGAAGTCCAGGACAAGGGGTCACAGCTTAAGGATAAGGGGGAAATCCTTTAAGACCGAGATGAGGAAAAACTTTTTCACACAGAGAGTGGTGAATCTCTGGAACTCTCTGCCACAGAGGGTAGTTGAGGCCAGTTCATTGGCTATATTTAAGAGGGAGTTAGATGTGGCCCTTGTGGCTAAGGGGATCAGGGGGTATGGAGAGAAGGCAGGTACGGGATACTGAGTTGGATGATCAGCCATGATCATATTGAATGGCGGTGCAGGCTCGAAGGGCCGAATGGCCTACTCCTGCACCTATTTTCTATGTATCTATGTATCTATGTATCCTGAATCTTCATTACTCCAATGTTGCCGGGCGCGCGGCCTCTGGGATTTTGCCCCCGCTCATCTTTTCGTCCTCTTCAATCTACCCTTTTGACCCTACATTTCAGGGACGTGCGGTCAGGGGAGGCAGAGCCTCACCTGTCATACTCCCAATGAAAATAGCTGTTAAGAAAAGTAAAGAAAAATAATAATAAAATAAAATAAATATAAAGATTTTTCCACTGATCTGTTATAAATGTAATTTCTATATGAATCTAATCATTTTTTATAGTAAAAATCGCAAAAATTTCGCTGCTCCACTGCAAATACAGGGAGAAATGAGAGGTGAGGCAGCGACGAGCTGAGCCTCCCCTCTGTTTGCGCAATACTCTTAGAAACTGCATGGAGCACAGGCAATAAGCATATGCCTGTTACTATCTCTATGCATGTCACCAAAGTAATGTGTGTAAACCCCTTCATTACATGTCTTTACCTTCCATAGTCCAGGTAACCTATTTCACATATAAAGATATTAAATTTGTGCTCGCTGGTCTCATCATAAAACTGCTATGTAAAAGCTCCAGGGGAGGCAGCGATCACGTCTGCCTCAGAAGGGGGAGTGTCTTGAGCCCAGTGTAGGAAGAGCGAGCGTCAATTACGTAAGCTCACGTAATTGACGCTGCCTCGCTCTCCCTCCACGTTAGCTAGCTTCAGCAGCGGCGGCGCAGACTTTCCAGCCACGGTCGGCGCTGACTGGTGGGCTGATTCCAAAGATACTCCTTTAGTATCTTATGTTGATTTGTAGCGGCCGATTCGGAGGCTCTGGGCCGCTGAGAGCTCCCAATTGAGCCCCAAGCTGGAGTAATCTACTCTGGGCTCAGGACCCCGGCATCCACTCCCGCCGCCAGCCCTCTCCCTCCCTTCTCTCCTTCCCTTCCCTCCCTCCCTTCCTTTCTTCCCTCCCTCCCTTCTCTCCCTACTTCCTCTCTCTCTTTTCCCTACTCTCCTTCCCTTCCTTCTTTCTCTCCTTCCCTTCCTCCCTTCTTTCTCTACTTCCCTCCCTTATTTCTCTACTTCCCTCTCTCCCTTCCTTCTCTCCTTTCCTCCCAGATACATACATCACGCACAGACAACTAACACACACACATCATGCACAGACAACTAACACACACACAACTAACACACACACTCAACTAAGTTTGGATGGGATAGAAGCCAGTGCCTCCCAAGCCATTGACCTCACCGTACGTCACTGCTACATTTGATGTTCTGATATCTCCTTGCTTGACTCAATGCCACCCATCCTCTGATGACACTCGTGTTCAGCACCTTTTATAATGTTGAAGACAACTCACTTGGAAAAAGGTTCCCGACCCGAAATGGCGACTGTTTATTCCCTCCCACATGCTGTCTGGCCCGTTAAGTTTTCCCAGCACTTTGTACCTTGTTTATGAATAGAAGTGCTGTTGTGATGAATTAATTCCTCACTTTTTGTTGTTTCCTTCCCTGCGCTGAACCCGAGGATTTGTGTTCGGCTCTCCGTTTAAAACATGCTGCTTCTTTTTGTATTGAATGTATATCTACTGCACTTTCTTTCATCCTCCATTGAAACACTTTGGGAGTGTTACTAAACAAAAACCGACAGCAAGATAAGCATGGATATAATTAATGCAAAAGATGCTTCTTTGAAAGCAACATCTGATATCTTGTTACCATGAACGTGACAAAACTTGCCAGATGGTGTCTTATTTTCACAAGCACTCTTTACAGTGGATTAGATGAGAGAGGTGTGGTCAGTTCAGAAAGGATCTGCGGCTGATTATGGTGCAACACTCTGACTTAGTTGCTTTCGCTCTGCAAAATGGCCCCTGACAGAAATGACTGGATCCTTCCTCTTTGCTGAGCTGGAGAGGGGGGTGATTCAGTGCAAAGATCTGATCTTTGATTCAGTGTGTCTACATGTTTGTCTGGTGGACCACGCCCCGTCAATCTGCCAGATCGGGATGTCTTTGCGAAAGAGAAAAGAAAGCAGATATTTGGGAATCCCTGACTTGAAAATAAACCCGACTTCCTACTGACTGGAACCTTTCCATTTACTTTAATGATAATATTCCAAACAGCTCGAGGAAATACATCAGAATCGGCGCAAGCCTTTCATTACATTCAGTGTCATCCAGTTAATGCATTCATCGTGTTCTGAGAAGCTGTGTTGCAATGAACATTGTTTGCAGGGGCGGAGCGAAGGATGACTGGACAAGTTTTGCTAACTGAGTAGACACGTTATTAAAGTGGTTCTGCCTACTCTTAAGGAGGCAAGATTTCCTTTCAAATTTTCTCCTAGATCACACTTACAGAGGTGTAATCGGTGCCTACAACGCATTGCTTGCAGCAGGAAAACCCTGTTCTCTTTCGGGTATTATAGTCGCAAGTGAATATTGCCCTTCTAAAAAGGAAGTGCAACAACCATAGAAGTTCACAGCTTGCACAGAGCCTGAGAGGCTTAACAAGCACCAGTGCTAATTTTGAGTTATTTGTTCTTAAAATACAATTAATTTAACTGAACTAACCTGCTTTCTTTTCATCTTTCAGGATGAGTTGAGCACCAAGTTGAAGGAAGCTGGCAATAAGTTACTTATTGTTGATTTCTCCGCGGAATGGTGCGGTCCGTGTAAAATTATAACACCAAAATTTGAAGTGAGTATTGGCAGCTGCAAAAATTTGTGATCTAGGGTTTTGAATATTTTGACTGCTGAATGATAAAGTCTGAGCTTTGTATCCACAAACCTTTCCGATTATGATTAGCCTGAAACATCTCAATTTGGTGACCTGTGAAGAATTAGTCATACAGCACAGAAACTGACCCTTCCGACCAACTTGTCCATGCCGACCAAGATGCCGCTTCTTTGCTAGTCCCACCTGCCCACGTTTGGCATCTAATTCCTATCCATTTACCTGTCCAAATGTATTTAAATGTTGTTATAGGTCTTCAATGACTTCCTCTGGCAGCTCATTCCATATGCACACGAGCCTCTGTGTGGATAAACTTCCCCTCAGGTTTCCCCTCATTGATTTTATAAATACATAAAGGGGAAAAGGATAACTAGAGAGTGGGATCCCTCAGGATCAAAGCGGTCAACTCTGAGTGGAGACACAGGAGATACACAAGGTGCTCAATCTGTATTTACCGAGGAGAAAGACAGTAGGATAGAGGTACTTGAGGCAGTCAATGGTTGTGGCTCGAGAGCAGTCAGTGTTACCATCAAAGAGGTGCTGAAGGTACTATCTTGGATGAAGGTAGACAAATCTCCAGGGCCTGATCAGATATATCCGAGGACATTATGGGAAACTAGAGAGGAAATTTCGGGAGCCCTGGTTGAAAGGTGCTGGAGGACAGGAGGATGGCAAATGTTGTGCCTCTAAACACGAAAGGCTGCAGGAAAATGCTGGGAACTATAGGGCAGAGAGCTTAACGTCCATGGTTGGAAAGTTACTAGAGAATATTCTGAGGGATAGGTTATACATGCATTTTGATGGACATGGGCTGTTTAGGGATTGTCAGCATGGGTTTGTTCGTGGAAGGCCATGTCCCACAAATCTGAGTTTTGAGGACGTGACTAAAAAGGTTGATGAGGGCAGAGCTGTAGAAGTAGAGTGTATGAAGGAACTGCAGATGCTGGTTTAAACCAAAGATAGACACTAAATGCTGGAGTAACTCAGCGAGATAGGCAGCATCTCTGGAGAGAAGAAATGGGTGACGTTTCGGGTTGAGACCTGAAGAAGGGTCTCGACCTGAAATATCACCTATTCCTTCCCTCCAGAGATACTGCCTGTCCCGCTGAGTTACTCCAACATTTTGTGTCTAGCTGTAGGTGTATATATGGACCAGCAAAACATTCAACAAATGTCCACAACTGCTCTGGAAGGTTAGATCACATGGGATCTAAGGAGAGTTCGCTGAATGGATAAAAAATTGGCTTCATGGAAGGAAGCAGAGGGTGATGGTGGAAGGTTGCTTCTCAGACTGGAGGACTGTGACTAGTGGTGTGCCTCAGGGTTCAGTGCTGGGCCCGTTACTGTTTGTCATCTACATCAATGATTTGGATGAGAACATACATGGCAAGGTCAATAAGTTTGCAGATTATACAAAATGGGTGGTTTTGCAGATAGTGAAGATGGTTGTGAAAAATGCAGCAGGATCTTGATCGTTTGGCCAGGTGGGCTGAGGAGTGGTTGATGGAATATAATACAGAGACATGTGAGGTGTTGCATTTTGTGAATTTTAACATGGGCAGGACCTACACAGTGGATGGTCGGGGCTCAGGGAATGTTGTTGAGCAGAGGGATCTTGGAGTGCAAATACATGGTTCCTTGAAGATGGAATCGCAGGTAAGTCGGGTGGTCAAAAAGGCTTTTGGGCACATTGGCCTTCATCAGCCAGAGTATCGAGTAAAAAAGTTGGGAGGTCATGTGGCAATTGTATAAGACGTTGGTGAGGCTGCAGTTAGAGTATTGAGTTCAGTTCTGGGCACCGTGTTATAGGAAAGTGATTGTCAAGCTGGAAAGGGTACAGAGAAGATTTACGATGATGTTGCCCGGACTAGAGGGTTTGAGCTCTAGGGAGAGGTTGAGTAGGCTGGATCACTATTCTTGGAGCACAGGAGGATGAGGAACAATCTTATAGAGGTGTATAAGATCATGAGAGTAATAGATCGGATAGATGCACAGATTCACGTGCCCAGAGAAGGTGAATCGAGGACCAGGTGACATAGGTTTAAGGTGAATGGGAAAAGATTTAATAGGAATCTAAGGGGTAACTTTTTCACACAAAAGGTGGTGGATGTATGGAACAAGCTGCCAGAGGAGGTTGTTGATGCAAGGACTATCCCAACATTTAAGAAACAGTTAGGCAGTTACATGGATAGGACAGGTTTGGAGGGATATGCTCATAAGGTCATAAGTGATAGGAGTAGAATTAGGCCATGCGGCCTATCAAGTCTAATAGAAACATAGAAATATAGAAAATAGGTACAGGAGTAGGCCATTCGGCCCTTCGAGCCTGCACCGCCATTCAATATGATCATGGCTGATCATCCAACTCGGTATCCTGTACCTGTCTTCTCTCCATACCCCATGATCCCTTTAGCCACAAGGGCCACATCTAACTCCCTCTTAAATATAGCCAATGAACTGGCCTCAACAACCTTCTGTGGCCGAGAATTCCACAGATTCACCACTCTCTGTGTAAATGTGTATGTTTCAATGAAGTCTCCCCTCAATCTGCCATTCAATCATGGCTATCTCTCCCTCCTAACCCCATTCTCCTCCCTTCTCCCCATAACGTCTGACACCTGTACTAATCAAAAATCTATCTATCTGTGCTTTAAAAACATCCACTGACTTGGCCTTTACAGCCTTCTGTAGCAAAGAATTCCACAGATTTACCACCCTCTGACTAAATAAATTTTCGCCTCATCTTCCTAAAATAGCTTCTTTTAATTCTGAGGCTATGACCTCTAGTCCTAGACTCTCCCACTAGTGGAAACACCCTCTCCACATCCACTCTATCCAAGCCTTTTACTATTCTGTATGTTTCAATTAGGTCTTCCCTCATTCTTATAAACTTCAGTGAGTACAGGCCCAATGCTGACAAAAGCTCATCATAGGTTAATCTACTCATTCATGGGATCATTCTTGTAAACTTCCTCTGGACTCTCTCCAGAGCCAGCACATCCTTCCTCAGAAATGGTGCCTAAAATTGCTCACAATAATTGCTTTGAATGTGGCCTTTGTCAGCGCCTTATAGAGCCTCAGCATTGCATCCCTGATTTTGTTTCAATCCCTCTTGAAATGAATGCTAGCATTGTGTTTTCTTTCTTTACTACCAATTCGACTTGCAGATTAACCTTTTGGGAATCCTGCACTAGTATTCCCAGGTCCCTTTGCACCTCTGATTTCTGGATTCTCTCCCCATTTAGAAAATAGTCTGCACCTTTATTCCTACTACCAAAATGCATGACTCCACACTTTGCTTCACTATATTCCATCTGCCACTTCTCTGCCCACTTTCCCAACCTGTCCAAGTCCTTCTGCAGAGTCCCTGCTTTCTCTACACTACCTGCCCCTTCCACCTATTTTCGTATCACTCGCAAACTTGACTACATCATTAATATACAACGTGAAGAGTAGCAGCCCCAGCACCAACCCCTGTGCAACTCGGCTGGTCACTGGCAGCCAACTAGAAAAAGCCCCATTTATTGCCACACTTTGTCTTCTGCCATCCAGCCAACCTGCTATCCAAGTTATTATCTGCCCTTGGGCTCTCATCTTCCCTAACAGCCTCATGGGTGGCACCTTATCAAAAGCTTTCTGAAAATCTAAGTAAACAACATCTACTAACTCTCCTTTGTCTGTCCTGCTATTTACTTCTTCAACGAATTCCAGCAAATTTATTAAGCAAGACCTCCCCTTCACAAAGCCATGCTGACTTCGGCCTATTTTATTGTGAACCTGTAAGTACTCCGTAACCTCATCCTTTATAATGGACTATAAAATCTTACCAATGGGACATGGACCAAATGTGGGCTGATGGGACTAATGTAGCTTGGACATGTTGGCGTGTGTGGGCAAGTTGGGCTGAAGGGCCTGTTTCTACACTGTATCACTCTATGACTCTATGTTGAAATATTTCTACCCATGGGAGAAACTCCGATGAGGGGACATAGTGGGAAGTTAAGGGAATGGGATAAAAAACTGAAGTATGTAGGAATGTATATTTATGGAGGGTAGTGAATCTCTGGACATTTATTCCAAACAAGGTGCCTATCTTGTAATCTTCTTCAAGGAGAACAGTAGCACAGGTGAGAGAATAATGGCACATGACAGAGCTAGCAGAGCTGCTGCCCCACACTATCAGTGATCCAGGTTCCCAACCTCTGGTGCTATTTGTGTGGAGTTTGCATACTCTCCCTGTAGGTTTCCTCTGGGTGTCCCAGTTTTCTCCCCACAGCACAAAGACTTGCAAATTGGTAGGTTAATTAGCCACTAAGTTGCTCCCAGTCCTTGGATAAATGGTGGTCGGGGGGATTTGATGCAAATCTGGATAGAATAAAATGAGATTGATGTAATAGGTGCTTGAATCTCATCACAGGCTCAATGGGCCAAAAACCTCCATCTGTGCTGTATAATTCTGTTGGCATTGGTTGTAGGTTTGTGCTGAGCTTAATCTGAAATGGTATTCCCGCTGCACTTACACTGGGTGATGGTGCCTCGAACTGAGTGATCTGCTGGACTATTGCAGAAAGCCTTGGTGTGAATTGCTGGTGCTGGAGTAATTTGTTTGCGCAAGTTTGGCCAGCAAGTGATTCCAAACCCACAAATGTTATCATTAGCTGCCTCATCTATTCAAAGCCAATGTCATTACCTGCGAGCATTGGTGAACAAAATGTTTTTTCACAACTATTTGGTAATCACAGGGAAACCACAACCAATACTGCATTTTAATTTCAGATTAATTCATGTCAATGACTGAATTTAAGTCTTTAAAAAGAATTTCAAGTTTTATTAAATTAAAGTTTTTAATGTAAATTGAAATGAGGAGAACATTATTTGCTGTATAAGGATTACATTTTATTTTTATTTTCTCCGCAGGGTTTTTCTACAAAATATACAGATGTGATTTTCTGTAAAGTGGATTCTGATGAAGTTAGCGTAAGTAGGGAAATCTCTGCAAAAACACATCTTACTTAGAAACACAACACAAACATTCGGCCCGAAACGTTGCCTATTTCCTTCGCTCCATAGATGCTGCCTCTCCCGCTGAGTTTCTACAAACATTAGAAATGAAGACAAATTGCTGCAGCTCAATTCTTGGAGGATCGAACAATAAAGAGAGGAATTTTGAACGTCTCAATCATGGGAACACCATAGTTGGGTGTTCGGTGTAATCCTGGTCTTTGCATTTTGATGGAGACATATTGTGGTTCTGTAGGTAACACATTTCGTTCCAAATTCAGATTCCATTCCTGAGGCCTGTGTGTGGTTTAGAAGAAAATCCATGCCAATACTCTAATCTACTGCTGAGAGAATGCTTCTTTTCAAATGTTAAACCAAACCACTGAATATTCAATTGGCCTGCTTGGTGTTAAAGATTCTGTGGCACAAGTTCACAGAAGACAAGAGGTGTTCTCTTGGTATTTTGGTCAATATTTATCATTCAATCAACATTACTGAAACAGAATATTTGGTAATTTTCACGTTGCTGGTTATGAGAGCTTGGAATGCATATTCTGGTTGCTGTGTTTCTGTATTCCATTAGCAACTGCACTTCACAGTAGTTCACTGGGTATAAAGCACTCGGATCTCCTGTAGACACAAGTGTATATATAAATGCAAGTATTTATTATCTCATCATACCAGCAGCACAAAAAATATAAATGGCCAAATCCCTTTAGTATCATAACGGTGCAGCTGGTAGAGCTGCTGCCTCACAGCATCAAAAGACCAGGTTTGGTCCTGAGTTCAGGTGCTGTCTAACACTTCGCAATCTGTCTTGCCACAATGTTGCTCAATGAAAAAAGTTTGGCTTGTAACTAAACTCCAGAACCACACTTACTTAAACCTCTGCAGTCGAGCTACAGTATGCAATTGGAGTTTGTGTTTGCTCGCATTCAAAGACAAGCTCTAAGCCATCATTAACACTTGCAGTGAAGACTGAGAGAGAGTGTGCAGTGCATCAACGGCCATAGTATAAAGGACACAGCAAAACCGCAGTGAGTCCATGGAAAAGATGCGCTGCCTCTATATCCCCAAAATCACCTGGCAGCAAAAGCTGAAATTTACCACTGCTGCAAATGCTTGATTAAGGAAAGAGACATTTGAAGGTTTACAGGCAACAGTGGTCCCTATCCTCCCATGTGCTTCTGAGACCTGAATTAGTTTCAAGGATGTCCTTGGATCCTCCTTGAAAAAAGTTCAACATCCTCACTAACTCCTGGGAATCTCTGATCCATAACTGGACAAGGAGCATTCCTGAAGGTGTCGAGTATCTTGAGTCCATGTCTCGGGAGCACACAAGAGCTCAGTACTTGCTGCCATCCTGCCCCATTTGTGGAAGATTCTGTGATTCCCACATTGTCCTTGTTAGCCAATTCAGAACCCACAAACCTAGAGTGAAAATAATTCACCCTTGATCCTGAGGAACTGCCTAAGAAGAAGAAAGACACAACTAACTGTTGTTCACTTTGATGGGTCAGAAATCTCATACAGATCAGACAG
>CM075977.1:181485321-181559370 GCA_038087875.1 Malacoraja senta
CTCTTGCTCTTTTCTGTATTCTTTAAACGATAACAACAAATTTGAAATGAAGATTCAATTTATTTGGTCGTATTTTTACATTAGTCTTTTCAGTACTTACCACATTCATATTACTTTGGCCTGTTTCGCAGTATTCACTAACCCTGTCAGATTCTTGATTTGATGAGCAATATTGAATGAGCAGACTTTTTCTCCAAATGATTAATGGAAGATAAAACCCGTTGTCATTCATTCCCATCACCAAGCCTGTTTCCTTGAACTCTCAAAACTTCTCTCTGGCAACTGTTTGAAACGGTTTTAATAGTAAGGTTCATAATTTTAGGTGTTGAAATTGACCCAGATAAGCTTGTGATTTCATATTCATGCCATCACCTTCTTAATATTAATTTATCTCATCTGCTGCAGAAACTCTTGTTTTTGCCTTACACCTGTAGACCTGCCTATTCCAACACATTGCTGACTGACCTCCATTGTTCCGCCTTCTGCAAACATTGGGAAATGAAATCTGCAGCCTCTGTCTTGATGTACATTGAGTCCTGCTCACCCACCACTTCTCCGCTTATTGCTCTTCACTGGCATCTGGTTAAGCAACACAATTACTTTAAAATTCTCATATTTTTTCCCCATCGATCCTTAACTATAATCCAGCCCTATACTTCCAGCCCTACAACCCTATGAGATCCTAACACCTCTTCATTTCTGGGCTCCACTGCATTTATACTATCAGCTGTCAAGGATATAAACCATTAATGTTCTCCTTCATTCTTTCTGCCTTTTTTCCCTTTTTGGAACCTCGCTCTTTGCCCAAGATTTCCATTGCATGACCCTATATCTCCTTATGTGTTTAATCATCAGTCTCTGACATAACTTTCCTGTGAAGTGTCTTGGGGCATTTTCCTATTTCAAAGCCGCTATATAAATGGAAGATGCTGTTGGTATTATCTTCAGGATGCAAATAAACGTCCCCTTAAATCTCTATGACTCACCTGTAAACATGGTAAATATACAACTAAAATTATTGCGCACTTCCAGCAGGTTCATTCAGCTTATTACACACTAGACTTCAATGTTAAACACGTTTGATCCCATGGTATTTTTGCAATGCAAACCTATATATTTTCCATAGAAAAGACTGACAGAACGAAGCACTTTATCTGTCCAGTGCTTATGCCCAATGATTGTGGATACTGTTTGATCAGTATGGGAAGACCATCAGATTGCGCTGTTTTAACTCTGGTGCACAAAGCAGATCACATAACAGTGCCCTCTGAACACCACAAACAAGAGTAGCAAGGTCGATGCAGCGAGCCAACTCTTTTCGACTAGACTGTCAAGATGCAGGATGAATTGCCCAGGACAGTTAGGAGTGAGATGACAAAAACATTCTATGAATTTTTGCAGTTTTCTATTTCAGTGGATGTTGAGTTGAAGAGAATATCCAATCCTGCAGTTTACTTTCTCTTCCATGAGATAAGAACACCACTATTTCACACCCATTCCTATCACCCTTCAGAAGGTGAGGTAATTGCCTTCTTGACATACAGCAGTCCTACTGATTATTGGGCACCAACCAAAGGATGCATGGACTGGGAGAGAAGGAAGCATTGTGGTGAAAGATTAGCCATTGCCTTTAATTCTTATGTTCTTGATCTCTGTTTAAAAAAAAAAAATATGACAGCATCTTTAGAACAGCATTTTTTTTTTAAATTAATTTTGTTTGATTAAGGTAAATGTTGATGATTGCAATTCTATTCTCTTTGAAACTGCATCCTTGACTTCCTCATCAACAGAAAACAATTGGAACGAATTGGCAACAACACTTTCTCCTTGAGAACTATCATCACAGAGCCACCTCAAGACTGTGTGCTCAATCCCATGCTCTATTGACTCTATACCCATAACTGCAGTTGGTCACAGTTCCAACTCCATCTTTAAATTCACCAACGACACCACTGTTGTTGGATAAATTACAGATAATGATGAGTCAGAGTATAGGAAGGAAATGAATCGTCTGATTGAATGGTGCCAGAACAACAACCTTGCTCTCAACGTCAGTAAAACCAAGGAATTGATTGTTGACTTTAAAAGAGGAAGGCAGAGGATCCACAAACCTGTCTTCATCGACAGGTCGGTGGTGGTGGAGAGAGTCAACTTGAAGTTCCTGGGTGAGCATACCTCTGAAGATTGGTGTGGACCCAGCACATTGATGCAATCATAAAGAAAGCCCATCAAAGCCTCTAGTTCCTGAGAAGATTGACGAGATCCAGTAGGTCGACAAATACTCTCCTGAACTTCTACAGGTGTACATTAGAGTGCATCACAGCCTGGTTCAGCAACTCAAATGCCCAGGAACAAAGGAGATCACAAAAAGTGGTGAACACTACCCGATCCATCATGGATACTGACCTACCCACTATCGAAGAGATCTACAGGAGATAGCCGGCATCATCAGACACCACACCCACCCTGGCCACGCTCTCACTTCACTCCTCACACAAGAAGGTATAGGAATCTGAAAACTGTAACATCCAGGTTCAGAAACAGCTTCTTCCCTACAAACATTAAGCTATTGAACACTACGAACTCCAACTAAACTCTGAATTATGAACTGTCTTGGTTGCACTCGGAACTTTGGACTATATTTTGTACTTTATTGGGTTTTTTATTTATGAAACTATTTTTTGTTTGTATCTTATTTTATCAATTGAGCACTGTGTTTACAAGCCTATTGTGCTGCTGCAAGTAAGAATTTCATTGTTCTGTTTCTGAACAAATGAAAATTAAACATTCTTGACTTCATTGGGAGATTTCCTATCTGTCAAGGCTTGTGTCATTCTAAGCAATCCTCAAAAAAATGACCCAAAAAATGACCCTAATATTTAGGAGATTGAATGGTTAATTCCAATGGTATATCAAAAATGGTAAATTTTCTGGCATAAAGATTCTTCCAGTGCTTCCCAAAACATTTGGAAAGAGGGTTAGAAGCCATGAAGCTGCAGATATTCCTACCTGTGCACTCATGCTGGAGGCCTTTCCCGTAATAGCCTTTCTCACAGATGCATTCATACTGGCCCGTGTTGGTGCCGCACTTACAGCTTGCCATCACATCACAGCAGTCCTGGGCCAACTCACAGAGGAATGAACAGCGAAATGGGGATTCCTGGATGTAGTTCCCAGAGGGGAGGTCTGCAGAGAGGAACACGTATTATTTCAACAACTAAAAGCAGCTGAACTTTTTGTTAAAGTTGTTTTCCCATTCCAATTGTACTGCCTTTGAGATGTCTGACACATCCTCGCTGTCTGTGAAACACTTCTGAAGTACAGTCACAGTTGTGGTGTAAGGTACACAGCAGCCAGTTGGTACACAGCAAGGGGTTAATGGCCTGTATTTTTTTAAATAAATATTGGATGAAGGTTATGTGTGAGCCCGGAATACAAGGGAGAATTTCTTGAATGGATCTCTTAAATGCAAGGGATGAATTTATCAATCTTCCAATATATCTAGCTGCAGTCCTTGCAACTTTGTTTAGTTTAGTTTAGTTTAGAGATACAGCATGGAGACAGGCCCTTTGGCCCACCGAGTACATGTCGACTTGTTCATACTAGTTGTATGTTATACAGCATGGAAGCAGGCCCTTCGGCCCACCGATTCCACACTGACCAGCGATCCCCGCACACTAACATTATTCTACACACACTAGGGACAATTTACAATTTTACCAAGTCAGGAATGGCATCACACTCCATGTAGGAGGAAATCAGAGCACCAGGAGAAAGCACACAATTTCACAGGGAGAACATGCAAATTCCACACAGACAGCCGAGGCCAGGATAGAATCCAGTTTGTTTAAGCTGTGATGCAACAGGACTAATTGCTGTGCAACCCTGCTGCCATTACAAATAGATGTCCCAATAAGTGGTCAATTAACAACTCGTAAAACCACAAGCAGGAACCACTAAAACAAACCCAGCAATTTGTTCCCACACAGTACATGGAGGACTTTTATGGGCTGAATGCAATGCGAGAGGTTTGTCTCTGGAACCTCGCACTAATTCACATGAGATTACTGTCTGCTGGTTGGGTAAGTCTCCCAAGCACCAATTGTAGGGATGTTATTGAAGCTGAAAGTGTTAAGAGTTAAATCCAACTGAGGGGAAAGGGCTATGAGAGTGTTTGTTGAGTAAGCATGGAGTCCACCAGATGGAATTTGGTAGAAACATCCATACAAGAACATGGGGAGTCTGGTCGAGGTGTTGGGTTTAAGAGGAAGTGGGAGGAACACATGAGAGAAAGGAATATGGGGGTTTGCCAATAGGATGAGACGAAGTTGAGTATGAGGAGTCTCTGGTGGCGACGCAGACTATTCGGACTGAGTGTTTCTGTGCAGAGGCTGGAACTGAGGTTGGTGTTGACACTTGCCTTCATGGAGAGCCCTTCGAGCCAGACTTTCAAACTCGGCGAAGCTGTGCAGAATGTAGCAGTGCTCCTCCTTGGGGTGCGACGCCATGTCCTGCAGCTCCCGAATGTTGCCCTGCCAGATGCCCAACGTGAAGATCTCCACTCCCAGGTCCCGCAAGGCTGCTGCGATGGGCCTCGGGTCTCCTCCATTGGAGTACCCATCTGTGATCAGGAAGACCACTTTGGTGGAGTTCCACCGAGAATGCCGCAGAATTTGCTGGGAGGAAGAGCACAAGGTTAGGGTACAGCAAGCAATTTCCTAGGTCATAGAGTTATCGCAACATTCAACATGGAAACAGGTCCTTCATCCCATTGAGTCCATCATCAGCCTCCCATTTACACTAATCCTCCATAGAACATAAAACAATACAACACAATGTTAGAGTAACTCAATGGGTCAGGCTTCATCTCTGGAGAACATGGATAGGTGATGTTTTGGATCAGGATCCATCTTCTGAACGGTCTGAAAAAGTGTCCTACCCTGTTTTGTTTTAGTTATGTTTATGTAAGCAGGAATATAAACATTAACCATACGTCAGAGATAATTCCTCGTTGAAATAGTACCATGTGAATTGTTACACTACTCCTTTGATGAAAACTCAGTCCTGCTTTTTGGTTTTAATATTTTCTTCATGTCCCAGGAACAAGAGGTTTTCCCATTGAACTGGGGCTGGTGTCCAGGGAGGCCAAATTGCAAAGTTAGTGTGAGGTGATAAAAGCCATGAATTTAGCTTTCGCGGTATGAGAGCTCTGACTGAGATAAGACTAGAGGTTGCCAGCACATGTGCCCCTGCCCCAAATAACTTTAGATGATGGATGTGGAGTTGAAAACTGGAAGATTAAAGATAAATTTCATGCATCAGTAGAAGGCAAACTTATTTACATAGATGTGAATACCCTTGCCTTGCACAGTAAGCAACCCTATTGTGAACAATGGACAGAAATTCCTTCATGCATTATACCTAAGGAATAGACACATAATAATGGAGCATTGAAGCAGGTCCTTCAATTCACCACATCCATGTCATAGAACACAGAACACAACAGAACATGGAACATGGGGAGAGAGAGAGAGGGGGGGATAGAGGGGGGGAGAAGGAGAGGGAGAGATTCCAGCCTCTCAAACCCAAGCACCGTGGTAAATCAACGCTTGCAAAAGTAATCTGCTCTATGATCTTTGGCAGTCCAAAAGCGGCGAAGGAAAATGAAATAATATTTGGCTTTTCAGTCGGCGTCGCGTATTTGACTTTTCGGCATTGCGCCCATTTGGCTTTTGGCGTTGCATCTGTTAGGTTATTTGGCTTTTCGTCGTCGCATCCTTTCAGTTATTTGGCTTTTCATCGTCGCGCCCGTTCAGTTATTTGGCTTTTCTGCGTCGCGTTCATTAGGTTATTTGGCTTTTCGGCGTCGCGTCCGTTCGGTTATTTGGCTTTTCGGCATCGAGTCCATTCGGTTATTTTGCTTTTCGCCGTTGTTTCCATTCGGTATCTTGGCCTCCACTTCTTCGCTTTGGCTTCGCGTCCTTCAATGCCCCGTCCACACACAATTCTGCAGAGGGGTCTCGACCTGAAACATTACCCATTCCTTCTCTCCAGAAATGCTGCCTGGCCCGCTGAGTTACTCCAGCTTATTGTGTCAATCATTGACTCTAATAGGCCTCAGATGGAGTCCTGCATTGTCTAAGGCGCTGCCCTTTGGATGAGTTAAGATGAAATGAGACGCTGTTTGCCTGCGCAAATAGACAGAGAAAGTCCCAAGACAAGTGTGCCAGCCAATATTGATCACACAATCAATATTGCAAAAAAAAGTCACATTTCCTCATTATTAACTGCAGGAACAGTAATTGGCTGGAACATTTCCTGCATTACAAGAGTGACTACACTTCAAAATACTTCAAAACACAAAGTGCTGGAGGAACGCAATGGGTCATGCAGCATATAGGGATGTTCATTCCCTCCATAGAGGGTGCCTGACATGCTGAGTTCTTTCAGAACATTGTGTCTTGTTCAAGATACAAATATCTTCAATTTCTTGTGTCATGAGATATACTTCACTGGCAGCAAAGTGCTTTGACGTAACTGAAGTTTGTGAAAGATATCATTCTCTGGAAACACATTCCCATGGGTAGCACTGAACGTGCCAGTCAGTAACGAGAGCGCATTATGTAGATTGGTTTTATGTATGACAACCAATCATATAGGTTAGCATCACTAACCCCACCTTACTGTACCATTTATATTAACGCCCACTTCCTACACTGCTCAGTTCTGGAAGCAGTCAGGATGCTCTGACAACTAACGATCTACTGTACTGCTATAGTTTGCATAACGATTAAAGATGATCTTGGATTACATATCGTGTGAATGTCTTGTTTACATAATAACATAGAAACATAGAAAATAGGTGCAGGAGTAGGCCATTCGGCCCTTCGAGCCTGCACCGCCATTCAATATGATCATGGCTGATCATCCAACTCAGTATCCCGTACCTGCCTTCTCTCCATACCCCCTGATCCCCTTCGCCATAAGGGCCACATCTAACTCCCTCTTAAATATAGCCAATGAACTGGCCTCAACTACCTTCTGTGGCAGAGAATTCCAGAGATTCACCACTCCCTGTGTGAAAAATGATTTTCTCATCTCGGTCCTAAAATACTTCCCACTTATCCTTAAACTGTGACCCCTTGTTCTGGACTTCCCCAACATCGGGAACAATCTTTCTGCATCCAGCCTGTCCAACCCCTTAACAATTTACACATTGTATTCCACAATTCAGCTCAGTGGCATTTCTCGCCAATGATTGCAAACCTTCCTTTCTTCCCTCTCTGCCGTTAAATGTTCCTGTACCCTGTCTTGGATGATCAGTATTTTCAGAACTGGATTGTTTATTTGCCGCCAGTGGTGAAGTCTGTCACCAGCGAACCCGATGGCATTCCGTGCTGCGTTTCCTGATCAGTCATTGAGTTTGCTGTCACCGTGATTGACAAGATTGACCCTTTGACTGTAAACAAGACCACATTTTCCAAATACTCTTTTCAGAACCCACAGTCCTAAATGCTTTTGGAATGAAATACAACAGGAGTGTAGTGCTTGGTATGTTATGAAGATTAATGGTTGACAATAAATCAGAATGATTCAATGACAACACTTTGCTGTACAAAAATCATTCAAAATAGATGTCAACCAGTGCAGTTTAGGAGGGAAAATGAGACTATCCACAAGTATCATTGTTGAATGATGTTAGACAAGAAGACAGACCGTTTTAAGTTGACGCTGATTGGATTTTGTGATTTATTTACTTCACAGCGGAGAGGAAGACCATCTGTGCACTTGTCCCTGTGAAAGACTCTCCAACTAATCCCACTCCCCATAGCCCCACAAAATGTTTCTCCACTTAAATATTTATCCAATTCCGCTTTTAAAAATTGCTAGTGAAACAGCCTCCACCATTCTTTCAGGCAGTGCATTCCAGAACACAATAGCTCACTGGATGATGACCATTTTCCTGATTTTGCCTCCATTTCCTTTGCCAATTACCATCAATCAGTGGTGAGCGATCCTCTTATCCCTCAGAACAGTTCTTTGTTGTAGTTGAATAAAAGTGGAACTGCTAATAAAGAGAATGTTCTACCTGTGTGATCTTTAAGAAAGCCTTGCGTTCATACAACCCCTTTCAGCCACTTCACAGCAAGTGAGGTACAGCCCCTGCTGTAACGTAGAAAATGTGCAGCAATCAGGGGAACAAGAAGGGATTATGAACTGCAGTAACCATCAGTTCTTTGTGATTTTGACAGCACTGAAGGAATGCAGACAATATCCTTTGGGACAGATTGGCCTTGATACTGGAAATCACAACTTGTGGAGACTTTAAAAGAAAGGGAGATAGGGTGATATCTGTTGAATCGATCCTTTGAAGGGGAAAGGTAATAAGGATAGCTTAGCAATTCAGGGTAACAGAGGCTGTCAGAAGGACCAAATATAGATTTGGCATCCGTGGACAACAGGAGAAGTCATGTAAGAAGGATGCAAATAAAGAGAAGTAGCAAGAAAACTGAGAATGATCTGGGTTCAAAACAAAATTCTGGGAGCCTGGCTTGTATATGTTTGAGGTTTGAGATCCCTTTGCTCTCAGAGTATTTATTTTTCCAGACATTCCCACAGGAGCACATTTCCTACATGTATCCAGCACTGTGCATTCTCGTCTGCTCGCCGTTTAACATTACCACTAACAAGAGCTGCCAGACATCGAAGAGAAAGAAAGACTTGCGATCGTATTGCACGCTTCATCATCCCAGGATTTATTGTTTAAAAAATAAGTTGTGAAATATTGTAATTGTGGAAAATGGGGGTAGGCAATATTCATGCACAAACCCCCACACAAATCACCATGGTAATGATCAAATGATCAGTCGATGCTAACATTGATTACTTTCACACCACTTTCCATGCCTTACTTTCTATTACTCCTCAGGGAGAATTATGAGTAAGCTTGGATAAAATAGGTTATCTGGATAATTTCATTCCAATTGGTTTCTGGATTGGGTGAAGAGTGTGCAAACAGACAATATATTAGACTTTAGCAAATTATTGCATGTCACAGGAGGCAAATTGGGCTATAAAGTCCTTGCTGGCTCTCTCTCAGAGTAATCTTATCCATTACATTCCCCACAAATAGTTCATTCCCTTTCATATGCCCTCTCCTGCCACCCAACTATTTACATTGGAGGTAATGAGCAGCAGTCAATCAACCACCAAGCTTTCCTTTAGAATGTGAGGGGGATCAAGAGTACTCAAAGGAAGCCTGCACAGTCACAGGGAGAACCTACAAACCTCACTCAGACAGCACTGGAGGTTAGGATTGAACCCACGTTGCTATAGCTGTGAGGCAGCATTACCTGGGTTTCTCTTTCCAAGACACTGCCTTACCTGCTGAATGTTTACTTATTGCTCTGTTTTTACTAAGTTGATCGAATATATCATTTTTATGGAGTATTGTAAATAATGAGGGGTAGGAAGGTTAAGAAATGGTTTTCCAGGCTTTAGGGCCTCAGTGAAGACACAAGAGACTGCAGATGCTGGAACGTGGAGCAAACACAAACAGTAAAACAGTGATTCAAGCAGCATCTGTGGAGGCAAAAGAATGGTTGATATTTTGGGCTGAGATCTACATCAGAACCTCTTGAGTTCTTCCAGAAGTTGACTTTTTGTTTGAGGTCTAAATAACTGAATGCATGACCATCAAACAGCTGATGGCCAAGAGGTCGGGTTAGAGGAGTGCAGGTATTTCAAAGGGGTGTGCCACTGGCAGAGGTCACAGGTATAGGAAGATGCAAGACCAGTGAGAGATTTAAGAATTAAAAAATTGAGATATAGTTCCACTGAGAGCTGGCATGAGCCATTGAATGGGGAATTCCTTGCTTATAATTATGGATCAATAATGGCAATGTAAGTGAGAACAATTAAAATTCCTCAAAAGCACACAATGTACAGGTGTAACTCAGCAGGTCAGGCAGCATCTCTGGAGAACACCAACAGGTGATGTTTTGGATCGGGACCCTTCTTCAGACAATTCCTCCATAATCTCACCCCTGCCCACCACTCACAGCTATATAAGGCTCAAATACCTGGGCTCCTCTGATTTTGACCTTTTTCATTAACCCTGGGCTTAGTAAATGTTCACTCAGTGGCCATGCTTATAGAGTATATAAGAATGCTTATATATATAAAGTCTGGAGATCTTGTCTAAAGAACCTCTTCCCATTACACTCATCTCTCTTTAAATAGTCACTTTTTAACCAAACGTTTAGCCTTCTGTTCTAATATAGCTCTATGTTGCTCAGTCAATTGTTTTTTAAATCTGGTAATGCTCCAGTCTAGTTCTTTGAGTGTTTTGGACATCTTAAAGGTACTATGTAAATAGAAAGTGGTGTGGTTTTCAATGATGAAATCTACTAAGCGGATGGGCCAATGGGTCTCAATGCGGGAAAGTGTCAAATTATTAATGTGAGAGGAAGAGTGAAAACCCTAGTTGGTATTTTAACTGGAAAAATCATGGATTATATCAATAGAAAAGGAAGCCAAATTATACTTAGTAAAGCCATTAGCATATTGTTTGTATTAAGTGAAAAGAATGTGTGAAAAGACAACTTGGTCCATATACAAATCGCAAATCACATTGTTACTCTATCGCAAGGTGCATTGTTGCACATAGCAAGTGTTGTTTTGAGTAGCAAAGACTAGATGTGCAATCCAAATGTGGACAACAGCATTTATGACCTTTGTTGGATATGTAATATCAATATAAACAAGAACAGGACATCAGTAATAAGTAGGCCTTATGGTCGACATGATCTGCCATTCAATTAGGACCTCAACCGTAGCTCCGTCTTCCTTCCTAGATCTCATATTCCACAATTGTTTCAACACCCAAAAAACTTTAATTTTCAGACGTGTACCTTCATTAATGGAGCTTCTACGAGCATCTGAGGCCAACCATTTGAATATAGAAATTTCTCCTTATATTTGTATGGTGAGGACATATGAACTTTAACTTTGTGTAGTTTAGTTAATTGTCACTTGTACCGAGATACAGAGAAAAGCTTTTTTTGTTGCGAGCGGAAAGACAATACATGGTTACAATCGATCAATTTACAATGAATTGATACAATTTAAGGGAATAACGTTTAGTGTAAGGTAAAGTTATTTCAAAGATAGTCTGAGGGTCACCAAAGAGATAGATAGTAGTTCAGCCCTGCTCTCTAGTTGTGGTAGTTTGATTCAGTTGCTTGATAACAGCTGGGAAGAAACTGTCCCCGAATCTGGAGGTGTGCGTTTTCACACTTCTATACCTTTTGCCTGATGGGAGAGGGGAGAAGAGGGAGTGGCCAGGGTGCGACTCGTCCTTGATTATGCTGCTGGCCTTGCCAAGGCAGCGTCAGATATAAATGGAATCAATAGAAGGGAGGTTGGTTTGTGTGATGGTCTGGGCTGCATCCACAATTTGCTGCAATTTCTTGTGGCCTTGGATGGAGCTGTTCCCAAACCAAGCTGTGATGCATCTTGATAAAATGCTTTCTACGGCACATCTGTAGAAGTTGGTGAGAGTTGTAGGGGACATGTCAAACTTCCTAAGCCTTCTAAAGAAGTAGAGGCGCTGATGCGCTTTTTTGGTCGTTGCTTCGATATGGGTGGTCCAGGAGAAGTTGTTGGTGATATTGACTCTTAGGAATTTGAAGTTTTCAACCATCTCTACTTCGGCCCCGTCAATGGGGTATGTGTACCACTTCTCTTCCTGAGGTCGATCACTATCTCCTTTGTCTTGCTGACGTTGAGAGTAAGGTTGTTGTCTCAACACCAGGTTCTCAATCTCCTTCATCTAGTTGGCGGCGCGCCTCACGTTGCAGCGGCCTCTGCAGTCCGTCTGTCTTTTTTATTTTTTTTGTTTCGTTTGAGTTTTGTATAGTGTTTTGTATAGTGTTTTTTTTTAACTGGGTATGTGTGGGGGGGTGGGGGGCGGGGGGTGGGGACTTTTAAAATCTTTTCCCTGCACGGGAGACCCGACCTTTCTCTGTCGGGTCTCCATTGTCGTTGGGGCCTAGCACCGTGGAGCGGCCTCCAACCGGAACGACCTGGGGCTCCAGTCGCGGAGCCTGTGGACTACTCACCATCGTGGAGCTGGCTGAGTTCAGAGCGGGAGGAGCTGTGGTGGCGCGCTGCTGCTACCCGACCCCGGAGATTCGGAGGCTTCAGCCGCTGGTCTGGTGGATGGTAACATCGGGAGCTCGCGGGTCCATGGTGGGAGACCGCTTTTCGGGGCTCCCGCAATGGCAGCTACTCCCGCCCGAGTTGCGGGGTTGAGGATGACCTGGAGCGGGGTCTGGCATCGCCCGGCGCGGCATTGGTGGCCGTGGGACTTGCTGGCGCTACCGGGGGCTACAACATCAAGACCCGGAGCGTGGCCTTGCATTGCCCGGCGCGGCTTTAATGGCCGCGGGACATATCTACAATCGCCCGCCGGGGGCTTTGACTTTGACATCGGGAGGAGAATGTGGAGTGCAGGGGAGAGATAAGACTTTGCCTTCCATCACAGTGAGGAGGAGATTCACTGTGATGGATGTTTGTGTAAATTGTGTTGTGTCTTGGTTCTTTTTACTTGTTTGTATGACTGCAGAAACAGAATTTTGTTTGAACTTAGGTTCAAATGACAACAAATAAATATCTATCTATCTATCTATCTATCTACTCCATTCCATCATTATTTGATATCCAGCCCACAATGGTGGTGTCTTCTGTGAATTTGAAAATTGAATTAGATTTGTACAAAAGAAGGGGGCTGAGAACGCATCCTTGCGGAGCCCCCTTGTTGAGCATTATCGTAGAGGATGATTTGTACCCTATCCTCACTAATTGGGGTCTGTTGGTCAGGAAGTCGAGGATCCAATTGCAAAGATGAATGTTGACACCAATTCCCGCCAGTTTGGTGATAAGCTGGTACTTGCTGGTAAAGCAGTGAGGCACATGTTGGAGTGTGTGACAATATTTTGGTAGCTGCGAGTGTTTTATTTAAGGTACATCTGCGATATTGGTGAACAATATGAGTGCTAAACTTTAACTCCCTGCAAGCATTAGCAAAACATATGAGCAGAACCTTGTAACTGTGTAACACCATTGATCATCAAATAATAGCCTGAAGCATTTCATGGTCAATGAGCATTTTGCAATCCGGACGCTGTTGTATCGTAAACTAAACTGGCGATGACATAACCTATGGTCAGTCTTTAATTAGTAATGGAATCCGCTGCTGCAGGAGTTATGGTCAGTGAAGCTATTTTGGAGTTACATTTGGTTCCCTACTGAGGGAACAGAACTAAACAGCGAAAGTGCAGATGTGCCAGGAATAGACATTATAAATTCAAATTGAGAACAGCATAGAATTACAGAATATTACAACATGTTTAGCTCATCATCTCTGTGCTGGCTCTTTCAAAGAGCTCCGAAGAAGGGTCTCGACCCAAAACGTCACCTATTCCTTCTCTCCAGAGATACTGCCTGACCCGTTGAGTTACTCCAGCTTTTTGCATCTATCTTCAAACCAGTATTTGCAGTTCTTCCTACAGCTTTTCAATTAATTTTACTCCTCTACCCATTTACCTAACCCTGCACATTTTTATTAAATTTCCTTTTGAAACTTACCATTGGATCTGGTTCCATTTTCCTTTAAGTCCAGATTCTAACAAGTTGCTTTAAAAAAAAATGGTCTCATCTCCCTTCTGGATCTGTTGCCAGCTACCCTTCTTACTGTGTAGGAAAGAATTGCAGATGCTGGTTTAAATCGAATATAGACACAAAATGCTGGAGTAACTCAGAAGGACAGGCAACATCTCTGGAGAGAAGGAATGGGTGACGTTTCGGGTCGAGACCCTTCTTCAGACATACTTATGTTCTTACTGTCTTACCTGGTCACTAAGCCTCCCCTGGGAAGCAGTTTCTACTCATTTCCCCACTCCTTTTTGTAGATGACAAGATAGATCGTTACCTCCACTGAAAACCAACAAACTCTTAAGGCCCTGTCCCACGAGCATGCGACTGCATGCAACAAGCGCGACCTAACGTGGTCGCTTGAGCCGTACGGCCTCGCGGGGCCGGACCCACTTCGATCGGCAGAGCCGTATGGAGTTGTGCGGAGCTGGTCCCGACATCGTGCGGGGCTCCGAAAAACTGACACTGTTCAAAAATTCCGCGCGGCAACGGCCTGCCGGCCCGCAGCCGCCTCAACGCCGTACGCACCGCCTCGACAGGCGTGTGCAGCGCCTCGACGCCGTACGCAGCGTCTTGAAGCGGTACGAAGCGTCTTGAAGCGGTACAAAGCGTCTTGACGGCGTACGTCACGCGCGAACTTCCCGCGGACTTCGCTCGAACTTCACGTCACTCAATTGACCTCCGCGCGGCCCCCGCTTCCGGTTTGGTCACTCTCACCGCATGCAGTCCCATGCTGGTGGGACCGGCCCTGTACGGGGATCACTCGACCTCCGCGCGGCCCCCGCTTCCGGTTTGGTCGCGCTTGCCGCATGCAGTCGCATGCTCGTGGGACAGGCCCTTTACGCCAAGACTGATTGACGCATTGAGGTTATGAAGGGGTAGTGGCAAAAATTGCTCAGGAAGGTCGTTCATTGTGGTAGAAAATGAGAAAATTTGGAGCAGTAATAAAAGGAAAATATCATCATCCAAAATAATTACAACAAACTATATGAGTGAGTTCAAAGCATGAATCATTTGGGGTACACAGGTAGGATGAGGAAGATTGATCTCTCAACAAGCAATAAGCTTATTGGAACGATAATCTTTATTTGGTTCAATGAATTTAAACTCACAGTTTAGTCTTATGGTGAAAATTAAACTAAAATATTCTCATTATTGGACTCAAGACTATGACGAAATGTTATTATATCCTTTAGGGTTAATAGGTGCTTGCTAATAATTGGCATCTGTACAGCATGGAACACATAGAGTTTATGTTGGAACAATGAGTTCCAATATGGAAACTGAAGCAAACAGCTGTGATAGTGCCCCATTGACAAGGTATGAATGCCAGAACTGTAAATCATTGCCTTACATCTAATACCTTAAAATCCCCTATGATATCACTTTTTTAATTAAGTATTCATCCTGTCATAGTGGGAGCGTTAAACTCAGGTTTGAAGATTATTGGGATTCATAGATAGCAATTTGCAAAAACAATCCTTGGAATGAAATGGACTTCAAGTTGAAGGTATGAACTTATCATTAAATGCAAGGGGTGAGAAATGAATTACGAGAATGTGATATTGGAGAAATATTTCTGCTGGGTTGGTTTAGATCATAGAGGAATTGCCTAGATTTCACCCTCCCATGGGAAGTGACCCAGTTACATTGAAAATTTGTAAGCAATTGCAACATGTCTGGTTAATTCAACAGACTCAATGAGGTGGATGTTTTGTTCTGCGGGTGAGATGGAATCTAAATATTCCATGTGGAGCCCGAGGGAATTTGTAAAAACTTTTAATTTTAATGCAGTAAGCTATTGTCATCCAGTGCATTACATAGTGGAAGCAGAATTAGTAGTAACATTCAGAAGGGTACGAATATTTTTGCAGAAAATCTGCAGCCCAAGCTTCCATGTACTGTATTCTACTGGCCTCAATTATTCCCTGTGGGAAAGAGTTCTGCATTCCACCACTGTCTAGGTGAAGAGGTTTCATCTCAATTCCCCTTAAGGTTTCTTGGTTACTTTCTAGTATTCATGACATCTGTTTATCCTCTTCCCAACACATGGAAATGCACACTCTTAGTCGACTGGGAGAGAAATTGTCTGCAGAACCATGTGGGATGAATGAGAACTCTGATTAATTGGGTCACTCTTTCAATTAGTTGATATAGTCACGATGGGCTAAATGTGTACTGTGAGATTCCTTGATTATATAATTGGAAGCTCCATATATTAAAACTATGAGAAGGCCATCCATGGAGGACATACCAAGCAAATAGACACAATTAACAGTGCCTTTTCCCCATTTATTTGCTTGTCACCGAAGATAGACACAAATTGCTGGAGTAACTCAGTGGGATAGGCAGCATCTCTGGAGAGAAGGAATGGGTGACTTCGTCTGAAGAAGGGTCTCAACCCGAAATGTCACCCACTCCTTCTCTCCAGAGATGCTGCCTTTCCCGCTGAGTTACTCCAGCATTTTGTGTCTATCTTTGGTGTAAACCAGCATCAGCAGTTCCTTCCTTCACATAGCAAGCAAATAATTGTGGAAAATGTTAGGCTTTTGTTTTTGTTTATTACAGTGTTTACAGAGTACTATGTTTACATATCTGTTGTGCTGTGGCAAGTAAGAATTTCATTGTTCCATTTCGGGCCATATGCCAATAAAACACTCTTGACTCATGATTCTTGATTTCTTCCAGATAAGTCTCACTCAGGGAACTTAGAGGATACTTAAAAAAGCTGTGAAACTAATATCGATTCCAACATAACTTCCAAACCCCATGCACTAAACCATCTAGAAGGATATGTGCAACAAGTGCAAGAGAACATCACTGCTTCCCAGTCACTCAATTTCCTAACTTGGATGAACATCTTCATTCCTTTATCATTGCTGGTTTAACTTATGGAACTCCCTCACAATAGTACTGTGGAAGCACCTTCATCTTGTTCATGATGTAGCACAATATTATCTTTTATCGGGCCATCAGGTATGATGTAAGCGCATAAGAAATAGAAGAATGTTTTTTTTAATCTGGCCTGCTCCATCATTCTATAAAACTGCAGTATTTTATTTACCTTAACACCACTTTTACATACTACAACCTCTGGTCCAAGGTGGTCAAACCATGGATACACCTAACCTGTTGTCGCATACGTACAATATATGTTTCAATGAAATCAATGGGAAGGCTTTGTGGTGATATTAAATCCTGTAAATGAGGGAATATAAAATTATGCCTTAAAATGTATTTAAAGGCTATCGCTTTCTTGCTGTGGTTTAATACTGATTGTATAGTGCAAAGAAAACCCTTCAGTGTCTTTTGAGCTACTTATCACTCCCTTACGTGTGTTCATGGATGGTTGAAAATACTCTGCTTTGCAGATATGTTGACATTGGTGCATATACAGGAGAGGTTTTGTAAATCTATGCTCCTAGTTATGACCATTCAATAATGTCAGTGGAGAAAAGTATTCCCAATGGGTGAAGTCATAAATGGAAAAGGGAAATTCAGAATTATGGTTGCGAGGGTGCAATTTGAAAGTGATATTGGGATGCTCTGCTTCATACAAAAGATCAAGAAAATCTGGATCTCCTTCCGACTGAATTGGTCAAACCTTGGGTTGATTAAAGTCAGGAGAGGATGTTATGGGTAATTGCACCAAGGTGGGTAGATGGCACGCTGTTGAAGATAAACACTGATCTAATTGCATAGGAGAAATAGACTGAGGGACTGAATGGCCTCGTCCTGTTCTCTGTTCAATCCTAAGTGGCACTCTTTCATTGTGGAAGCTCAAACCAGTAAATCGTCGGTGCATTGTTGACAAAGCTCTAGTTAGTAATGCTCCTTAATATAATTGCATTATTGAAATATTGTATTATTGCAATAATTATATTGTTATATAATTGTTTAATTGTAATCTTTAATGCTTATTCCTTCTCCCTTCCATGAATTTATACTAATAAACAAGGTTGGTTGTAGGTCAATGATTAGTGTTTTGCCTTGACTAAGAATATAGTTGGTTCAAATCCCACTTTGACCACACAACTAAGGTGATATCCAATGCAATACTGAATGTCCTGCAATGTCAGAATCATTGTGTTCTGTATGAAAGGACCCAGGAAAACCCTGTTTTACCCTCTGTGTAGGATAACAAGGATCTCATGGCACTATTTCAAGGAGTTTCAAATTTATTTGATGTGCCAGACATGTTTTCCATTTATTAATTTTAGTAAAAATAAAGCTATGCACTTACAAAGTACCATAAAGTTTTCGAGTTCTTCTTAATCAATGAAATACCATAATTGTTACAATGATGAAAATGCCAGTTTCTATTTAAAATCCAATTAGTGGCAGTGAAATTCCAGGAAGATCACCTGCCACTTGAGGATCTTTTTCAACCATTTCAGAGAGGAGACAATTTAACATTGCATTCAAGCAGCATCACTTCTGACAATTAACTCTTCCTCTGTGCTTATTGTCAGCCTAGATATTGAACTCAGATCTCTCATGTGAGACTTGGCTGCACAATGTTGACAGAGCACCCAGCATGTCGCAGAATGCTCTGTCAAACTTCTACCGATGTACAGTGGAAAGCATATTAATTGGTCGCATTATAGTGTGGTTTGGTAATACAAATGCCCAGGCTGCAGAAAGTGGTGGACATTGCCCAGTCCATCAGGCTCAAGACAGCTTCTTGTCACCGACCATCAGACTCTTGAACCACACTGCACAATCTTAACTGCAAGATTACCGCAGCTCGAACCACAATGGAATACTAAGGTTGCACTGCGTGCTTTGACTTGCACTATCATGATCTGGATTACCTTGAATAACTGATCATTTATTTATAGTGTATTTATCTGTTGTGTTGTTGCATTTAATCTATCTGTAAAGTAAGAATTGCAATTTTCTAGTCCTGGTGCATATGACATTTAAACACTCATTACTCTTGGCTCTTGAAACTTCTAATGCAAAGTTTAACATGCTGCATCTAGGCCGTAGGTAAAATGCTTCCCTCAGTTTCATGTGTAGGAAGGAACTGCAGATGATAGACAGCGAAGATGGATACAAAATGCTGGAGTAACGCAGTGGGACAGGCAGCATCTCTGGAGAGAAGAAATGGGTGACGTTTCGGGTCGAGACGCTTCTTCAGAGTTCGGCATAACTGCAATTTACTCATTAATGTGCAAGCCCCACAGAGATTTAGACATATTCCACTTAATTTAAGTATTCAGCAGCTTGAAAAGTTGGTCTTGTCTGTGTATTACATTTTACTCTGTATCTGCATGATAGATAAGCTGTGGTTGTGAGGCAGCTCACACCCTGTGATTATCAGACTGTCCTGACTCAGCCTCGTGCAGCTCTGTGAGCAGAATGGTACCAGATATCCACACTGCTGAACACACAAACTAAATTGTTTCACAAAATGCTCACACAAGACAACATTAATAACAACATACATAACAAAAATCTCCCGAATACTTCCCAGGAGTGTTATCAAAGTACATCGAACACATGAGAAGATATTAAGGCAGAGTGACCAAATATTTGGTCAGAGGGAGATGGTAAAAGAAGAGAGAGAGGTAGAGATCTGGAGGCCATCCAACTCAATGAGCAAGGAGCGATGGGTGAAAGTGCCTCAGTGTGAGCTAGGATATAGCTTCTGAGATGGGAATTAAAATATTTCCACAATAGAAAAACCACAATTTCAAATATTTTACATTTGTGAACCTTAAATTAAAAGCATCAAACTACGAGGAAAAATATTTAACTGCTGAATGGAAAGGCCATTCCTTTAACCACTACAACTCTGATAGACTCGTTACATTTCAACCAACTACTATACAACCTTACAATTCCCTCTTGTCTGTTGATCAATTGCTTAGCTCTGTTGTCCTATCTGAGAATGAATGGTAAACTGGAGAATGCCTTACTGCTGCTTGCTGGAATGCTCCCTTTGTGAAGGTCCCACCTCCCCGGTAGTTGATGGCGGGGATTTCCTCATTGAGCAGTGAACACTTGTGCTGGTGGTACTGAGGGGCAGAGATGTAGTCGACCCTGGGCACCACATTATTCTTGGAGGAGAAGGTCACTATCGCCACCCGGGTGGCAGACGGCACCACTGGGAAGTCCGACAGCAGCTTCTTGACGAACTTCAGCTCATTGATGAAGTTGGCGTTGCCCACACTAGAAGACTCATCCACGAGGAAGACCAGGTCCAGGTTGTCGCTCTTCTCCCTCAGCTTGCGCACGTTTCGTTTGAAGACGGCGCCCAGCTTGAGCACTCGATTGGTTCCTGTGTCCAAGGCATTGCGGCGTTCCTTCAGATCATAGGTGTTCCTCAAGAAAAGCCTCTTCTGGAAAGAGAAAGGGACGTAAACGCCCAAACAGCAGGCAGCATGCAGCAGTAAGGAGAGGGTTGCAGCCTGCCGCATTGTCCGACAGAAATAAAAGCAGGTAAGTGTCAGATAAGAGTTGTAGTTCAGTCTCCTCAGGCTTTATGTACAGATCCTTGTGCAAAAAAAGATTTCAGACAAAATAATCTCCCCCTCCTTCTGGATATCGTCTCTTATACCCGCACTTTCTCAGTAGACCAGCACGAGGAGTCAGGTCCTGATAGGATGAAACTTTAAGTGTCCTTAAGACTCTGACACTGAAGCAGTAAAGGAGAGGGCGGGTTTTTTTAAAATAAGTGCTGCTGGAGTAACTGAGATTCCTTGTCGCTGCTACACATGCGTCGAGCTATCAGCATTTCCCAAAGAAAACATCAGCACAAACTTCCTGATTGATCCCATATGCCTGGCAAAACCAGATACCGGGAGTGCCATTTTAATTGAAAACACTCTGAGCACTTTTCAAATGCAGTTGTTTAATTGACTCGATTTTCCTTTGAACAGTAGCATCTCTTCCAAAGTATTTCAGCTAAGCATGTAAAAGTATATAATTTTATAATTTAAACTATATTCAGCCTCAATAAACTAACAGAATACCTTCACCATCCCCACCCCCATGTCTCCAACCCCCAATCTATCTAGGGGAAAAAGAACACAGTAGATTGACACATTCCATAAATGCAGACACTTTAAACAGCTTTTTGAAAACAGGTTTTATTTCTCAATATAAATTTTACTCAACACATATTAGCTTCATGGACTGGATGAGGGAAGAGTTGGGCAAAAGCCATATCAGCTGCTAAATCATAGCATTTGGCAAGAATTGTCAAAAATCTTTGTGCTCACATTGTTATTACTTACATAAGGATTTTAGTCAGCATCTATCCCAAATCAACTTGTATTGCAATTGCTTCTATTGCTTCTCTTTCAGCATGACCCACAGCCCTTTACACTCAGTTTTGTAGTTCTGAAGTGTGTTTACTGATTTAATGTACGACACACATTATCAGTATACACACAGCAAGCTCCCACAATCAGTAATGTGGTAATGACCAGACCATCTGTTTTTGTGAAGTTGGTTAAGGGATGAAAATTGGCCAAGATATCAGTGGCGACTCCACTGTTCTTCAAAATAATGCTATCAGGGACTAAACATGAAAACAAGCTCCAATCGGGAGATGTGAGCATAAAAACTACACTGACATCAGAGCAGTGTTGAATGGATGTCATTGTTAGAACTGCCTTCATTCAGAGCTATTAAGCCAAAGCTTTCCCCCATCCCCAGCCAGAGACCAGAATGAAAAGTTCTAGCCTGATATGCAACATTGGACCGAGTAAATACGGCACTACTGGCTGTAGTTCTACATTTATAAGTGACTTCAACTGGAAGTGAGACACTGTGAAAGGTATTGTATAAAACCATGTCCTTGTCTTTTAACATCTTTGATCTGGATTAAATAACTTGTCAGATAACACTGGGTTGGGTAGTTCCGTAACAGCTGAGACATTGGCCACCAATTGGCCTCTTAAAATAGACACAAAGTGCTGGCATACCTCAATGGGTCAGGCAGCATCTCTGGAGCAAATGTATGAGTGACGTTTTGGGTCAGGATTCTTCTTTAGATTCTCTGGAGAAAAAGGATGGGTGATGTTTTGGGTTAGGACCCGTCTTTAGAAGGATTCTGACCCAAAACGTCACCTATACTTTTTTTCCAGTGATGCTACCTGACCCGCTGAGTTATGCGAGCACTTTGTGTCTATCTTTGGAATAAACCAGCATCTGCAGTTCTTTGTTTCTACAATTGGACTCTTCGTGCCTGATCCTTGCTGAGTTTTGGCAGATCTAGTGGATGCATTAGTGATAATTTTTCAAAACTCTTTAGATTCTGGAGTAGTTCCTGAGGATTGGAGGGTAGCAAACGTAACCCCACTTTTTAAGAAGGGAGGGAGAGAGAAAACGGGGAATTACGGACCAGTTAGTCTAACATCGGTAGTGGGGAAACTGCTAGAGTCAGTTATTAAAGATGGGATAGCAGCACATTTGGAAAGTGGTGAAATCATTGGACAAAGTCTGCATGGATTTACGAAAGGTAAATCATGTCTGACGAATCTTATAGAATTTTTCGAGGATGTTACTAGTAGAGTGGATAGGGGAGAACCAGTGGATGTGTTGTATCTGGACTTTCAGAAGGCTTTCGACAAGGTCCCACATAAGAGATTAGTATACAAACTTAAAGCACACGGTATTGGGGGTTCAGTATTGATGTGGATAGAGAACTGGCTGGCAAACAGGAAGCAAAGAGTAGGAGTAAACAGGTCCTTTTCACAATGGCAGGCAGTGACTAGTGGGGTACCGCAAGGCTCAGTGCTGGGACCCCAGCTATTTATAATTTATATTAATGAACTGGATGAGGGAATTGAAGGCAACATCTCCAAGTTTGCGGATGACACTAAGCTGGGGGGGCAGTGTTAGCTGTGAGGAGGATGCTAGGAGACTGCAAGGTGACTTGGATAGGCTGGGTGAGTGGGCAAATGCAGATGCAGTATAATGTGGATAAATGTGAGGTTATCCACTTTGGTGGCAAAAACAGGAAAGCAGACTATTATCTAAATGGTGGCCGATTAGGAAAAGGGGAGATGCAGCGAGACCTGGGTGTCATGGTACACCAGTCATTGAAAGTAGGCATGCAGGTGCAGCAGGCAGTGAAGAAAGCGAATGGTATGTTAGCTTTCATAGCAAAAGGATTTGAGTATAGGAGCATGGAGGTTCTACTGCAGTTGTACAGGGTCTTGGTGAGACCACACCTGGAGTATTGCATGCAGTTATGGTCTCCAAATCTGAGGAAGGACATTATAGCCATAGAGGGAGTGCAGAGAAGGTTCACCAGACTGATTCCTGGGATGTCAGGACTTTCATATGAAGAAAGACTGGATAGACTTGGCTTATACTCGCTAGAATTTAGGAGATTGAGAGGGGATCTTATAGAAACGTACAAAATTCTTATGGGGTTGGACAGGCTAGATGCAGGAAGATTGTTCCCGATGTTGGGGAAGTCTAGGACAAGGGGTCACAGCTTAAGGATAAGGGGGAAATCCTTTAAGACCGAGATGAGGAAAAACTTTTTTACACAGAGAGTGGTGAATCTCTGGAACTCTCTGCCACAGAGAATAAGTATAAGAAGAGATCACGGCCTCACAGACTGAATCAGCCTGGAGAATGCTTTGCTGCAGGGGGTGTGGAACCTGAGAAAAATCTTCCCCTTGCCACATTTTAATGGCTTCTCCCCTTAAAGAACCTCAGCTCCACCACAATAACCACAAGGATCAGCCCCTTTCTTTTATGCTTGGCACTCCTACAGTAACTGCTTTCCAATGTGTCCAGGGCCCAAAGGCTTTTGTATATTCCTCGCTTGGCATGAATAATTGGCAGTCCCCTATTAGGAGAATAGAGGCCAGAGATTCAGGATAAAATACACCCAGGACAGAGATGAAGAGAAACATCTTTGCTCTGATGTTTACGAATCTTTATTATTGTCTTAAGCCTGAGGGCTGTGGGTGCTAAGTAATTGAGATCAATAAATCTTTGGACACGCAGAGGAAGCAGAATAGAATGTGAAAAATGAACTTGAAGAACATTGCACACTTGGAATGGATAATGGGTAAGTTCCTTTTTTTTGCACTGTGCCCAAACTGTTAATTAATCCATTAAGCCCCAAATGTTACAACTGTGAGCTGAAATCTGAATCACTGCAATCCATAATCTTACAGCCCATTATGTCCCTCGCCTCACTAACAACATCAAGCTGATCTTAGCATTGTGAGGAGTGCGGCAGAGAACCAGGATCTGCACCAGGTTGACCTGAAAGTGAGATTCTACAAGGTCTACATATGTTAAATAAAGACATGCAGAGATGGAGCTAAGAATTCCCACTTTCAGTGGAGCCGATCAAAGCCCTGTGACCCTGCAATGGTGGTGGAACAACCAACGGGATGGGGAGTCTCCATAAACATTCCCATTCTCAAAAAAGGTGGGGACACAGCTAAAGAGATGGCTAAAGCATTCATGGCCATCTTCACCCAGAAATGACAAAGGGATGATCTACATGGCACAGATCAAGGATCTGATGTGAGCATCCCCCTGCAGAAAACTCAACATCATCCAAGGCAATGGTCCACTTGCCAGGCAACTCATTCACCATGTTAAACATTGGTGCATCTTGGGCATGATGCACACGATGTATAAGATATACTGCAGTGACTTACCAATGCTTTGTCAATGCTGCTTTATAGGCTTGCATCCTCTACCACCTAAGGACAAGACAGCAGGTGTAAAATTCTAACAAGATGTTGAGTAGTTTATTTCCCCGATGTGGAGAATAGGGCAGCAGAGTTTTAAGATAAAGGTGTTTAAGACTGAGGAGAATAACAAACATCTTTACCCTGTGGTTTATGGAGCGTTTGCATTCTCTTCAGTTAGTGGGCAAAGAATGCTCAGTATTAAGAGGGTTCAAGACTGAGAAAAAATAGACCTTTGGACATTGAACGTTCAGAGAATAAGGTGGGAAACTGAAGCTGGGATACAGGATTAGATGTGATCTTGTTGAATGGCTGAGTAGTCCTGAGGGGCTCTGTAGCCCTTCACTTACTCCTATTTATGTTCTCGCATTCAGGGCATTTAAGAGATGTCCATAAAATATTATGCCAGGTTACGCATTGACTGAAGGAGTCTAAAGAAACGTTTTGACCCTAAACGTCACCTATTCCTTTTCTCCAGAGATGCTGCCTGACCTGCTGAATTACTCTAGCATTTTGTGCCTAACTTCGGTGTAAACCAGCATCTGCAGTTCCTTCCGACACACCGGTTGTTGATTGTTGGCTGATTTGTTAGTGAGCACGTTCTCACCTGGACAGGTTGAGTGAGTGGGCAGATGCGTGGCAGATGCAGTATAATATAGATAAATGTGAGGTTATCCACTTTGGTGGCAAAAACAAGGGGGCAGATTATTATCTCAATAGGGTTAGGTTAGGTTAGGTAAGGGGGAGGTGCAGCGAGACCTGGGCGTCCTTGTACACTGAAAGTTGGCTTACAGGTACAGCAGGCAGTGAAGAAAGCTAATGGAATGTTGGCCTTCATAACAAGAGGATTTCAGTATAGGAGTAAAGAGGTTCTTCTACAGTTGTACAGGGCTCTGGGGAGATCACATCTGAAGTATTGTGTACAGTTTTGGTCTCCTAATTTGAGGAAGGACATCCTTGTGATTGAGGCAGTGCAGCATAGGTTCACGAGATTGATCCCTGGGATGGCGGGACTGTCATATGAGGAAAGATTTAAAAGACTAGGCTTGTATTCACTGGAGTTTAGAAGGATGAGGGGGAATCTTATAGAAACATATAAAATTATAAAAGGACTGGACAAGCTAGATGCAGGAAAAATGTTCCCAATATTGGGCGAGTCCAGAACCAGGGGCCACAGTCTTAGAATAAACGGGAGGTCATTTAAGACTGAGGTGAGAAAAAACTTTTTCACCCAGAGAGTTGTGAATTTATGGAATTCCCTGCCACAGAGGGCAGTGGAGGCCAAGTCACTGGATGGATTTAAGAGAGAGTTAGATAGAGCTCTAGGGGCTAGTGGAGTCAAGGGATATGGGGAGAAGGCAGGCACGGGTTATTGATAGGGGACGATTAGCCATGATCACAATGAATGGCGGTGCTGGCTAGAAGGGCCGAATGGCCTCCTCCTGCACCTATTTTCTATGTTTCTATGTTCTTGATCAAAGTACTTGCGTTTAAAAAAGCCATGTTCCTTTAATCCTGAGGCTGTTTAGGTTTAGGTTTATTTTTGTCACAAGGTACATGAGAAGCTTTGTTTTGCACGCTATCCAAGCAGTTCAGATGTATTATACATAGAATCAATCTTCTCAACCTTCTGTTTAGCATCAGACAGTGGTGAAAATAATTAGTAATAACCTCAAAATGCTCTGCCTTTAACATAGCAAATATTTATATACTTGCAATTTTTTTTGCCATTTGTATTATCAATGCTGTATGAAAAGAGTTGACCTGATTAGGATAACAGATCCTGGCTTCCGCTTTATGGATATGTAACGTTAAACATTTCCTGAAACACATGTGGTAAAGCAGCACAAAATGGTTTAGCATTTGAGAGAAAAATAGCAGCAAGTTCTATATTTCACCTTGCATTTTTAAAGAGTAATAAAAACACCTGGCTCGCAGAGGTGAGGGAGAATTAGATCATAAGCAGAGAATTGTCATTAATCACTGGTCAATTTATGGTCCGTAGCTGTTAGTTTTGCAAGAATAGTGGCTTGCCTTCAAATTTCCTGTGGATATCAAGTAACAGCAAAATAGCAGCAGTAAATATACATCAAACCTGCTGCACAATGCTAGGACTAGCAGTGTAAAAAGCCTTTAAATGCAATGATTTATGACCCTGCCATGAAACTCAGTCGCTGAGGCTGAACAATTGAAACTGCTGCGGGTGGCAATCCTTCAGAGAAGTTTTTAATGTTTGGTTTCATACCTTTTCTTTCACCTTTCTCTTTGTCTTGTGCATCCCAAATTCATTTCCCTCCACTCATTCCTTTTTCTGCCCCTGCTTTATCTCTGATTCACTCAATCCTCTTCTTCAACATCCCTTTATCTCTTTCTTCATTTCTGAATCGATAATTAAATAGGCAAGTCTTCTTCTTCTTTCGAATGGCGTGCATAGCCTAAAGTCAAGAGTGTTTTATTGTCATATGTCCCGGACGGGACAATGAAATTCTTACTAGTTGCAGCACAACAGAATATGTGAATATGTAAACATTGTATATAACGGGGGAAAAAAAAAAAAAAGTTCAATAAATAACAAATATAGTGCAGATAACAAATAATAATATAGTCTTTTGCAGTTCAGAGCTCATAGTTTATTTGTTGTGTTTAATAGCCTGATGGCTGTGGGGAAGCTGCTGTTCCTGAACCTGGATGTTACAATCTTCAGGCTCCTGTACCTTCTTCCTGATGGCAGTGGTGAGATAAGTGTGTGGCCAGGATGGTGTGGGTCCTTGATGATTTTGGCTGCCTTTTTGAGGCAAGGACTACGATAGATCCCTTTGACAGTGGGGAGGTCAAAGCCGGTGATGGACTGGGCAGTGGTCATAACTTTTTGTAGTCTTTTTCGCTCCTGGACCTTCTAGTTACTGAACCGGGCCTCGATGCAACAATATTTGATCTTGTTTGTGCACGTCGGGTTGATTGCATTAGTCAAAACAGGGTGGACCACGTGAAGGTTGCAATCTCCCACCCCAATAGGCAAGTATCAGTTGTCCTTGAAAAGCGATATCATAGAAACAATAATTAGTATGCAAGAGGGGTTCAATTGCAGGACTCCTGGGAAGAAGGGAGAGTGTGACTGATGGGATTACCCTGCTGGGATCCAGTATGAACCCAATCGGTCAAATTACTTTGTGATCTGTTTTGTAATAATTCATTCAATAAGTGAAGCAACTAGAATGTTCTAAAAGCATATCTGGTCCACGACTGTATTACAGAAAGGAAAATCTGCAAATTTTACCCAGATTGCCCAATGTTTAACACAAGATCCATACCGATGCAGTTGATTCAGGATGAATAAACTCAAGGAAAAACAGGGCAATAATGTTGGCTTTACCAGCAAAACTCCAAACCCCAAGAATGAATAATAACAAATCTCATTGGTTTATGGTGTGTAATTCTGAGCGTTCCGAGGTGATTGATGAGGTCAGTGGAGATCCTGTACATTTCCCCGCTGTGGAGCAAGCGATGTTTGATGGGATGGGAGGGCAGGTAGTTTGTGAGTGGTACACTTCTTCCCTTTACACTTGGCCGCTGTGTGCTCCTGATGCATGGATTTGATTTAATGGCATAATTCCCATTCTGGGTGGCCATGGGACATGGATGCTCAGATGATTGTGGGGATGCATCTTTCAAGGATGTCTTGCAAACTGTCTAGAATCTTGCCCTCTGACTACCTGGTGAACCTATACAAGGAAAAGAAAGACATACATTTCTTTTAGACCTTTTAAGAATGCAGGACTTCAACTCCCTTATCAACGAATGTAGTGTAATTGAAGATAGACACAAAAGGCTGGAGTAACTCAATGGGTCAGACAGCAACTCTGGAGAAAAGGAATATGTGACGTTTCGGGTTGAGTCCCTTCTTCAGAGATGCTGTCTGACCCGCTGAGTTACTCCAGCTTTTTGTGCCTATCTTCAGTTTAAATTGGCATCTGCAGTTCCTTCCTACACAATGTAGTGTAATCACTCAGGTAGCATACTCACAACTAATTTGCAAAGAGCAGTGTGTCTCAAACACCAAAGTGATAGTTAGCTGCTAATCATGTTTAGTGGTGTTGATTGATGTGCAACTAAAGTGCCAGGAATTACTGGTGAGATCTCCCATGCTCTACATCATAGTGTCATGTTTAACTTCCCCTGACATGGGAAACAAGACCTTAATTAAATGTCTCATCCGGATGGCAAAGTTGAAACTATAAACATGTCATTTAAAAATATAGAAGCAAAATAAGATGCAAACTTAGGTCGAAATGCATTGACATTTTTTATATGGAATTCAGTTTTAATATTTTTGACATGTAGTATTAAGGTTCAGCATTGCAAAATTTGACAGGTTTATAAACTGCAGCGTATATTGTACTGTACTTGGAACCATGCCAATATTGGACATATTGTGTAAATTATTAATTCAGCTCTTTAGACAAACAGGCTCGGAAAGGGAAGTAACCATAAGATCCGGTACATTCTTCAATCTGGTTTTAATTGGCCCTGTTGCTTTTTAAAGAGAAGGAGCAGTATATGCAGGGGCTGTGCTTTCAGCATGTATATGGTATTTAAACACACATTTCTATCATTCCTTCACAGCCACAAAAGACTGTTTGGATTACTTCCCCATTGTATTAAATCTACACAACCATTTTTCTGCCTTTGCGATATGCGGCTCTGCTCCATTACTGCCAAAAATGAGGCATGGCAGAGAGTTATTCCCATTACAGTATAATTATAAAGATTATATGCAAGATATTTTTGCGAAATGCAATAACCTTAATCTTATTTTTACTTTGTTTCAAGTATTAAAAGAGTGCCCTTGTCAAGAATTTCTGGACTGCGTGCCAGAAACCTTGGAAGGTAAATAAACCATTAACTCTGCAATGAGAACATGAAGAGAGTAAAAAAAAAGAATTGCTATAGTATTATGGTCAGTGGGCTTGGTGGGCTGAAGGGCCTACTTCTGCACTATGACTCATTCACAATGAAAAGAGAGCCTGAGACTCAGGAAAGACTATTCTTCTCACTCGCTGTCCTGCTCGCTTTAGCTATATTTATCTCCAAACAATATCATTAAACTCAGTCAAAAATTTGTTTAATTGTTGATTGAGGGATCTTACTTTGGACGAAATAGTTGCCACATTTGTTTAGGTTTAGGTCTATTATTGTCACATACAGTGAAAAACGTTGTTTTGCATGCTATCCAATCTGATCCGATAAAACTATAGTACAAATATGGTACTCGGGTAAGAGCAAAGTGGAAGATACAGATTGCAGAATATAGTTCCCTGAAGTATTGTGCACCTATTCCATTGACAAAATCTAATGTCAGCAATGGGGTTAAAGTGAGTGGGACAGTACGCTAGGTTATGGAAGAACTGTTCAAAAGCCTGATAAAAGAGAGAAAGAAACTGTTCCTGAGTCTGGTGGTGCACACTTTCAAGATTCTGTAACTTCTGCCTGATGGGAGCAGGGAGAAGAAGGAATGATTAGGAAGTCTTTGATTATGTTGGCTGTTTTTCCGAGACATCATGAAGTGTAGATGGAGTCATTGGTGTCGAGTCTGGTCTGTGTGATGGACTGGGCTACATCCAGAACTCTGCAATTTCTTGTGGTCTCAGGCAGAGACCCCCCCCCAAACCCAGATGTGATATGTAAGGGTTTTCTGCGTCGAGCTTTCACCCGACCTAAGGTCCCTGTGGTTTGCTCTGGTCCCTCGACCAGGCCGCGCACACTGGTTCCCCATGAGTGGCTCGACCCACTCACCCCCTACGGTTCTAGACACTGGACTTAGTTGCAGGAGCGTTGATAGTGCAGGAAATTCAACCAGACCAGATTTGAAGACCAGGGTTTAAACAGGAAAATAATTTTTTATTTAGCGGTTGGGACTACGGTACATGAATACTTTGACACAGTTCTATAAGGCATATGCATAATTACAGTTCCTGTTCCGGGATCATAGACGCAATAACTATGATACAATACTCGAGTGCGGGATGGGGAACGTACGGCACATCGTAAAATTTGCCAGCACATCTTACACTTAAAGGCCTGTCTCACGAGTCTGCGGTCTATGGCGGCGAAACGGGAGGAATCTGTCGCCATAGACCGCGCACTCGTGAGAAAGTACAATTCCCGGGCCGTGCGGCGGTGTTCCCAACACCGCGCGGTGCTAAAATAAAATCGACAATGTCCAAAACTAAATACTCACCGCACAACCTCCACCAGTGATGCACAAGTGCGGCACGGCCGCTCGCACGGGCCGCCGCCAGTATGGCTCGAGCGCCGTGCGTCAAACCTCCACTGCCACAGCCTCCGCCAGTGACGCACGTGCCGCCGCCAGTGAGGCACGTGTGCTGCACGGCCGCAGGCACAGCCACCGCTACAGCGCCGCGATCAGGATGGCCGCCGCCACAGCCGCCGCTGGTGAGTCACGTGCGGCGGGCCGACGTCATCGCAGTCGGCCCACCCTTTTTTTACTTACCGCAAGCATGTGGGACCCGCCGTGTTTGAATTAACTTGGCCCCCGCGCAGCATCCGTGCGGCGATCCGGTGGATAGGCTCGACGCTCTCGCCGTTGCCGCGCGGTCCTCGCTACCGGCGACGCCGCGCTTCACCGCCGATGACCACAAACAGGTAAGACAGAGCCTTCACACCCACGTTAATATAACCCCCTCCCCCTCCCCTCTACACTAAACTATGTCCAGGATGTGCAGGATCGGGGTACATGCTCACCATGGGGCGATTACTGAGGTTACTGGCTGGTCGTGCTGCTTCCTCTGATTAGGTGGCTGTGGAAGGATCGTCGGCGGTCGTCTCGGTCTTTCGGGTGGTCCCGGGGGTTCACCTCGCCCAGGGGTCCTACTGCTTTCCTTTTCTTTCCACGTGGCGGGGACTCCAGCCGGAGTGTGTGTCACACTAGACACCGTGTACTTTTTAAGCGCTGTCCTGTGTCCTCTCTCTCTCTCTCTGCAAGTCTCCAGATTCGTTCAGTGACTCCTTCTGTGTCTCCCTCCTTTTTCTTCTTAAACCCAAAAATCGTGGCCAGTTATTCTAATCCTGACCCGTCCTATCTCCCGCCAGATCTCGGGATCTCTTTGCTTAAAAGATGGGTTTCGAGCTCTCTCTTTGTTCTGCGTTATGTCCGGGAGTACCGGTGACGGTCTGTTAATTTGTTTCTCGATAAGAGGTGATGGGTTTAACTGGTTTTCCCATCACCGGCCAGGTAGGTTTCTATGGGCTATTGTGCTCCCTTAACGAGATTAACTATGTAGGTCGGCTTGGGGCATTGTGATGCCTGCTGATGTCAGCGCCCCAGTGTCTGGACTTCGACCTGGTTTCAGGGGTTTCTGCACGGCCAATATCCATCTATTGTTCAGGCCATGACTTTGCAGAAACCCAGAGACTGGGCTGTGGGGTTTTGCTTTTGTGGCTGGTCACGAGGTCCCGCGGCCATCTTGGGACCCACTGATTGTGACATCCCTTGTTAAAACTGACCGCAGCTTTTCTCTCTCTCAGTCCCAGTCCCGTATAAAAAATGTCCAAAATGCAGCTCTTTGGTTTTGTTGATTGTAGCATGAGGGAAAACTTCTCAAATCTTACAGATACAACCAAACACCATGTTTACTATGGTGCATCTATGGACGTTTGTAAGAGTCATTTGAGACATGCCAAATTTCCTCAGTCTCCTAAGGGGGTAGAGGCGATGATGGCTGTTTCTTCAAAGTGGTTGATCCACAACGCATTGTTGATAATATTAATGCCAAAGAACTTGAAGCTCTCAAACATTTCAACTTTGGCTCCATTGATGCTGATTGGAGCATTTACTTCACCATGCCTCCTTCATTGGCTTCATTAAATGTAAAGCACAATTAGATATCCTGATGTAGTGGATGGATGGTTCATATTCCAGGTATTTTTGCCCCGACTCAAACTACATCCATACCGCACAACCAAACAGCATTAGGCTATAGCGCCAGTTATGTATTTGAGTTTATACTTGCCTTCAAACTCTCAGCCCAACTAGATATTACATTATTTTTATTTGACCCTTGCAGGAATCTATGCAGCCCAGTTTCTGTTGTTTCTCCCAGTCTCTTAGGTCAAAATATCTTCTAATCTCTGGCCTGAATTAATTCTGACCCTGCGTACCCTATTTCTGCACTGACAGCCCAGGACCACAGAACCCTCAGCTTAATGAGAAGCAGAGGAATGCCTCATTCTCTCGGTAAACTCTAATCCATCATCTAGACTAGTGCCTTGGGAATAAAACGTTTCAAGCGGATCCTTGTTAATTCTGTTGAAAAACATTCAACTGTTATGGGTTATTTAAAATAGAGTTTGATGAATATTTGTTCCGTGGAGAATGTGCAGGATTTGCTGGAGGGAGGGTTACAATGGGGTGATTTGGATTTGGATTGTGCTAACAAGGAATTAGGCACAGGCAAAGTCAGACTACATTGTGCTATAATTTTATTTTACTCTGACTTTTTGACTTCTGAACATTTTGGTTGCTAAATTGTCTTTTAAATATGTAAAGGATCACCAATTCTTCAACAACTTGAATCACACTTGAATCACTGAGGTAGCACTTGAATCACAAAGGGATACAAGGCTATGATCCTAATGTAGGTAGATGGATTAACGTATGTGGGTGCAGAGGCTTGTGTGAATGTGACGGGTCGGAGGGCCTGTTTCTGCGTCAAATGACTCTATGACTATGACTTTAATTAGAATATGTGGTCTTTCTGTCTTTACCCCATCATACCTTTCAAAACAGTTAAACATTCTTGTGTCTATTCTTTTTTTCCTGGGGATAGAGCTAATGACATGAGTCAGAAGGCATTAGTTCCTCAGCATTAGGCTTAAAGTCTTCCTTTCCCTCCCACCCTGTTTTCCCAAGTTCTGGATGAATAATAGTAAGATTAAACGAGAACTTACCAGTTTGAAGTTTGATCTGTATTTTATGAGGAGTTACGATGAGGGATTACGTGAAGAACCCGTCCAGCACGCATGCGCGGCATACTTCAAAGCAGCGGTGTGGAATCACAGGAAACACAATAATTGAAATAAACATAGTAAAGAAAAGGAGAACTAAGATACCAGTTGATCTCTATAATTGAGGGTGGGAGCGGAGGGCACGTAATCCCTCATCGTAACTCATAAAATACAGATCAAACTTCAAACTGGTAAGTTCTCGTTTAATCTTACAATTTTACGTCGGAGTCACGTGTGTGACTACGCGAAGATTTTAAAGCTCTGTGATTTCAAACCGTGTAACAGTTCATACTTCACTCGCTGCCAAAGTCATTCAAGGGAGGAAGTATGTTATCGTAATCAACCATGAATCTGTTTGTAAACAATAATGGTATTTATTAAACAATAACAAAAGAAAAATGCTCCCCCGGGCTTAAATTATATATTTGCAGATTCTAAAACTCTTTCTGCAAATAACACAGGTTCTGCTAGCGGCTTGTTGTAGAACGTTTGGAAATTTTTCTCCATGGACCACCCCGCTGTAGCCAGGATGTGGTCCAGTGGCACGTCCATCCTTTTAGCCGCCGATGTGGATGCTGCCCTGATGGAGTGAGATGTATATACGTCAGTATCTACTCCAGCAGCTCCCAGTACCTGCTTGAGCCATCTTGAGATGGTTTGGCTCGAGACCCGACCATGAGGTTTCTTGTGGCTGACCCATAAGGCTTTTTCTCTCCCTCGGGAATGTCTTGTCCTGTTGATGTAAGTGAGTAGGTGAGTCATGACACACAACCGTGGGTCAGGTGGGTATGCCCGGAAATCCATAACTAGTCCTGAAGTTCCTGGCCTGCTCTGCTTTACCAGCTCCTGAATGGTGAATGAGACCCGGTCTGGTGTTATAACCATGTTGTCCAGTCGCAGTAAGTGGAGGGACTGGACTCTTTGTGCTGAGACTAGTGCCATCAGCATGACCGTTTTCAGGGTTAGCTGTTCCAGGGTGAGAGACCTGGCTGGTGACCATCCCCTTAGGTATGTCAGGACCACACTGACATCCCAGATTTGGGTGTACCTAGGTCTAGGGGGGTTGGAGTTGAATATACCCCTCATGAGTTTGATCACCAGCGGGTGAGACCCTATGGCCTGTTGTCCTGGTACTTGTTTTAAGTAGGCTGACAGAGCACTTCTGGCAGTATTGATGGCGCTGTAGCTCTGTCCTTCATTATGGTGAAGGCCAGCCAGGAACTCCAGTACATTGGTTATGGTTGGAGATGAGTATGTTGTCCCAGTAGTCGAGCAGTATCTTTCCCACTTCCTGATGCTCGATAGGTATTGTTTCCTGGTGGGCATACGGTGGGACGCTGTCATCGGGCTGATGGTCCTGTCAGACAATCCCAGGCCCAGCAGTGGTCTTTTCATAATCTGCAACCCAGTAGGTTAATTTTGTCATGGCATGGATGACTTATGCCATACCAGGTGAGTCAATAGGTCTGGGCTACTGGGAAAGGTCATAGGAGTTTCGATGACCATGTCGAGGACCACTGGGAACCGGTGGGCCAGTCGGGTACTATCAAAATACCTGAAGCAGAGTCCATCTGTATTTTGCGTAGTACCCTACTGATGAGGCAGAAGGGGGGAAAAGCATAAAATAAATAGTTTCCCCAGTTCAACACGAATGCATCTATCGCTGCTGCCTCAGGGTCTGGTTCCCAAGCGACATACATTGGTACCTGGTGATTTAGTCTGGATGCAAAGAGATCGATATCTGGTGTGCCATATTGCTTTGTAATTTTAGCAAAAGCTCTAGGATTTAACATCCATTCGGTGTTATCATTGAATTTGCGTGACCTGGTGTCTGCCACTGTATTTAGCTTACCTGGTAGGTAAGTTGCTGATAGCCAAATATGTCTATCGACACACCATTGCCAGATTTTGTTGACAAATTGTCACATGATATCGATTTTATTCCGCCCATATGGTTAATATAGGCCACCACCGTGGGATTATCAATTTGTAAACGAACATGCAAATGGTGCATATTCGTAGAATATGCTTTTAAACCATAAAACGCACCCAACATTTCCAAATAATTTATGCCCAGTGTTTGTAGTAAAGATGATTCCAGGTTAGTCCATCTACCACCTGTGCTGGATATGGTATGAGTTGCTCCCCAGCCTTGAGCACTGGCATCTGTTTGTATAGTTAATGTTGGGTTATTGATGATGATAGGGCTGGAACTATGCCAAATGTGCTCTGTCCACCACTGTAACTCTGATATAGCTTCAATGGGTCATTTCATGGTTCAGCAAAGTGACCTGCATGTCGTTTTAACGCCTGTACTTTTGCCCTTTTCTAGGTTTCGATAGTGCAGGGGTCCAAATTGTGTAGCTGGAAATGCTGCTACCATTTTGCCAATTACTCTTGCCACTTGTCGGATGGTTGGTCGATTGCTAACCATTAAATTGTTACACGTCTGTGCCAATTCTGCTGCTTTATCTTTTGGCAATGTTACAGACATGTGGACTGAGTTAATTGTGAATCCCAGATAGTCCATAGTTGTGGATGGCGTCAACTTAGATTTATCTGGATGTAAGACAAATCCCAGGGTTTCAAACAATTGTTTGGTAGCTAATACAGCTGATTTAGCCAACTCCATGGTTTTGCCTACTATTAGAATATCATCAAGATATGCCATGACAATATGTCTCTGTTTTCTTAATGTTGCCAAGGCTGGTTTTAATATCTTGGTAAATAGTCTTGGGGCTGATGTTAACCCATTAGGAAACGCTTTAAACTGCCATAGTTGCCCCATCCAGGTAAATTTCAGGTATCCGCGATGACTCTTTTGAATGGGTACTGTATAGTAGGCATCTTTAAAATCAATCAGTTGTTTGGCAGTTACAAATGTTTCCATTTTGAAATGTACATACTTAACAAAGGTATTTAGTGAGGTTAAGTCAATGATGATGCACTTCCGGTGGCGCCATGTTGGACTAACAGACGTGCACCTAGCACCTCTCCCGAAAAATTTCACGATTTATCGTGTAAAACGGGTCCAAAAATCGGGATTGTTTTTAAAAACCTTACCGGAGCTTCTGGTCGCCGCGCTGGTGACGTCATCACTAAGCGCGATGTTTTAAACGGTGGTTTGAAGCCCTTTAAATGAGTAAACTGTCTCCAGCTGTGAGCCCTCAGAGAGCAGTGAAAAAGCTGCTGAAAGACCAGAAGAAGTCTGAAGCAGAAGTTACCTCTGAAGTCTCTGAAGTCTCTGAAGTGGCTGCAGAAATGGATACAAGATCTAAGAAAGAGTTTGATGATTGGAAGAAATCAGTGGAAAATATGAAAGATGAGATTTTGGACGAAAATAAAATTATGATGGAAAATATGAAGAAAAATATGAAGGAAGATAAAAAGGAAATGAAGGAAAATAGGAAGGAAGATAAGAAGGAAATGAAGGAAAATATGAAAATAATGATGGAAGGAATGGAGAAGATGATGAGGGAATTAAATGCTGGTAACCAGAAGAATTTGATTGATTCACTGGACATTATGAATAAACGAATTGATGAGGTGAAAGATGGACTATCAGAGAGAATGGACAAGATGGATCAAACTAATACGGATAAGTTCACGGTTGTGCTTGAAACAGTAGCTGCAAGTATGCACACAATTACGGAATTGGAGAAAAACATGGCTCGAATGGTTGAAGACATGGCGAAAATGAGGCAAGAACATGAGCAAATGAGGCGAGAAAACGAACAAACTTCACTACAGATGGTGACTCAACTGGAGAAAGTCTCAGTCAAATGCCTGGACCTGGAAGCTCGCTCTAGACGCCAGAATTTGAGAATTCTTGGAGTTTCAGAGGGAGCCGAAGGGGAAGACGTACGTGAGTTTGCCATGGGCTTGCTTAAACAACTGCTGAACCTTTCCAAAGAACCGAAAATCGAAGTGGCTCATCGTGTCCCAAGATTTAAACAAAGATTTGGTGCGGGAAAAACGTATCCACGACATATTATTGTGAAATTTCGGGACATTTTAGAACTGGAAGATGTTATGAGTAAAATCAAATACGGTGTGCAATTGCGGCTGGACAATGATACTATTAAGATATTCAGGGACTACCCGTATGAAATTGTGCAAAAAAGAAACAAATTTGAGAAGGTTAAAGATCTTTTAAGAGGGAGAGAAGGGATCAGATTTGGTATTTTTTATCCCGCGAAAATGCGTATTTCCTTTAAGGGTCTTGAAAAGTCATTTGTTAAGCCTGAAGAAGCGTTTAAATATGCTCAAACTATCGTTGAAAAATAGAAATGAAAAGGGAGATCTGAACCATTTTAAGCAATGCTTTGTCTGGGGATAGTTACACTGTTATCTTAGGAATGTTGAATCAAGGACACTTTCTGTTCAAAACGAGTAAACATCTGACCAGATGGCAATGGTTTATACCAGAAAGCTTATAATTGCTTATTAGAATATAATATTATAACCAATTGTAAGAACTTATCCTATTAACAACTTAATAAATTATGCATGTTAGATTAGAATACTAATAAAAACAAAAATAACAAACTAACTTACTAATATGAATTTTTAATAAACTGAAACCTTATCTATAAGTGGGAGGAGGGGAGGAGAAACGAGCAACTGGCTTAGGTCCAGGGGCACGTCTCGTTAACCCCTTCAACCAGCAGTTGATTTTTATAGAAGTCAAAAGTATCGGTTTAATAATTAGTAGTTAAAATTCCGATATATATATATGTTACAATGAAATACACAGGGTAAAAGTGTATTATATATCTGAATCTGAGGCCCCGTTTTAATATTATAATATGTTATGATTAACCAAGAGAGCGGAGCTATTTGTGTAACAACGCAATGGAAGTCAAAACAAGGTTTTTTCCCACCTACAGGTGGGACACTCGCTACAGTGCCGACTATATTAGACACTGTATCTTCACTTTTATAGTTTTTTTTTTATCACATAAAATCACTTGTTTGTGTTTTGTGCTTAGTGACAAGCGTAAAATGGACATAACAGCAAAACTTAAAAACTCAAAAGCTCCCCCAATACCTAAAGACCTGGGATTTGGACGCACCACAAGATTTAAAGGTACTATAATTATTCAAAATGCATGACACCACACAAAAGAACCTAGGAGGAATCTCATTTTGTAGTTGGAATATAAGAGGTATTAACGAACCTATTAAAAGGGGTAAGATACTAGCTCAGCTGAAATTGTACAACTCCGACATTATCTTCCTACAAGAAACACACCTAAAATCTCAGGATCAAGTTAGGTTAAGGGCGAAATGGATAGGTCAAACATACCACTCTTCATTTACTTCAAAATCTAGAGGCACGTCAATCATCATAAGAAAAGGTATACCATTTAAAGCAAAGAATATTATAACGGATATAGAAGGGAGATACCTAATAGTTAATGGAGAAATCCATGATACTCCACTTACTTTGGTAAATATATATGCCCCTAACTTTGATAACCCCAACTTTTTCAATAAAATTTTCAACATAATTGCAGTCAAACTATCAAAATGTTATAATAGGAGGAGACTTTAACTGTGTTTTAGATCTGTACTTAGATAAATCAAGTCAAAAACAGAGAGGGAATATGAAATCGAAAACTGGGGAGCTTCTCAATACCTATATAAACAACACTAATATAGCAGATGTTTGGAGAATTGTTAATCCAACTGGCAGGGAATACTCGTTTTACTCAATGGTACATAAGACATACTCACGTATAGACTACTTTCTGCTGGATACAAAATTAATCCCCCAAACATCTAATGCAATATACCACACAAACTCGATTTCAGACCATTCTCCACTAACTTTCTTTTTAAAACTGGAAGGATTGTCTAAGAATAATTCGTTTTGGAGATTTAATTCTCAAATTCTAAAAGATCCACAAGCGAGTATATATTTAAAAGAACAAATGGAGGTCTTTTTTCAAACAAATGATACTCCAGATATATCGCCTACTGTATTATGGGAATCTTTTAAAGCATACATTAGGGGTATTATAATTTCATATCAAGCTTTTCAAAATAAAAAGAATAAGAATGAACAAAGACAGTTAGAAGAACTTATTAGACAAATGGATATAGATAATGCTAAAGATCCATCAATAGATAAACATAATAAAATAATAATTTTGAAATTTAAATTAAATAAATTATTATCTGCCAAACTTATAAGACGTTTTCAAATTACAAAACAAGAGCACTTTGAATTTGGGGATAAACCGCATAAACTTTTGGCTCGCCAGCTAAAAAAACGAGAAAAGGAACATACTATACCAAAGATCAAATCAGATAAAGGGGAATTATTAACAACACCAAAGGATATTAATAATAGATTTGCGCAATTTTATGAGAATTTGTATACATCTAAAACAACAAGTGATTCCAATAATATCACAAAGTTCTTGGATACCTGTAACCTTCCAAAGCTAGAATTGAAGGAACAAGATGAACTGGGTGCACAAATCTCAATTAAGGAATTAGAAGATACAATAAACTCACTAAGAATGGAAAAACACCAGGCCCTGACGGATTTACTAATGAATTTTATAAAAGCTTTTACGATAAAATAATACCAAGATTACAAAAAATGTACCAATATGCTTTTAAAAAACGAATACTACCTGATACATTAGCGGAATCAACGATTACATTAATACCTAAGAAAAATAAAGACTTAGAAGAACCTGGTTCATATAGAGCTATAGCATTGTTAAACACAGATCAAAAAATATTAGCGAAAACATTAGCTAGAAGATTAAGTAAATACATTAGTAAATTAATAAACCCAGATCAGACGGGGTTTATCCCTAAGAGATACTCATCTAACAATATGAGACGTCTACTCAACATAATGCATTCACACAAATCTGAAGATCAAGAATTATCAATTATTTCGCTGGATGCTGAAAAAGCATTTGATCAAGTAGAATGGAATTATATGGACAAAGTATTACAAAAATTTCAACTGGGGGAGAATTTTATTCTATCGATCAAGTTACTATATAACAAACCTACAGCTAGAATACTAACTAATAACATATTATCCTCGAAATTCCAACTATCAAGGGGAAATAGACAAGGATGCTCATTATCACCACAACTGTTTGCTCTCATTATTGAACCGCTAGCAGAAAAAATTAGAATACATCCTGATATCCATGGATATAATACTAAAGATTCATATAATAAAATATCTTTATACGCGGATGATATATTACTGTACATTACAAAACCTCAAATCACTATACCAAATATATTAAATTTAATTGAAGATTTTGGATCTTTTTCTGGATATAGAATAAATTGGAATAAAAGTGAAATTATGTCAATAAAACCGAAAGATTCATCACATCTTTTAAAATTCCCTTTTAAAATAGCTACAGAAAAATTTAAATATTTGGGAATCGAAATTACCAGATCATATCAAGGTATGTTTAGGGCAAATTTTGACCCCTTACTTAATAAATTAAACACACTAATTAAATTTTGGAAAACGCTCCCGATGTCTTTAATAGGCCGAATAAACGCAATAAAAATGATTTTTTTACCACAAATTTTATACCTATTTCAATCAATTCCTATATACTTACCAAAGAAGTTTTTAAAAAAACTCGACTCAGATATCACTAATTTTATATGGGACTATAAATCACATAGAATACAAAAAACTCATCTGAATAAACCTAAAGTATTAGGGGGTTTAGCACTACCTAATTTTATGTATTATTATTGGTCAGTAAATATTAAAAATATGATTCAACTGATGGATAACTCCGCCCAACAAGCGGACTGGATTGTAATGGAGAAAGAGGATTGCTCCTCTAGAAACATTGGAGCGATCCTCCTCTCTCCAATGAAATTGAATAACATAAATTATAATAAGAACCCAATTATCCATAGTACAATCCGAATTTGGAAACAAATAAAACAAAATTTAAAATTAAGAAATTTATCACTTTTATTACCTATAGTCAATAACCCTTCGTTTAATCCTTCTATTATAGATAAAGCTTATACACAATGGGATAGATTAGGAATTAAAACGCTTGGTGACTTGTATGAAACTGGAAAATTACTTTCATTTCAACAATTACAAATAAAATATAAACTCGGAAATAATCAATATTTTAAATATTTTCAAATATGCGACTATTTGAAAAAATATACAAAAGATCATCATAATAACCCAGCAGATGTACTGGACGAGGCAATGCAGATAAAAGTGGAATCAGCAAACTTAATATCATATTTGTATAATATTATCTTAAATGCACAAATACCATCTACGGAGGGTATCAGAAGAGACTGGGAACAAGAGTTAGCTATTAAAATTTCAAAGGAAAGTTGGAATGAATACTTATTAAATGTGCATAAATGCTCGATTAATGTAAGACACACTTTAATACAATTTAAAATTTTACATAGATTATATTATTCAAAAACTAAAATTCATAAAATTTTCCCAAATGTATCATCTATTTGTGATAAATGTCAATCCCAAGAAGCTACTATAACGCACTCATTCGTTTCTTGTACAAAAATTCAAAAATTTTGGAATGAAATTTTTGAAATCTTTACAAAGTTATTTAAAACAAGACTGATACCCAAAGCAGAATGGATTATCTTCGGTATAACGGAAGATGGTCCAGAATTAAATGTGTTTCAAAAGAAACTAATGGACTATGGGTTAATAACTGGAAAAAAGCTAATTCTAAAATTTTGGAAGAAGGCTCCAATACCAACTATAAATATGTGGATTTCAAATATGTTTGAAACATTACATCTAGAAGAGATAAGACTCCTCCTAGCAGGTAAACCAGATCATTTCCACCTGACGTGGTCTGTATTTATAGAATTATTACAAACATAAGGTGCAAAAGTACTTTAAAAAAAAAAATAATAATTGAGGTCAGGTAAGGGGGGATGATAGTTGAAGAGTTGGTATGTCCATTTTGCGTAATGCTCATAAAAATATTTGTTTCTCTCTTTTTCCTCTTTCTCTCTTTCTTTTTTTCCTAAGGTCTATTTCTTAACTCTTTTTCTTTTGTTTTTAATTTTGCTCTTATAGGGTCTTTGTCCTTTTTTGGTTGTCACATTTCCTACACTTCCACTTTTTCCTTCACTTTCTTCTTTCTTTCAATCTTTTCCTTTTCTAGTGTAAAAAATAAATGGAGTACATTAATTGTAAGAAGATATAAATGACAAGTACTAATGTATGTGGTTGTAATGTAATGTACTTCTAATAAAATACAAATTAAAAAAAAAAAAAAAAAGTCAATGATGATGCGACATCCACCATCTTTTTTGTTTTTGGTAAATATATTTGAGACAAATTCCAAAGGTTCATGTTTGGATTTCTCAATGATACCCTTTGTAAGTAACCTCACCAGTTCTGCTTGACCCTCTAGTTTTTCTTTGACTGAGAGGGTAAAGACCCTTTGGGGTACATGCTGAACTGGTGGCATATTTTCTTGAATGAACTCTATTTTGTATCCACGAATACTGTTAAGTATATAACTATCATTCGTGACAGACCTCCATGCTTCAATGAACAGGTGTAATCTCCCCCCTGTTAGTACAGTCCCCCACTTTTTATATGCTGGTAGGAACCAGACCCACCTACCTCCATAGTTATGGGAGTGTTCCTTTCTTCAGTTTCTTCATCCATCGTTGTACTGCTGGATGTACTGCTGGTTGGGGGTGGCGCATTTTCCATGGGGTCCGCTCTGGGCCCTGGCCTAAAAAAGGCTTTCGGGGATGGTATGTGGACCCCGAGCTTTCACCAGGCCCATAAGTTTGACGTCGACTGGTGGACGCGGTGGGGTACTGCCGTCTGGGTTGTGTGGGTCTGCTCGTTCCGGGGCCTGCCCTCATGAGGCCGAATGCTTTGGACTCTTCCTCCAGGTCTTTCACTTGTTTTGTCAAGTCCTTTCCAAATAACAGGATCTGTGGCTCTGAGGCCGGTGTTTTACACAGTCCTGCATATTTGGGATTGAGGGCAGGTCTTATTATCTCCTTGCGGAGGTTGTTTATCTCATATTGAGTGTTCCACAGCAGAGCCAGAGTGTCTTGCTGGTTGGTGGTCATATCCACCCCATCCACGGAACGAGAATAGGATGTTATCCCTGTCGTCAGGAGCTTGAGGATACGCTGTAATTTTAGCTCCTGGTTCCGGATACTCTGTCCAACATACCCCCAGATTTGGCTGTTAATGGCCGGTACGTTGAGTGAACTGCAGTTCTCCGGAGGCAAGTAGAGTTCTAGTGCCTCATTGACTACCTGTTCTTGTAGGGGTTTGAGGGACAGGTGGTTAATGCTGGCCGCAAGTTTTGGCTGCAACGGCCGCCCTGCTCGTGGTGTAGCCACGTAGCGATTCACCACACCCAGCAGCTCTTCCTGGTCCTGTACCCCAAGCATTGACCCCTGTTCCTGACCAGCCCAGCCCTGGTCGCCAATGCTGCCCTCGGCTGAGGGGGAAGCGATGGCCAGTGCATTGTAAGGCACTGATGTGGGAGTGCCTTAACTCCCTTGGCGAGACTGCTCCAGCTCCCGAAGCTAGTCTCGCTGGAGCATTTGCTCCATGACCCTTTCCATGCGGCTCAGGCGGCTACCTCTGCCGCTCTCAGGCGGAGAGTCCTCCTCATCGGAGTTATCAGATATAACCGGCCGGTCAGTTTTTCGTCTTGATTTACCTCCAGCCCGCTGCTGTTGGTCAGGCTGCGCTAGCGATACTGGGCTCGGCTCGGTCTCAATGATTGTGGACCGCAGCATGTGCGGTCCAGGTGCCGCCTCTCGCCCCCCACTGATGGGACACTCCCGTTCTGTTGGAGTCGAACGGGGGGCGGTCTTTTTCCCTTGCCGTGCTTTGCTAATTTTTCCAGCTTCTTCAACCTGGAATTCACAAAGCAGAGCAAAGCTTCCCAAGTACGACCTCAGAGTAAGTACTTACCTGATGGTCCGCTTTTTTAAACTTGTAGCGGGAGCGCCTGTACTCCCGTTCGTCGCTGTTGCACTGCGTGAACGCTAATGTCGCGCATGAATGCTGGACGGGTTCTTCACGTAGTCACTCACGTGACTCCGAAGTAAAATCTATTAGCTAAAGCGTGACTCGAAAGAGCTTTTGGTTCCAATTGTTCTGAAGCTTCCCACATATTTACCCCTCCCTCCTCTCACCATCCATCAGAGTAATGTTCTCAAGTCAAGTCAAGTCGTGTTTATTGTTATAGGTTACATATTTGTGGGCTTGAGTTATAGGGAGAGGCTGGATTGGCTTGGACTTTTTCTTTGTAGTGTAGGAGGCTGAGGGGTGATTTTATTGAGGTGTACAGCATTCTGAGGGGCATGGATAAAGTGAATGCTCATAGGGTAGAGGATTCTAAAACCAAAGGTATAGGCTTAAGATTAGAGGGGAGAGATTTAAGAGGAAAGTCTGTATCTGGAATGAACTGCCAGAGAAAACTCTGGAAGCAGATACAATTATGACTTGCAAAATACATTTGGACAGATATATGGGTAGAAATGCAAGCAAAGGGGACTACCCCAGAATTTTTCTCAGTCTAAAAAAGGGTCTTAACCTGAAACGTCACCTCTTCCTTTTCTCCAGAGATGCTGCCTGACCCACTGTTATTCTAGCATTTTGAGTCTATCCCAGAATTTCAAGTTGGTTGGCATGGATGTGTTGGGCTGAAGGGCCTGTTATATTGCTGTACAGCTCTATGACTCCATGCACAATATGGTGAGATACAGGTTCAATGGAAATCTTGCTTGCAGCAGCATCACAGGCACATAGACTCAAACACACAATAGCATAAATTAGTAAGATTAAATGAGAACTTACCAGTTTGAAGTTTGATCTTTATTTTATGAGGAGTTACGTTGGTGATTACGTGAAGAAGACCCCGTCAGGGCGCATGCGTGTCAATCTTCAAAGCAGCGGTATGAAATCACAGACAACACAATAATTGAAGTAACATATTAAGATGAGGAACATGAGAACTACCATTACGACCTTTTTTCTATGAGAGAGGGTTGGGCGTGGCGGGCACGTAATCACCAACGTAACTCCTCATAAAATAAAGATCAAACTTCAAACTGGTAAGTTCTCGTTTAATCTTACTATTTTACTTCGGAGTCACGTGAGTGACTACGTGAAGATTTCAAAGCTCTGTGATTTTATGCCGCAGATCAAAATCCCGGCTTCTCACTGCATCGATTGACTCTGAGTATAATCAATAATGCTGTAAACATGACACTGAATATCATGCAAAAAATAGTTATATTTTTGGTCATAAAACAAATAATAAACCCTCTTAATTTAGGGCAACTAAAGAAACAGAATTAAACAGTATTGAAAACAGAATTTAAACAATAGCAACAGCACTCAATATTGAGTTGGCAAACAGCCCTCCATCGGCAATCGGCCGATGGTAGTATTGCTGAAACACAAGTTCATTTTGCCACCCTGCGGCTTTTAATATATGGTCGATGGGAACGTCCATCGCCCTGGCCGCCGATGTTGCTGCTGCCCTAGTGGAATGAGATGTAAACACATCAGTGTTAATTCCTGCCTGAACCAACACTTGCTTTAACCACCTTGAGATAGTCTGAACTGCCACTCTTTTATGTGGCTTCTTGTAACTGACAAATAATCCTTTCTTCATGTCTTAAAGACCTTGTGGCTTCAATGTAATGTAACCAATGTGTCCTTACACATAAACATGGATCTGTAGAATATGCTGAGAACACAATCTTAAATCCTGTCACACCTGGCCTGCTTTGTTTGAGCAGGTCATAAATATAAAACATAACATTCTCTGTAGTCACTTCCATTCTATCTAACTGAAGTTTTTGCAAAGTCTGCACTCTCTGTGCTGAAACCAATGCCATTAGCATAGCCAACTTTCATGGTTAATTTTGACAAAGTCATAGACGTGACAGGGACCCAATGACGAAGCATGTTACGAACAACACTTACATCCCAGATAACCATATACCTAGGCTTAGGCGGTTTGGAATTAAAGATTCCTTTCATCAACCTAGATATGAGAGGATGAGAACCTATACTTTGTGTCCGTGTACCTATTACAAGATATGCGGACAAAGCACTTCTAGCTGTATTGATAGCACTATAGCTAATACCCTCATCATAATAAAGTGTGGATAAAACTCTAACACATTTTCAATAACTACAGTATCATATTGAATATTCTTTCCAACACAATATTGTTCCCATTTTTTTTTTTTTACATGTCATATACTGCTGTTGAGTACTCTTTCTCCAGGCTGCCGTGAGCATATCCACCGTTCGCCTAGAAAGTCCTCGACCCATGTAAGGCCTTCTTAAAACCTGCAAATTAACAGATCAATACGATCACATAACGGATGAACTTCACGCATTACCGGATGCTCCAGCAAATTCCTACTCTTTGGAATCAGCAAAGGAGGTTGGATCGCTATCTGTAACCTCAAAGGGAACCATGGTTGAGTTGGCCAATTTAGTATCACGAAAACCCCTGAAGCAGCATCCTGCTTGATTTTTTGCAAACACCGACCTATGAGACAGAATGGTGGGAAAATGTACACAAACATATCATCCCAATTTAGTGAAAAAGCGTCAATTGCCACTGCCCCTGGATCTGGTTCCCATGAAACATATTTTGGCTGCTGGTGGTTAAGCCTGGATGCAAACAAATCGATATCTGGCATTCCATATAGAAGTACTATGTTCTTGAACACATCCTGGTTCAACATCCACTCTGTATTATCACGGAAATTTTGTGACCTGTCATCTGCTACTACATTAAGTTTCCCTGGCAGATAGATAGCTGAAATCCAAATATTTCTATCTATACACCAGGTCCAAATTTGATTTGCCAACCTGTCACATGATAACAATTTGATTCCACCCATGTGATTAATATAAGCAACTGCTGTAGTGTTGTCTATTTGGCACTGCACATGCAAGCTAGTTTTGTTAGTGCAATATGTAGATCAGTGCATGCTCCTTTAACATAGTGACCTCACCACTACTAACCACTCCCTATTATCTTCAGTATAATTGTAGCCTCCCCATCCCCAGCTCTCTCTCTAGCTCCGGTGACGGACCACGAACAGCTAGGGCACTATGTGTGTGTATGATTACTATGTCTGCAATAAACTAGTAGTGAAGACTTCACATGTCTGACAAGTCTCTACATGGTGTCAGAAGTGGGATTCGAACCCAAGCCTCCCCACCCCCAGCTCTCTCTCTAGCTCCGGTGACGGACCACGAACATGTCTTTGCCCTTTCGGTACACGATTCGAAACGTGAAGCGCTGGAGCTGCAGCATCATACGCTGCAAACGGGAAGAGGCAACGTGGATCGGTTTGTTCAAGATCGTGACCAGTGGCTGGTGGTCGGTCTCAATAGTGAAGGTGTTACCCAGAATGTAGTCCTTGAACTTCGAGCAGGCAAACACCACGGCAAGGAGCTCCTTCTCAATCTGGGCGTAGCGTTGTTCGGCAGGGGTCATGGTGCGGGAAGCGTAGGAGACAGGTAGTTGCAGGCGGTCGTAGAGTTGCAGGCCGAAATTCGAGGCATCGCAGGTGAGGACGATGGGGCGCTTTAAGTCGAACAACTTGAGAGTGGGGGTGCAAACCAGCCGGGACTTCAGGGCATTGAAGGCTGTCTGATGCTGCGGGTACCAAACCCAGGCAGTGTCCTTCTTGGTCAGTTCCCTCAGGGGCGCACTCAGCTCGCTGAGGTCGGGAATGAATTTCCCCAGGTAGTTCACCATGCCCAAGAAGCGCTGCAGGCTGGGCACGTCGACCGGAGCTGGCATCCCCGAGACCGCAGCTGTCTTCTGTGGGTCTGGTTTCAGACCCTCAGCCGTGAAAACGTGGCCCACGTACGTGACCTCCGGGACGCGGAAACGGCACTTTCTGGGGTTCAGTTTGAGGTTGATCTCACGAGCCCTATCCAGGACTTGGCGGAGGTGGAGGTCGTGCTCAGCGATGTCTCTCCCGTACACTAAGATGTCATCGACGATGATAGCACACGGCAGACCGGTAAATAGCTGCTCCATGGTGCGCTGGAAAACCTCACTGGCAGAATTGATCCCGAAAGGCATGCGGAGGAAACGGAACCTGCCGAAAGGTGTACCGAAAGTGGTCAGGAAGGAGGAACGTTCATCCAGTGGAATCTGCCAGAAAGAGCTCTTGGCATCGAGGACAGAGAAGACAGTGGCTGGGCCAACCTGTGCAGCGACGTCCTCCACCGTTCGCATGGGATAGTGCGGGCGCTTGATGGCAAGGTTCAGGTCCTTGGGGTTTATACAGATCCGAATCTCACTCTTGTCCTTCTTAGCAGCAACGACCATGGTGGAGACCCACCGGGTGGGATCACTCACCTCCTTGATGATGCCCACGGCCACCATGTGGCGCAGAGTCGACTCCACCCTGTCCTTCATGGCAAAGGAGACGCGGTGAGCCGGGCGGATTACCGGAACGACCCCCGGGTCCACATCGATTTTGTAATTGAAGGGTAGTTTCCTTCTCACCAGATCTTATCTGCTCAAAGAGGCTTAATGACATAACATTGGCAAACGCCCCCGTGTCGACCTTTGCAGGAAAGGTCATCCCATTCACAGCACTGAGGGATCAGATATCAAAGCAGGTGCACCCAAAAGTGAAAAAATACGCGATTCATCATGGCGCACCGCTGGCGTCTACTGCCCGCCACCCGTACGAATCGTCCGACCTGATGGTGCTAAACATTAACTTTGTGCCTTCCCGGCAGATGCAGTCCCTGATTCATCACACTGCCAATGATCCTGCCCTGCAACAGCTTGTAGACGTCATCCGTCGTGGCTGGCCTGACCGTCGCTCATCCTTGCCGGCTGGTGCTGCGCCCTACTTCCTAGTCCGGGATGAACTTGTGCTGCATGCCGGCGTGGTGGTGCAGGGCCACAAGGTTGTGGTGCCTGCCGCGCTGCGGGACCGCTATTTCCAAACTGCCCACGGCGGCCATCCCGGAGCCGATGCCACCCTGTCCCAGGCCCAGAGTCAATTTTATTGGCCCGGCATGGCACAGGACATCCGGGATAGGGTCTCCGCCTGCTCAACCTGCAATAGCCTCTCTCCCCACCAGCAATGCCAGCCACTCCTGCAACAGCCTGCCCCTGACCTGGCGTGGACGGTGGTCGCTACTGACATATTTGAGTGGCGTGGCAAACATTTCCTGGTCCTTGTAGACTCCTATTCCAGCTGGTTCGAGGTGGATCAGCTGCACTCCCTCACTTCTGCTGCTGTCATTGGGAAGCTGCGCCGCAACTTTGGGATCTTTGGCCCTCCTGTGACTTTGCAGTCTGACAACGGCGGCCAGTTCTCGAGTGCGGAGTTCCGCGCCTTCGCTGCCGCCTGGAACTTTCGCCACATCACCAGCAGCCCTGAGTACCCACAGAGCAACGGCCTTGCTGAGCGCGCCGTCCGCAGTGCCAAGGAGCTGATGGAGCAGTGTAGACTATCGCATTCGGATTTTTACCTGGCCCTACTGAATCTCCGCAATATTTCTCGTGACCCTGCCCTGGGCTCGCTTGCTCATCGGCTCATGTCCCGCACCACATGCCCTCCGATCCCTGTCTCCCAGCGATCCCTAGAGCCCGTGGTCCGCAGCCCTGCTGCTGTCCAGGAGCGCATTGCCCAGAAACAGGCTATCCAGAAGCGCTCCCACGACAAGTCCTGCCGTCCCCTTCCGTGTCTCTTCCAGGGCCAGGTCGTCCGGATGCAGTCCCCCTCAGGACACTACCGGCTGGCTGTTGTCGTCGGCTCTGCAGACTCTCCGCGGTCTTACCTGGTTGACTACGAGGGTACCACCTACCGCCGGTCCCGCCAGCATTTGCTGCCGGTCAACGAGCCCGCTCCGCCTCCTGCAGCCCCTTTTGCACCTCCGGTTGCTACCTCTCTGCCTACCGCTCCTCGGTGCCCCGTTCTCCCACTGCTCCTACCTCTCCCGCTCGCGTGCCCGCTGCGGTGCCCGTTTCTCCTCCCTGGTCTCCTCGTCCTCCCTCTCCTGCTCATTCTCCTGCCCGTTCCCCTATCACCGCTCCTGCTCCTGTCCCTGCTCTTCCTGTGGAGGGGGGGGAGGGCGGGCTGCGTACCCGCTCCGGGCGGTTGGTCAAGCCGCCTATGCGTTACGGGGAGACTGCTTGAATGTTTCAAATTTTTCCTGCCGATGTACGCGCGGGTGTGTTTCTAGCGTATGAGTCGTGGTCGCACTGTCATCATTTTGTTTTCCAAGGGGAAGGATGTAGATCAGTGCATGCTCCTTTAACATAGTGACCTCACCACTACTAACCACTCCCCATTATCTTCAGTATAATTGTAGCCTCCCCACCCCCAGCTCTCTCTCTAGCTCCGGTGACGGACCACGAACAGCTAGGGCACTATGTGTGTGTGTATGATTACTATGTCTGCAATAAACTAGTAGTGAAGACTTCACATGTCTGACAAGTCTTTACACAATAAGCCTCGAGTCCATAAAATACTCCTAAAAGCTCTAAATGGTTAATTCCCCATGTTTGCAGAAGCAATGTCCATCTGCCTCCACAGCTGGATCTCGTATCAGTAGCACCCCACCCAAGTGCACTGACATCTGTCTGCAAAATCATGGAAGCTTGGTCCAATAACACTTTGGAACAACTAGTGGACACATGCTGAATCCACCATTGTACATCAGCAACAGCCTCTACTGATAGAAGCATAGGCCTATTATAATGACCCAAATGTATCATCAGTGCTTGTTCCTTTGACCTTTGTTATTGTTGATAATAAAGTGGCCACTATTGAACTGCTGGAAATGCTGCCACCAATTTCCCAAGCAGACTCGCCACCTGGCTAATTGAAGGTTGTGTGTCAGCAATTAACTTGATACAGCTCCCAATTAGCTCTACCCTTTTTTGCCTCGGCAAGGTCACAATCATATTGATTGAGTCTATTGTGAAACCCAAATAGTCAATTGTTGTCACAGGTGTTAATTTAGATTTCTCTGGATGACTTATGAAGCCCAATCTTTGAAAAGTGGTTTTAACAACTGCCACTGATGCTTCAGCTGTTTCCTTTGATTGTCCTACAATCAAGATATGATCTAGTTAAGCCATGAGCACATGCCCTTGACTTCTCAACATGCCTAGAATAGGTTTTAACAACTTTGTAATCACTCTAGGAGCTGAAGACAAACCATTAGGCAGTGCATTGTATTGCCATAATTGCCCCATCCAGCTGAATTTTAAATATCTTCTATCCTGCAAATGAACAGACACTGAATAATCCGCATCTTTAAGATCTATAGTTGCCATATAGCATCCTCTGGAAACAAGTTGCTTAGCCGTCACAAACGTTTCCATCTTAAAATGTCTATACCGTACAAAAGGGTTAAGACTATTCAGGTCCAGTATAATTCTGCAACCCCCATCCTTTTTTGGTCTGGGAAAGATATTGGACACAAACTGTTGGCTTTGGTAAACTGCCTTAGCATTTACACCTTTATTACATAAGCTTGCAAGTTCCACCTGAACTTCCAATTGTTCAGTGATACTGAAGTCAAACTCCTTTTTGAAACATGTTGCATGGGTAAATCAGAATTTGCATTAAGCTCTATTCGAAACCCTTCAATAACCTTCAGTATAAACATATCTGAGGTAATTTGTTTCCATTCCTCTAAGAACAGATGTAATTCCAACTTTTAATTGTATCACATTAGATCTGTCTACATGAGAACCAGACCCACTTACCTCCTTACCACCTGGCATTCTTCCCCAGCCTCGAGCTGGATATCCCACCTTCCCTGGCACTGCTACAGCCGAACGCCAACTGCGCTGCATCGTAGCTCGACTCGTCCCTTGCCCGGACCAGTCTCCTCGCTTATAGGGATACTTCCGCTTCGGTGGATATGTGGCTGCTGGCTGCTTAGTCAAGCCCACTGTCTTGGCCTCCTCCTCCAGCTCCTTCACCTGTTTTGCGAAATCCTCGCCAAACAGTAGATTTGCCGGTTGCACTGTGCCAGGCTGGCAGAGTGCAGCATATTTAGGATTGATGGTTGGTCTAATTGCAGTTTTGCGGAGGCAGTTGATCTCAAAGTGGGCACTACACAATAGCGCCAGCACCTCTTGTTGTAATTTTGTCATGGCCTCTCCATCCACCATCCTGGCAAAGCTAGTTATGCCAGATGCCAGCAACTTTAAAATATGCTGGAGCTTCACCTCCTGGGCTCTCATTTGTATGCCCATCTTGCCCCAAATCATCCTGTTCACAACAGGAACTTTCAACAGGCCACAGTTGATTGGGGCTTCATGCTTCCTTACTGTCTAATCCATTGTCAGCTCCTGTAGCTGATGTGAGACTAGGTAATTTATGCTGGTGGCAAGTTCCTCACCCAGAGGCTCATCAGCTCTGGCAGCTGCCTGCCCTCCCTTTGGAAGTCGTCGTCGGAATCAGGGTCAGAGCTTATCTGCCCTTCTGCACTAACCTCTTGAAAGAGGGAGCTTTCAAGCAGGCCTCTACCAGGCACTGCCGGCGGAGCCTTCCCCACGGCCTCCCGCCCACACAACTCCTCCTGGAGTGTGGCTTTGTGGAGCAACCCCTGTATGAGCTGCTCCATTTTGGATAACCGCTGGGGCACGGTATCCTGTCCCGGACGGGACTCTCCTGGCCCGACTCTGCGGAGTCAATGGCCCTGACAGACTTGGCTTTTGGCTACCGCCTGACTGGCGTTGGCTGTGTACCCGGCTGGGCACTTGGGAGTGCCAAGTCTGTCGCCGCACCGCTACCGGCTTGCGACTCCACAGAGGTGACAGGCTGCCTTTCAGAGACTGCGCTCTCGCAGCTCTCTCACCCCTTGTCCGTAACACGCCTGCACCTTGTTGATTTTTCCCTTGTTCCTGTATCGTGGGGATAAAACACAGGAACAATTTTCTCTTTTTACTAACTCCTCCAAAGTCTCCCCGACTTTGGTGGAGCTTCTAAACTACTCACCTGCAGGAGGAGCTCCTCTTCCTGCTGCCGTTCGCGCCAATGCGTCAGATGTAATGACGCGCATGCGCCCTGACGGGTCTTCTTCACGTAGTCACTCACGTGACTCCGAAGTAAAATTATACATAAATCACACATGTTCTACTGTGGAGGCTGCACAGGGTCAGGACGATGGAGCATCAGGAACACTTTCATGATAGTGCGGCTCTCTTGCTAAACACTCACCGTTCAGATAGGAAGTCACTTTGACAAAACAAGGATGCAGGACCCAGCAGACATCCCAGTGGAGGCACAGGGCCTCAGCCTTGCTGTTTCCAGAACTCGAATGCTGCCCATGCTTTTTCAAGAGGACCATTTGTTTAGTCTGTCCTTGACACTGTCAGTGTATTCCAGCAGGAATGAAAATGTGTTGCATTCTTGTAAGCACAACCCTGAACATCCTGTGAAAACTTAAAAATTACAATGTGAAGGAATAGGAGACCATTCAGACTCTACCTCCATATAATTAGATCACAGCTGGTCTGTATCTCATGCCTCTGGTCTGATTCTGTAATTTGTAAGTTAAGCATAATTGTTAAAAAAATTGATTAGCGATTGCTTTTCACTGTCATAACTTTTTAATGTAATTTCCTTGATCCACTAAAGCCAACAGATCTTTTATCCCCATAGCTTACTGTTAGATCTGTAGCCTTGAACTAAATCACTTTCAAACCTAATATGAAATTCTGTCATGATATGATCAATCTTCACCCAAGGTCCTTTAAGAACCAGATAATTAATTAATACCACTCATTGCACAGCGCCAGGACTAACATAGTTTCATTGATTTATCCGACTATCTCTGATACACTCCATGAATTCATTCTAAACACTGCTCCCTCTAATTTGGTTTGCATCATCTTTACGTAGATTAAAGTGTCATCAACATTTTCTGTCCCTTGCTGTTTCATAGCTGCATACAAATTAATATTGCTAGGTGATTTTCTGAACTAAGACCTTTTTCTTCGGACACCTTTATCCTGTTATTTATTACCGATACGATCCCTTCTCCTTTTGTCCATGTGCCTGCCTCTTCTCAAAGTTAAATGTTCCGGAATATTTAATTTTCAACTCTGATAATTTAGCAACCACATTTCCATACACCTGTTAGATTGCACCCATTTATTTCTGTTTGTGTTATTAATTCACCTACCTACTTAGAAAATGTGTAGGAAGGAACTGCAGATGCTGGTTTACACCATAGGTAGACACAAAATGCTGGAGTAACTCAGCAGTCAGGCAGCATCTCTAGTGAAAAGGAATAGGTGACGTTTCGGGTCGAGTCCTTCTGCAGACTGAGAGTCAGGGGAGAGAGAATCTAGAAGAATGAAGGTACAAAGAACAAATAAATGAAAGGTTTGCAAGGAACAAATCAAAGCCAGCAACAATGATCAAGGAAAGGTTGGCTGTGGAAAAGATGATAGAGGGTAGATACAAATCGTGAAACTAAGCAGGATGATAGTGAAACTAGTAGGAAGACTCGGGAGAGGGAGGGCCGGAGAGAAAGGGAATGTAAGGATTACTTGAATATTGACAAATCAATATTGACAAATCAATATTCATACCACTTGGATGTAAGCTACCCAAGCGAAACATGAGGTGCTGTTCCTCCAATTTCATTTGGCCTCACTCTGACTGTGGAGGAGGCCTAGGACAGAAAGGTCAGTGTGGGAATGGGAAAGGGAGTTAAAGTGTTTGGCAACTGGAAGATTGCATAGGCCAAGGCGAACTGAGCGGAGGTGTTCAGCGAAACAATTGCCCAGTCTGCGCTTAGCCTCGCCGATATACAGCCCACACTTAAAATAGCGGATACAGTAGTTAAAGTTGGAGGAAGTGCAAGTGAACCTCTGCCTCAACTGAAAGGATTTGCAGGGTCCCTGGATGGTCGAGGGGTGAGGTATAGGGACAGGTGTTGCATCTCCTGTGGTTGCAGGGGAAGGTACCTGGAGAGCAGGTGGTTTGGGTGGGAAGGGGTGAGTTATCCAGGGAGTAGTGGTGAGAACAGCCTCTGCAGAAAGTGGAAAGAGGTGGAGATGGTAAGATGTGATTAGTGGTGCGATCCCATTGGAGGTGGCGAAAATATAGTTGGATTATGTGCTGTATGCGACGGCTGATGGGGTGAAAGGTGAGGACTAAGGGGACTCTCTCCCTCTTGGACTGGGGTGGTTGGAGAAAATGCAGAGTTGCGGGGTACTGAGAAGACCTGTTTGAGGGCCTCGCCTGTGATAGAAGAGGGGAACCCCCATTCCCTAAAGAATGAGGACATTTCAGATGTCCTGGAATGCAACACCTCATATTGGGCACAGAACCGGCGGAAATTGAGGAATTGGGAGTAGGGGATAGAGTCTATGCATGATGCAGGGTGGGAAGAAGTATAGTCTGATAGCTGTGGGAGTCAGTAGGTTTGTAATAGATGTCAGTCAATAGCGGTGAATTCAAGAAAGGAAAGGGAGTATGGTCCATGTGGTTGATAATCTATCTCCTGTGAACACAAAGTGCTGGAGTAACTGTGGATCAGGCAGCATCTCTGGAGAACGTGGAGAGGCTAAAATAGAGTCCCAACCCGAAATGTCACCTGTCCATGTTCTCCAGAGATGCTGCCCGAACTACTGAGGTACTCCAGCATTTTGTTTTTCTTGCACACGTCATGCATTTAATGTTTGCAAACATGAATTAGCTTCTCTTCTGCTGGCATTTACAATGTAGTCTTCTTGAGTTTAAAGCAAGTTCAATGTGACTTCTGAGATATTCAAATCTCTTTCTAGAAATGAACCTTGGCTGTTACTTACCTACTCATTAACTTGATCCCCTTTCTTAGTCATAGAGGCATAGAGCTATACAGTGCGGAAACAGGCCCATCAGCTAAACTTGTCTATGCTGACCAAATTGCGTCACCGAGCTAGTCCCACCTGTCGGCACCTGGCCCATGTCCCTCTGAACCTTTCCTATCCATGTGCCTGTTGAAGTGTCTTTTAAATGCTGTAATTGTACCTGCCTCAACTACTTCCTCTGGCTGCTCGTACCATATGGACACACCCTCTGAGTGGAGACAGTTGCCCCTCAGGTATCTTTTAAATCTTTCTCCTCTCATTTTAAACCTGTATCCTCTAGCTGTAGACTCCCCTATCCTGATAAAATGACCGTGGTTATTCATCTTATCTATGCCACTCATGATTTTATAACTCTCCATAAGGTCTCCCTCAGCCTCTGTGCCTGTCAAGCCTCTCCTTATAATTCAAACCTTCCTGAGTATCTTCTTCATGACATCTTCTTCAGTAATTGTGCATCTGTACTTGAGATCCACAGGTTCCATAGGGTAAGCTGGCCAAGAATATAAAGAAGGATAGTAAAAGCTTCTTTAGGTATGTTAAGAAAAAAAGATTAGTAAAGACAAATGTGAGTCCCTTGAAGGTGAAATTATTATGGGGAACAAGGAAATGGCAGAAGTGTTGAACAGGTACTTTGGTTCAGTCTTCATTAAGGAAGACAAAAACAATCTCCCAGATGTACTACAGGGGATCTAGGGAGACAGAGGAACTGAAAAAAAAAATTGCATTTGGCGAGAAATAGTATTGGGTAGACTGATGGGACTGAACGCTGATAAATCCCCAGGGCCTGATGGTCTGCATCACAGGGTACTCAAGGAGGTGGCTCTAGAAATCGTGGACGCATTGGTGATCATTTTCCAATGTTCTATAGATTCAGGATCAGTTCCTGTGGATTGGAGGGTAGCTAATGTTATCCCACTTTTCAAGAAAGGAGCGAGAGAGAAAACAGGGAATTATAGACCAGTTAGCCTGACATCGGTGGTGAGGAAGATGTTGGAGTCAATTATTAAAGAAGTTATAACGGTGCATTTGGATAGCAGTAAAAGGATTGGTCCAAGTCAGCATGGATTAATCTTGACTAATTTTCTGGAATTTTTTGTAGATGTGACAAGTAAAATGGATGAAGGAGAGCCAGTGGATGTAATGTATCTGGACTTTCAGAAAGCCTTTGATAAGGTCCCGCACAAGACATAAGTGGGCAAAATTAGAGCACTTTGTATTGAGAATTGGTTTGGCAGACAGGAAACAAAGAGTGGGAATAAACGGGTCCCTGTCAGAAATGTAGACAGTGGCGAGTGGAATGCTGCAGCTATTTACAATATATATTAATGATTTAGATGATGGGATTAAAAGTAATACTAACAAATTTGCAGATGACACAAAGCTGGGTGGCAGTGTGAACTGCAAAGAGGATGCGAGGAGGTTGCAGGGTGACTTGGACAGGTTGAGTGAGTGGGCAGATGCATGGCTGATGCAGTATAATGTAGATAAATGTGAGGTTATCCACTTTGGCGGCAAGAACAAGGAGGCAGATTATAATCTCAATGGTGTCACATTAGGAAAAATGGAAGTGCAACGAGACCTGGGTGTCCTTGTACACCAGTCACTGAAAGTAAACATGCAGGCACAGCAGGCAGTGAAGAAAGCTAATGGCATGTTGGCCTTCATAACAAGAGGAGTTGAGTATAGGAGCAAAGAGGTCCTTCTGCAGTTGTACAGGGCCCTGGTGAGACCACACCTGAAGTATTGTGTGCAGTTTTGGTCTCCTAATTTGAGGAAGGACATTCTTGCTATTGAGGCAGTGCAGCGTAGGTTCACGAGGTTAATCCCTGGGATGGCGGGACTGTCGTATGAGGAAAGATTGGAAAGACTGGGCCTGTATTCACTGGGATTTAGAAAATGAGAGGGGATCTTATAGAAGCATATAAAATTATAAAAGGACTGGACAAGCTGGATGCAGGAAAAATGTGCCCAATGTTGGGGGAATCCAGAACCAGTGGCCACAGTCTAAGAATAAAGGGGAGGCCATTCAATACTGAGATGAGAAAAATCATTTTCACCCAAAGAGTTGTGAATTTGTGGAATTCTCTGCCACAGAAGGCAGTGGAGGCCAATTCACTGGATGAATTAGATATAGCTCTAGGGGCGAGCGGAATCAAGTGATATGTGGAGAAGGCAGGCACGGGCTACTGATTGTGGACGATCAGCCATGATCACAATGAATGGCTCAAAGGACCAAATAGCCTCCTCCTGCACCTATTTTCTATGTTCCGATCCTCCATTATTTTCCAGACTACCTGTAACCTTCTATTTCTTCCTTTCAAACTGAGCCATCCAATTTACCTAAATTGGATGTAGACACAAAATGCTGGAGTAGCTCAGTGGGACAGGCAGCTTCTCTGGAGAGAAGGAGTAGGTGACGTTTCGGGTCGAGACCCTTCATGGAATTAATTTGCTCATCTACAAGCAGCTGATCTACAAATGTGTCACACAGTACAGGAACAGTACGGACCACCAGGTCCGTGCTTACCTCCAGACAGCCATTGACTTTACTCCTAATCCCATTTTATGCTCTTCACATTCCCGTCAACCTGCCTTTATTCTGGCACTCACCTGCATGTTCCAGGCAATTTACAGTGGAAACTTGACCTACCAATCTACACTTCTTTGGGATTTGACAACACCCAGTGGAAGTTCATGCAGTCATAGGAAGAATGTGCAAACTCCGCACACACACCACAGGAAGTTAAGATTCGACTGGGTTGCAGGATGCTGGAGCTGTGAGGCAGCAAGTACACTAGCGATGCCACTCTGCCACCCACTTGGCATATTTACAGTTCCTCGTATGTTATTTTAATCCTTTATGATGACCTGCAAAACATTCAACTCCTACTTTCCCATTTATGCTGTTATTTCGATTCTTAACGGAGGCCAGAGGAATGCACACTCGCAACGCTTCATCACAAGCAAGAACATATTGCATTTAATTGGAACCATGTGCAAAATAAACATATGTGGTAAATATGTTTTGATCAAAGATAAAAGCACAGCTTAAAATTATTATAATTGTATGCAAACAGTCAACTATTGAAACATATCTCAAAACCAGTCCTGCCCCAAAATATCTCCCTGATTGTTTCGCCAATATCATCTGTGAATACTAATGTATTAAATAGCATTACCATGTCAAATGCAGTCAAGGAGTGAAATTCACTGAAGTTTCCAGGCTTTGATTTGACGCAGTGGATTTTTACAAAAGGCTTTATTCAATTGCCCGAGTAACAGCTGATTTTGGTAAAGTCAACAATTATTAGTTATCCTAAACTGCTCAAGGGAAGCTAATGGTAAACTGGTTCTGTGAACTGTGCCAGTCCTATAGTCCCTTACAATGATGCTCTTCCCAGAGACTGAGTTCTAGGAGTTGGATCCAGTTGCGATGAAGAACTTGTGACAAATTTCTTTCAGGGTATCATAGATTTCAGAGGAGAACTTGAGGATGATAATATTTCCGTGAGCCTACTGGCCTTGTCCTAGTTGATCTGGATGAGAAAGGTTGAAGGAGCTGTTGCAGAAGAAGCCTTGGTGGATATCTGGATCTTGCAGACCTTCTACTGAGCTGTCAGTACTGGCAGGATCCTCGTAAATCTTCTCTGTGCTCTTTCAAGTTTAATTACATCCTTTCAATAGCAGCATGACCAAAGCTGAAAATAATGCTTCAAATACGGCTTCGCCAAAGTCATGTACAACTGCAAAATAACTTCACAACTTCTATGCGTAGGAAAGAACTGCAGATGCTGACTTAAACCGGACACAGGCAAGGGTAGTTTTTGATAGGCAGATGGTTGAATGAAGGCCAGAGATTAAAACAGGTGTGAGATGAAAGGATTGCAAAGTTGTGAATTGTGAAGCCAGCAGAAGGAATGTAGGTGGAGTGGGAAGAAATAGGTGTGTCAGGTGCCCACCTTGACCATCACCTAGTCACCTTATAATCAATGTATAAATCGATTAACAAATCAATGTATCTATTAACTGTCATGGGTCAGGAATCATTTGACATGATTTCTCCAATATATCGCAGAGGCTCAGGAAGTCTACTCCATTCTGCTCCTTTCCTCCTTCCTACCCACCCCACTCCATCCCACTCCAGTTACAGTTACGGTTTAGTTTATTGTAACGTGTACTGAGGCACAGTGAAAAGCTTTTGTTGCATGCTATCCACTCCACCCTAATAATGCATGGTTCAATGTTTAATCCATGTATGATCGAGTTGAGGCAGAAAGCTGAAGATTTCCCAAGATGGGTCCCCAGGAAGATATGAAAGGAAAAGTATAGAAGAAAAAGTATAGAAGCAGACAGAACAAACTCCTTTTTTGATGAGTCAATATTCTGGTGCAAATATTTTCTAGGATCCTCAGATTGGAGTGCAGGTTTCCATCTTTTTATACATTGATTCTATTGACAACCACTGAATGATGTTGAACAAAACTCACCTCAAGAATCAAGATTGAGAACATTGATGCACCCCATATAAACAAAGTATCTCCTTCTCAGAGAAGTAGAACAAAAAGACAGAACCCTGCACTCCAGAGGATCCTATCAGAGGATCCTGGAAAATATTTACCAGAATATTGACTCATCAGAAATCTTTTACCAATGCAGCACTCCCTCAGTAAGGACATTTCAGTGTCAACTTACTTTGCTGTTACGATTATTATTTTTGTTTCCCTTTTGCTTGAACATTAGGTTGTTTGAAAAACACTTGATGTAAAAGTGTAACTTGGCAGATGTCCTCCAGCTTCTGTTCTACAAAGTTGCAATGGCTGGTTGCCAAAAGATTATATATCCTTGAAACATAGAAAGATTTTCTTTTATATGGTACCTACCATGATTTTAGAATGATCCATGATGCTTTTACATAGTAGCAGACGCCAAGTCACGAAAGTTCCATGACAACATAGATTGGATGTTGAACCAGGAGGTGTTCAATAATATAGTACTTGTATATGAATGCCAGATATCGATTTGTTTTGCATCAAGGTTCAACCATCAGCAGCCTAAATAGGTTTCATGGGAACCAGACCAGGTGGCAGTTGGAATTGATACTTTGACTTTACATTATGGTGGTATGTTTTATATATTTTCCTACCATTTTGCCTAATAGGTCGGAGTCTGGAAGAAATCAAGCACGATGCCGCTTTGGGGGTGTTTGTAATACCTAATTGGCCGAATCAAGCATGGTTCCCTTTGATGTTACAGTTAGGGATCCAACCTCTTTTTGGTGGTTCCCAAGCGTAGGAATTGACTGGAGCATCCGCTAACACGGAAAAGTCATCTGTTATGTGATAGTATTGACTTGTTAATTTGCAGGTTTTAAGAAGGACATACCTGGTGCAAGGAATGTCTGGGTGAACGGTGGACATGCTCACTGTAGCCTGGAGAAAGAGTACTCAAAAGGGACTCTACGATGATGAGGGGCTCAGTTATAGCACCATTAATACAGCTTTAAGTGCTTTGTCGTCGTATAGTTTTGATGGGGTCAGGAAAGATCCTATTGAGTTTCATCATATCATAGCTGGATGGATGAAAGGAATTTCAACTCGAAACCTCCTAAACCCAGGTATATGGCGATCTGGGATGTAAGTGTGTTCCTCAAGATGCTTCGACAGTAGGTTCCTGTCATGTCTTTGAATTTGCCAAACTAATCATGAAAGTGGTTATGCTCTTGGCATTGGTTCAGCATAGCAAGTGCAAATTTGCAAAAACTTCTGCTAAACAGGATGGAAGTTGCTGAAGAGAATGTTATGTTATATAATTGCATCCTGTTTGAGCAGAGCAGGTCAGGTGTCACAGGTTTGTTAATATTGTGTTTCAGCATAACCTACTGATCTATGTTTATGTGTAATGGCACATTTATTTTCATTATATTGAAGCTATAAAGACCTTAAGAAATGTGGGAACAGCATTGTTTATCAGTTACATGAAGCCACACAGGAGAGTGTTAGTGCAGACTATCTCAAGGTGGTTTAAAGCAAATGTTGATTAAGGCAGGTATTAACACTGAAGTGTATATATCCTTTTTCCACTAGTGCAGCAGCAACGTCGTCGGCTAGGGCGATGGATGTTCACAGCGGCCATATTTTTATAGGTGCCGGGTGGTCAAATGATTTTTTTTTTAAATTTTTACCATCGGCTGATCGTCGATCGGAGAGAGGCTGTTTGCAAATTCAGGATTAAGTCCTGTTTAGTTTCCCCTGGGATAGAGGGGTTACTGGTTGTTTTGATTATTCAAATCAATTGTTACTGCATGATATTCACATTTCATGTTTAACGCATTATTGATTGTTTCTCATCGAAAGTCAATCAATGCAGTGAGAAGCCGGGATTTGGATCTGCGGCATAAAATCACAGAGCTTTGAACCCTTCACATAGTCACAAACGTGATTCCGAAGTTAAATAGTAAGATTAAACGAGAACTTACCAAGTTTGAAGTTTGATCTTTATTTTATGAGGAGTTACGTTGGTGATTACGTGCCCGCCACGCCCTACCCTCTCTCATAAAAAAGATCATATGGTAGTTCTCATGTTGCTCGTCTTAATATGTTACTTCAAATATTGTGTTATCTGTGATTTCATACCGCTGCTTTGAAGATTGACGCGCATGCGCCCTGACGGGTCTTCTTCACGTAATCACCAACGTAACTCCTCATAAAATAAAGATCAAACTTCAAACTTGGTAAGTTCTCGTTTAATCTTACTATTCTATTGTGAATTGTAATTGACTGCTCTGATTCAATATGCTTTGACACTAGAAATGCAATATCTAGTTCTCTTACAATCAGGCTGTCATTAGAGTCGGGGTCATACAGCATGGAAACTGGCCCTTCAGCCCTTGTACATGCTGACCATTCTGTCCATCTAAGTTAGTACCATCTGCCTGCATTTGACCCATCTATATATTACTAAAACTCTCATCTTGTTTGTGATTCTGTCTGTCTGCATGCATGCGTGCTTGCCCATGTGCTCCCGGAACTACGGCAAAATGGTACACGATAGCACTACAATTTTTGGACCACCTTACAATTGTCTTGTGGTGTGTTTTTATCAAGTTTCGTTCAGATTGATGTTATATTTTACAAGTTATTCACATTTTTAACTTTACAAAATCCAGTTTGAAGTTGCAATGGCAGTTAGCAGCTATGACGTCACAATGGAATCTCATTTACATAAACTACCCCTCAGCAGAGTTCCACTGGCAGTTAGTACCGTATGATGTCACAATGGGATCTCATTTACATAAACTGCCCATCAACAGTGTTCCACCCAGTACAATGAGATATTTGTTACATTGTTCTAAGGAGAGGGAGGGAGTGGGGGAGGAGAGGAGGAGAAATGTTATTTAAACATTGTGTTCATTGGGGGAGTGGTATAGGGGAGAGGTGAGGAGTGTGGGAGCAGGGAGATAGAGGGAGAGGAGGAGGAGGGTAGGGAGGCAAGAGGGGTTATGGAGGGAGGGCGTGACAGAGGGTAGGGGAAAAGTGAGGGAGGGAGTGGAGGAGCAGAGGGGAGAGAAGAGGGGAGAGAAGAGGGAGGGTGAAGAGGAGGGGGAGAGAGTGTTAGGGGATGAGGGGGAATGGAGGAGGATAGGGGTAGGAAGAGGGATGGCGAGGCGCAGTTGTGGAGGATTGCTGTGACTCGCATCACAACGGGGATCTCTGGCGTCACAACAGGAACCCGTCAGCCACACCTGCGCAGTTGGGGGCTATGGGTGAGTGGTGGAATATTGCGTTTGGGGACCAGCCCTCCTGTGTGACAGGGACCCAATGGGTCCCACTTGGTCTAGTATCCCTCTAAACCTTTCCTATTCACGTACCTGTCCAAATGCTAAATACTGTTAAATGTTTTATGTTGTTATTGTACCTATCTTAACCACTTCCTCCAACAGCATATATGTACCAACGTCTGTATGAAAACGTGTTTGTAACTTTCATGTCTCACTTTTAGTCCTATTAAGATCAAAGCTACAGAGCGAATAGTCACTTGGTTACACAGTTTTTAGCTATTTTCCATGTTCATTTCAAAATGTACACCAAAACCTGTGATTGATATCATTTCCATTTCCATGTCTTCAAAATTCTTTCCTTACTATGTCAAAGCATGTTGGAGTTTTGGAATCTAAATTTACAATTGTTGTTTAGTATGTACTGTATACCACTTCCTGGCTAATCTGCAGTTAGACAAGAAACTGAACAAATCACATGTGGATTTTTTTAAGACCAAGGCTGAAAATGTCTAATTCATTCTGAGTAGATTTAACTGTTGTATCCCATGCGGAGACTTCATTAAGTGGATAGCCTGTCTCATATTTCCCATTTGAATACATTTCATTACAACAGATTGCACTGAATCCACTTCTAAACACAAAGGAAAATTGTTCAGATGTACATATAATGATTGGAGCATAGGATAAAGAATGCCGTTTATATGACATAAATATCAGAGAGCATTAGAAATTTTATGAAAATCCTGGAAATAAGATTAAATTCATAATTGATTTTCAAAAGATGAGTATCAGCTTTTTCTCTTTAACTCGAATGCTGGCCTGCTTGTTTAGCCTGTAATTTTGTCTCAACTTAACTTTTTGTCTCAATTAAGGGACATAAAACATAACAATGGAAGCAGACGTTGGCTATTTAGACCATCTAGCCTTGTCCCCCAATCAGTAAGATTATGGATGTTAGTTTACATTAGTACAACTTTTCACATTAACCCAACATCCCATGCTCCCGTTAATATTTAAACATTTATCCATTTCTGTCTTGACTACACTCAAGTAAAGTTGATTTTTTTGTCATGTGCACAAGTATGGTGAGGTACAGGTACAAAGAGAATCTTGTTTGCAGCAGCACTGAAGACACATGGACTCTGATAAACATAGGGTGTGGTTAGTCGAGCTAGTAGAGCGGCTGCCTCGTAGCGCCTGAGCCCTGGGTTTGATCCTGACCTCAATTACTGTCTGTGTGCAGTTTACATGTTCTCCCTGTGACTGCATGGGTTTCCTCCGGGTGCTCCAGTTTCCTCCCACATCACAAAGGCAGGTTAATTAGTCTCTGAAAATTTCCCCTAATGGTAAGGAGTGGATGAGAAAGTGGGATAACATAGATCTAGTGTGAACGGGTGATCAACGGTCGGTGTGGACGATGGGTCAAAGGGCTGTTTCCATGCTGCATCTTTAAAACAATTAAAAAAACAAAAAACATTAATGATACATAAATACTGCAAGACAGTGAAAAGGGAAAGACTAGGCACAAAAACACTTAATACAAAACCCAATTCGAAAACAAAATCAAGTCCATGGTGGTACAAGAGGTGGTCCATAATGTTCAGTTGTTGAGGTAGGATTAAGGTTGTGTATATTAGTTCAAGTACTTGATAGTTGTAGGAAAGTAGCTGTTGCTGAACCTAGAGACATGGGCTTCAAGTATGGTGAGGTACAGGTACAAAGAGAATCTTGTTTGCAGCAGCACTGAAGACACATAGACTCTGATAAACATAGGGTGTGGTTAGTCGAGCTAGTAGAGCCTAATGATTGAATTCCAAATATTCACTGATCTTCGGGTGATGGATTTTTTCTCCTTATCTTCCATGGCTGATCCACTATTATGAGACTGCAACCCTTGGTTCCAGACACCCTTGGTTCTGGACAAGGAAAACATTAGTTTCACATCTATCCTTGTTGTTGAGATCTCTTATAAACGCAAGAGCTGTTGGCCCAGTCTGTTGAATCTTTTTCCTTTCAGCAAATCTGCCGCCCCAGGAATTATTCTGGCGAAACATCTCTGCACTCTTTCTTTCACAACAAGAGGCAGAGGCAGACAAATGTTTTTCACTGTGTCTCAGTATACGTGACAATTGAATACCTCAGATGTGGTAATGAAATATGAGCACATCCCGAGGTTGCATTGAACCTAATAAAATGAACCTCAAAAGTTGTAGCATTGAAGATTGGAACCAGATTGAGGCCCTTGAAAAATGATGAATGGCCAATAAAATTGTGCTTTGGTTAGCCACACACTGAAGGAAATTGTTACTGGCTTATTGAGAGACGGTGAAAAGCATTATTTTGCCTGTTATTGGAACAAGAAGTCCAACAGTACATGTCTGCCACCTGACTCATTGCCCTGACTGAGCTCTGCACCATCTGCACCATCTGCACCAAGGTCACAGCAGGTTGTGGTATGAACAGTGAGGGGTCGCAGCAGGATGTACAAAACAACAGGGCATGAAATATAAATGGCAGCAAACAATGAAGGAGCAAGGAAAGATTATTGTGAAAATACTTTGACCACTGGAATATAAGTCCATATAATGTTTTGACCCAAAACGAAGCAGAATGTGATCCCTTTTATATGTCTTGCTTATTCAGCCACTTGCATTCCTTGTGAGCACCAAACAATCGCTTGTCCAAGAGTCAACTCAAGAGAGTTTTATTGTCATGTGTCCCAGATAGGACAATGAAATTCTTATTTGCTGCAGCACAACAGAATATGTAAACATAACACAAAACAGAAGATAAAAGTTCAGTGTGTCAATAGACCATATATACTTAATCAATAAACAGATATAGTGCAATAATAATAATAGACTGTTATTGTTCAGAGCTTATTTGATGTTGTGTTTAATAGCCTGATGGCTGACGGGGAAGAAGTTGTTCCTGAACCTGGATGTTACAGATTTCACGCTCCTGTACCTTCTTCCCAATGGCAACGTGTGTGTGACCAGGATGGTGTGGGTCTTTGATGATGTTGGCAGCCTTTTAGAGGAAGCAACTGCGATAGATCCGTTCGATGGTGGCGAGGTCAGAGCTGGTGATGGACTGGGCAGCGGTTACAACTTTCTGCAGTCTTATCCGCTCCTGGACATTCAAGTTGCCGAACCAGGTCACGATGCAGCCAGTCAGCATGCTCTCTACTGTGCACCTGTAGAAGTTTGAGAGAATCCTGCTTGATATACCGACTCTCCGTAATCTTCTTAGGAAGTAGAGGATTTGATGAGCCTTCTTTATAATTGCATCAGTGTGCTGGGACCAGGAAAGATCTTCGGAAATATGCACGCCCATGAATTTGAAGTTTTTTTACCCTTTCCACCATCGTCCAGTTGATATAAACAGGATTGTGGGTCCCTATCTTTCCCCTTCCAAAGTCCACAATCAGTTCCTTGGTTCCAATGTGAAAACTCCAATTTCAGTTGGAAGGGGATCAAGAGATGTGGTGCCATTAGTGGGAAGCACAACATATTGATGTTCAGACTGCCTGGCCCAACCTGCACGGACTAATGTTGTTAGGGTTGTGATTTTACCTGGAAATGATCACAAATGCAGCTCATTTTAAGATTGTACAGTGCTGAAAGGTCAGAAGGCAAATATCTTTCTCCAGAGCCATTAGTCCTCAGGGAGTAAGCAAAATGGTGTGCTGCAATAGGCCTAAGCTATTGTTCCTGAGGGACAACAAAACCTGCTCTTTTTTTTACAGGGGAACACAGTGTACTTTTGCTTAATGTCATCCTCCTGACCATCTAAAATCCCTTAAAATAGATTATCTTTTAAATATCTTCCAGCATGTCAGTTAATATAGAAACTGGCCAGCATCCATTTACTTCACACTCTCTTTATCCCACATTCCACAGACAGAACTGTGGAAAGAGTTCTGAAATTCCCATCCTTCTTTTGAAATCTGACAATTGTCTCGTCCCATTTCAGTCTCTCCAATCTTAACCTGGTTGAATATTTTCTGACATTACTGAGTTCCTCCGGTCATAGTCAGCATAGTTCAGTGGGTAACTTACTATTCTGGGTCAGTACGTTAAGGTTTCAAGTCCCACCTTCCGCACATGAGCATAAGGATCCAAGCAGATCTGCCGCTGGGATGCTGAGGCTGGGCTTCACTGCTGGAAGTGCTGTCAACATATGAGTCCTTAAACCCAGAGCTCAACTGTGCTCTCTGATGGACACAAATATTCCCTAGAGGTTGAGTTGAAAAGCAGAGTTCTTCACAGTGTCTTGGACAATAGTTATCCCCCCCAGACACCTCTCCTAAAGTGGAGATTGTCAATCGATGACCACATTAAGTCTCTGGGAGCTTGCTGTGCACATACTAGCTCCACTGTTCTCCATTTTGCAGCAATAATAGTAAGATTAAACGAGCTTACCAGTTTGAAGTTTGATCTTTATTTTATGAGGAGTTACGATGAGTGATTACGTGAAGAAGGCCGTCAGCACGCATGCGCGTCAACTTTCAAAGCAGCGGTGTGAAATCACAGATAACAGTTGTTGAACTGAATATAGTAAGATTTGAGAGAACTAGAACTACCGAGTGATCTTTATGATACGAGGGTTGGGAGCGGAGGGCACATAATCGCTCATCGTAACGCCTCATAAAATAAAGATCAAACTTCAAACTGGTAAGTTCTCGTTTAATCTTACTATTTTACTTCGGAGTCACGTGAGTGACTACATGAAGATTTCAAAGCTCTGAGATTTCATGCCGTGGACACGAGTCCATGCGTCACTCACTGCATCAATTGACCAAGGATGAGTGAACATAATTCATGCATTCAGACATGACATAGATATAGACATGCTGATGCTTTTTTATGAACAAATAATAATTCTCGTTTAATCTTACTATTTTACTTCGGAGTCACGTGAGTGACTACGTGAAGATTTCAATGCTCTGTGATTTCATGCCGTGAAAACGAGTCCACACAAGCAGAACTGCATCAGTTGACCACCGATAAGGGAAACATTCATAATGCATACAGACATGACATAGATTTAAAACATGCTGACGCTTTTTAATGAACAAATAATAATAATAGTAACCCCTCTCTTCCGGGAGGAAACTATAAAATAGAACCTAAAATAGAGTTGGAAAATACCCCCGGTCTGGCAATGGGTTATTATAAAATGTTTGGAAAGCTCATTCATTAGACCATCCTGCAGCCGCTAGGATGTGGTCCAGCAGAACGTACATAACCCTTGCTGCTGATGTTGTAGCAGTCCTGATGGTGAGATTTGAAAATATTAGTATTTACTCCTGCATAAGCCAAAACCCCGTTCAACCACCTGGAGATGGTCTGAACTGATACCTTCTTATGAGGTTTTTTGTAACTAACAAACATTGCTAGTATCAGAGCCTCTAAGGCTCTAGGTGACCTTGACGTATTGTTGTAAATGTGTGACCACACATAACCGAAGGTCCATGGGGTATGCCATGAAAACTAGTTTGAGATTATCTTTTAAATATCTAGGCTGCTCTGCTTAACTAAATCATAAACATAAAATATTATATTATTTGCAGATGTAACCATCCTGTCCAGTTGCAATTTATGTAGTGAATGGACCCGTTGCGCTGAGACCAGCACCATGAGGATAACTACCTTATGAGAGCCGGGCCAAAGATAAGGATGTAGCTGGAGCCCCCTGGTGAAGTAGTGTTAACACAATGTCAATATCCCATACTTCCGTGTACTTGGGCCTAGGAGAACTTGTGTTAAAGATATCCTTTATAAACTGGATATCAGAGGGTGAGACCCGACAAATATGATGAGAAGGCACGTTGGGCACAGTTAATGGCACTATAACTTAATTTATTGTCAAAGACCCATTTGAAAATGAACTCCAAGGCGTCAGTTATCCGTGCCATATTATATGTAACATTAGCATTTAAACAAAACGCTTCCCATCTCCTGAAGAGGAAAAGTACTGCTTTTTTGGTGCTATCCCTGCACTCTGCAGTGAGCACATACATGGATCAGTCTGACAACCCGAGCCACAGGAGCAGTCTTCTCAGAGTCTGCAAGTCAATGAATTGATTTTATGATGCAGAGGCTGGTTTCCCGAGTCACATTCTGAACCAGCAAAGATTTATATGTTTAGAATAACCATATAAGGTTCTATTATTATTCCCAACATAAGCGGGAACCATGGCTGCATAGGCCAGTCAGACAGTACGAAAAAACCTGAAGCGGGATCTTGCTGAATTTATTGCAAGACCCGACTGATGAGGCAAAATGGAGGAAAGACATAAAAGAACTTCCCTCCCCGTGTAGTGAGAATGTATCTCTCGCCACTGTTATGCCACATATTTTTTTGCCACCGGTGAATGAGCCTGGATGCAAACATATCGATATTTGGTGTTCCATCGAGTCGTAATGTCATAAAATACTTTGTGATCCAACATCCATTCTGTGTTGTCATTAATTTTATGTGATGATACACCAGCGCCAAATGAGGTTAGGTAAATTATCACAGGATACTTTGACTTGATTGCACCCATGTGACTAACATATGCTACCACCACAGTGTATCAAATTGGAATTGAGCATGCAGATTATGCATATTCGCACAATAACCCTTTAACCCATAGAATGCACCTAGTGTCTATAGGTAGTTGATACAAATAACTGAAGAATTGGTAACTCATGCAAATCCCATCCGCCTCCGTAACTAGAGATGGCATTCGTAATTTTCCATCTTTGAGCACTAGCATCAGTTTGTAATATAACTGAAGATTTACTGACCAAAAACTACTGGAGCAATGCTGAATACTGTTCGTCCACCATTGTGACTTTGGTAGCTTCAGCTGGTAATAGCATAGGTCTGTTAACAATGACCTACATGGCACTTGAGAGGTTACTACTTTGCACGTTGTAAGTTCTGATAATGCAAAGGCCCAACTTGCACAGCTGAAACACAGCTACTATATTGCCAATTACACTTGATGAATAGAAGGCTGCTTCCATAACAACAAGGTTGTTACAAGCTTTTATTAATTCCAATCTCTTGCCCCAGGGCGGAGTCACAGACAAATTAATAGTTACAGGTAAATCCCAATAATCAATAACTCTAGTTGGTATCAACTTAAATTTAACTGGATGGGTGAGGAACCCCAATTTCTCAAATATAGTTTGCGGCTGAAACAGTTGATTTTAGCAAATACAGCGTTTAGAATATCATCCAGTTAAGCCATAACAGTGTTTTTGAGCTCTGAGCAGTCCAAGCACCGGTTTTAGTAATTTGGTAAATAACCTGGGAGCTGAAGTTAGCCCATTTTGCAACGCCCCATTTTATCATTGCCCCATCCAGATAAATTTCAAATGTCTCAGGTGATCCCTGTGAATGGGAACTGAATAGTATGTATCTTTGAGATCGATGCATGCCATAAAGATCCTATGGAAATCAGTTGTTAGACAGTAACGAAGTTTCCTATTCTGAAAAGTCTATACTGCACATGCGAGTTAAATCAAGGATGAACCGACATCCTCCATCTTTCGCAATGAACAGGCCATGCCTGCCATAATTCCATGCCTGCCTCGAATGACAATTCTGGCCAGATTCCCGAGCCTGCCTCGAAAGACAACTCTGGCCATAATTCTGACCTGCCTCGAAAGACAACTCTGGCCATATTTCCGAGCCTGTCTCGAAAGCAAATCTGGCCATAATACTGGGCCTGCCTCGAAAGACAACTCTGGCCATAATTCTGAGCCTGCCTCGAAAGACAACTCTGGCCATATTTCCGAGCTTGTCTCGAAAGGCAATGCTGGCCATAATACTGAGCCTGCCTCGAAAGACAACTCTGGCCCAAATTCCAAGCCTGCTTGGAACCCTTGTATACTGTGCAGTATAAACTAATCACATGTTATCATTTTAGTTTTTAAACGGATCTGAATCTCATGTTATCATCGTCATTTGTACAAAAAACAAGTGTCAATATTACCCAACTTGTAAATGGTCCACATACCCCATGTTTTGGAAGAACCAGACCCCACCTACCTCCATGGTTGCTGGTGGTCTTATGGTAAGCCCAAAGGCCCCTGATGTGGGTTCTATTTCCGTCCTTGATTGGAGAGTAGGACTGGTAGGGTGCGTGGATTCCATATTTTTCCTGAGACCGGCTTGGGCCTTGGCCTGAAAGACATCTGCCCTGCTTTCAAGCTGCCACCAGCTTCAGTGAACCGCTTAGTGCCGATGGAGGCGTGGGGTGTGTCGTTGCCCAAACGATGAAGCTTAGCTCGTCATTGTACCTTGATTAGTCCGTCAGCTTTTGCTTCCTCATCCAGGTCTTACCCGAAGAGAAGATTCGGTTTCATTTCCTGGATTTCATGCCCCCTCCAATGTCACCCCTGTTCACTGCCGGCACTTGTAGCGTGAGGGGAACTCTGGCCCCTTCCGGGTTTTCTGCCAACGGCTGGAAACCAACTCTTCCGGTAGCAACACCTTCGTTTGCGAGGATTCCCTTGAAGCCATACGCATGTGCTCCAGTATGTTCCACAGACATACTTTCGAATTTGAAGTCAGTTACACACTGACCACTCGCACCCGTCTCCACAGAGAGGGAGATTCGTAGGCAGCCTGAAACAGGTGCTGCCGCAGGCCCCTGAGGATACCTGCGCTGATATGGCCCCTCCTACGGACCTATATCAGGATGGAGCATCACATTTGTGGGATAAACGCCCGAGGGCGCTATCCATGCTCCATCTGGGTTAAATGTCCGAGGACGTACCCAGGTATGTCGGAGGGGAACCCTCCTGGCCTGACTCGTCCGAGTCCATAGGCCTAACCGTCTTATTCTTGGATTTATCCCCCTTTTATGGGGAACCGCAGCGGTCTGGGAGCCGCTGACCGCACTGTCAGCAACTCAGGTGGCGAAGCCGACTTACTTTTGGCTTTACCCCATTTCTGGGGAACCACAGTGGTCTGGGAGCCGCTGACCGCATTGTCAGCGACTTGGGTAGCGAACCCGACGGCCGACGGCTACCCGCGCTTCCGCGGTCCGGACCGGGATCTCCCCACGGTCCATAACCGGTTTCCCCGCGGCCCGTCCGGACTTCGCCCCGAAATTATCCAGCAGGAAAAACTCTGTAAGAAGAGATTCCTGCAAGAAAAAACAGAAGCTGGAAATAAGTTAAAAACTTACCTGCACGTTTAAACTTACCGTTGGAGGAGCGACGCGCCTGCCAGCCAGTCGTTGCGCAATGCGTCAGACGTAATGACGCGCATGCGTGCTGACGGCCTTCTTCACGTAGTCACTCACGTGACTCCGAAGTAAAATTACATTTCACATGTTTCTTTTTCATCAGCTATAAAGCTTTTTGGGTCATGTTTTATTGAAATGCTATACTCTCTTTTTCTCTCTTGCTCATTCCTAAATTTAATTGTTCCTCCTTTGGTAGCCAAGCCTGCAGTTGCCTAGGTTCTAAGCTGCAGAATCCCATCCCCTAAAGCTCTTGGCATTTCTATCAGGGACCTGAGAGTAGTTTTTAATGGTCTTTGGGCTGACTTATTCAGGTTCACACTGCAGTCACACTGCCAGTTCAGGGGTTAGACTCAGACGCACTTCTACAGCCCCTGATTTCCATACTAGAGGAAGAGGTAATCATGCTCCTTGGGCAAGTGTTCTCCGCAGTTCCGGCAATAAAACTCCATCCTTCACTCTGGAGTAGATGAGACATCAAGCTGAGCTTCTGTTTGTTCTTTCAGATGGATGTAGAATGTCCTACAGCGCAGTAAGATTTAGCAAGAGTTCAGGATGAAGGTAGGGGTGAGACAAAGATGGCAGCTTTAGAAAAGTTGGGTTGACAAAGGTTACTGATGGTTTGTTTGGAAAGAAAATGAATCATACGACAGATGTAGGAAATTATAATATCAGGAAATCCCCATAAGGAATATAAAGAAT
>CM075977.1:181559570-181701635 GCA_038087875.1 Malacoraja senta
GAGAGAGAGAGAGAGAGAGAGAGAGAGAGAGAGAGAGAGAGAGAGAGAGAGAGAAGAGAGAGAGAGAGAGAGAGAGAGAGAGAGAGATTTTTTTGTCATAGCTTGCACAGCAATAGCCCTTTGGCCCACTACATCCATGCTAGCCTTTTGGCACATCATCATTAGTTCCATGTGCCCACATTAGGTATGTATCCTGCCATGCCTTGCCTATGTTTTTTTATAATGGTCTCTTAAACATAGCAATTGCATCTGATTCCACCATTTGATAACAAATTTTACAAATAACTGCTCTCTGTGTAAAATATTCCCCTCAAATCCCTTTTATAATTCCTTCCTACCATTTTAAACATTTCCCTTCATGTTTTTATATCCCTACTAAGGAAAAAGATTCTGATTATCCAGCCTATCTATGCCTCTTATAGTGTCACTTACCTCTCTCAGGTCTCCCCACAGTGCCTGGGAAAACAAGCCCAGCTTATCCATTCCCTACCCAGAACTAAAGTCCTCCAACCTAGGCAACCCAATGAATCTTCACAGCGCTCTCTCCAGTGCAATCACCTCTCTCCTATAGTGAGGGGAACACAACTGCACACAATACTCAAGTGCTGTCCAACTTGTATTTTGTAAAATTACAACTTAACATCCCAACTTTTATATTTTATACCTCAAAGCATGTCAAATGCCTTCCACACCACCATATCTACTCCTGTTGCCACTTTCAGAGAACATAGACCCCAAGGTATGTCGGTTTATCAACATTCCTTAGTACCTACTATTACTGTATATACTAAAGCCCATGTTTACTTCCCAAAGTGCATTACCTCACATTTGTCAGGATTAAATTGCAGTTAATGTTTCAAATCAAAGATATTTTTTCTGAACTTTTCTCTTTCCCAATTTGGCTGGAAGTTTTAAGTCCATTTCTCTTTCCACAGATGCTGCCCGACCTGTTGAATGTTTATACTTATGTCATTGGGGTAAATCACTATCAGAAACTGCCTCTGCTGTTTGGCATTCTTGGTGCAAACGAACCATTTTGTATATTTACTGAGGACGTGAACATCAAGTAGTTTCTACAATGGATGCACAATCCCTGCTGCAATTTGCCTCGGTGTGTTGCCATTATCCATACCGCTAGATCCTAATCCTTGTGGTGTGATGTATCTCCATCTAGTGGCGCATTAGTCTCTGTACAAAACTTCAGTACTAACAGTCAAGAATGTTTAATTGTCATATTTACTGAAAATGTAACAATAAAATTATTACTTGCAGCAGCCTGTAAATATAATGCACAAAGATAATATATAAAGGCAGAACATAACTGGAGCAATGTGTGCTATAACCTGACATTAAAGGCAATTTGTCCCCTTGAATGGAAAATAGTTACATTTCTTGTAAATTACTTTCCCTCATCCCTTTTCTCCTCCCCAATTCTGCTTGCCCACTAACTCTCATATTTTGTTTCCTTTAGTTTTGCTTCCTTTTCTTTTGCTTTTCCTGTCGGTTTCTCTCTCCCCCCCTCCCCCCCTCCCCCTCTCCCCCTCTCCCCCTCTCCCCCTTATTGATGTTCAGAATTTTCTATATGCCTATTGGCTGAAACTTTTACTACTTTAAATTATGATCACACGTTGAAAATAGTTCACTGGTGGAAAAATACTTTCTGATATTATTAATGAATCACAGAGGGAAAATAGACTAAAGGGGCTGTCCCACTGCGGCGACCTAATCCGCGAGTTCAGAAGAGTGTCTTCGACCTTCAAGCTCGAGGGAGCTGGATACACACCCACCCACCCACCCACCCAGTTTGTTGGTTAATTGGCTTGGTGTATGTGTAAATTGTCCCGAGTGTGTAGGGTAGTGTTAATGTGTGAGGGGATTGCTGCTCGGTACGGACTCGGTGGACTGAAGGGCCTGTTTCCGCATTGTATCTCTAAACTAAACTAAACTAAACTAACCCATCTCTTATCTACCAATGCATAATCCATATCCCTCCACCCCCTGCATATCTTTATGAAATGTAATAGTAACCACATACTAAGACTAGAGCCAACACTGATCTGGTTGGAAATTTTTGGAGGCTGTTTGGTCAAGCAGGTGTGTTCCTACCTGTATTTTCCAGAAAATTCTTTGTTCTAGTCATTTCAGCACATAGCAAGAACAGGGGGAAGGACATTCAGCTCATTGTGACCATTCGATCATTTAGTGACACCATTCATCTATAACCAAATTACATCCATTAGTCTTGGTTGCATATAGCTGCATTACCTTGTACATCTGGTCCTGAAAATATCTGTAAACCTCAGAGATATTTTTATTTAATTGAACCAAACGCAGATGCTTTCTGTGAAGATATGTTCCCCAGCTCTTCCCTGAGATTCATTTTTTACTTAAAGATTGTATCCATTTCTTCGCAGTGCCAACACCAATTTCCATCCTTGTATCCTAACGATTTGTTTTAAATCATTAAACTCCAATCAAATTACCTCTCGCCTTCTATATTCCATAAATGAAAGACCTACTTCATATTGCTTCTTTAATTAACATCCTGATAACCCTCTTGTGAAGCTGAATGAGATCAGAAAATACTCAAAAAACTCAATCTCAGACACTTCTGCAGAACGGGAAAGAGCTCATGAGGATTCTTCATCAGAATTGGAAACTGTAGCAAAAAATATATTTTTCAGTCAGAGAGAAGGTGGGTGAGGGATGGATAAAAGAAAGGACTATCTCAATGTCTTGCTCAAGGATGCATCCAGCTAACCAGTCTACATCAACGGAAAGAGAAAAACGGAGCCAAAATGATATCAGGCAGAAGTGATCAGTTCTCAGACAGAAAGAAAGAGTGAGTTACCTAAAGTTGGAGAGATCCATATTGAGTCCAAAAGGGTCAATGTGACTATATAGAAGATGGAGTGCTGTTCTGCAACTTTATATTGGGTCACATTGTAACAACAAATGGAGATAGATCAGAGTGAGAGTGGGACGATGAACTAAAATGGCAGGCAACAGGAAGCTCAGGGTCACTCTACAGATTGAACTTAGGTTCACTGTATGCTAGTCATCCACTCCACATTTCGTTTCTTCAGTGCGGAGGTGACCACATTGTGGATATCGAAGGCCATGCACTAGATTGGAAGGAGGTCAATTGAGTTACTGCTTCTCCTGGAAAGGTTGTTTGGAAGAAATAAAAGGACCCAAATAAATTGCTGTGTTGCAGGGGAAATTCATACTCCTTCCAAAGACAATGTATCCCTTCTCCATTGCAGGTTCCAGAGCTGTTGGGTGATCACTTCATACTATTGGTATCTGGATAGGCTTGTGAGGTTTTAATCCTTCAGCATTAATGTACAAAGAAATTGATTTTAAAAATCTTGTATCGGTCACAATAACATTAAATTATTAGATTGTTATAAAAGGCCCAGCACTGGTGTTCTTCTGCTTCCCTCCTTGGTCTGGTCCACATGTGCGACCATATAACCCGAGTTGACTCATAACTACCCTCTGAGAGTAAGACACAAAGTGCATGAGTAACTTCACGGGTCAACCAATATCTCTGGAAGACATGGATGTTGGGACATCCATGAAGAAGGGTCCCAACCCGAAACATCACCTATCCATCCATGTTCTCCAATGATTCTGCCTGACCTGCTGAGATACTTTGTGTTTTCCTCAAGATACCAGTAGCTGCACTTCCTTGTATCTCCACTACTTTCTGAGAGCAAACCACTCAGTTTAAGGTAGAGTTAGCTCCACATGCTCACATGCCATGAATGAATAAATAAAAATACTTCAGTGCAGGGCAGCTGAAGCAATTCTGCTACCACCATCATCTATTGCGACAAGTGATGGCTTCCACTGATTTTCGCTGGAAACTTGTGTCCTTTTCAGGACGGACGATGACAGCGAGGTCAACATTTGTAACAAGATGGACACGAAGAGAAGAAGCTGAAGCAAAGCTTCCCTTGATATTCTAGGCCCACAGTTTTCCCATTTAAAGGACAAAGGACAAAGGACAAAGGACATTTATTGTCACATACACCAAATGGTGTAGTGAAATTTGTTCTTGCCCTTCTGTATAGTCTAATTTTACCTGGCCATTCCATTTTAGTAACTGTGTACATATCCTCTAAATCCACCAGCGCTCCTGGCTTTTCACCAGTTAAATGCTGTTTGGATTTACCTTTGCTTGTACCAGCATTGATGACCTAACATTTGCCAGCAATTAAATCCATCTACCAGAGATTTGCACACTCAGTCTGTCAATGTCTCTATTATTTCATTCCCGTGTCTGCACTATACATTCTACCACCATTCTTTGTGTCATCAGCAGAAGTGGATATATGATGTTCTATCAAAGCCATTAATCAATATAGTGAATAGTTGAAGCCCCAACAGGGATAATTGTAGGTTTGTGCTAGTTACTTCCTTCTCTCTGGAGTGCAAACCTGTCATCTCTTCACCACACCACACCACCATAATTTACCATCAATTCCATAAGCTTAACGTTGCAAACATTTTTTTAACTGGAACTCTATGGAATGCTGTTTGGAAGGTTATGGAATCTACACCTCTCAACGATCCCTGTCCATTACTTTAGTCACTTCATCAGAAATGTAATTTGGACATGACTTGCCCCTTACAAATCCGTGTGGCTCTCACGAACAGCTCACATTTCTGGAAATCTTCGTTCACTTTGCTTTTAATAATAGACCTTCATAACCGTCTACAATGGATAATAGACTGGAGTTGTTTAATTTCTCTCTCTCACATTTTACTTCAGTAGATTTTACATTTGTAAATCTTTCAAATTAAAGAGGACAGTCATTGAATTGAGAAAGCTTTGGAAGATTGTTGGTAAAGTATTTCCCAATTATTTATTTAAAACCCTTGGGCTGAAAGCCATCAGGCTCTGGCAATACCCTTTTATTTCTTCACTTGTACTTTCCTTAAACAAAGCTTTTGGTTGAATATAGAAACATAGAAAATAGGTGCAGGAGGAGGCCATTTGGCCCCGAGCCAGCACTGCCATTCATTGTGATCATGGCTGATCGTCCCCTATCAATAACCCGTGCCTGCCTTCTCCCCATATCCCTTGACTCCACTAGCCCCTAGAGCTCCATCTAACTCTCTCTTAAATCCATCCAGTGACTTGGCCTCCACTGCCCTCTGTGGCAGGGAATTCCATAAATTCACAACTCTCTGGGTGAAAAAGTTTTTTCTCACCTCAGTCTTAAATGACCTCCCCTTTATTCTAAGACTGTGGCCCCCTGGTTCTGGACTCGCCCTACATTGGGAGCATTTTTCCTGCATCTAGCTTGTCCAGTCCTTTTATAATTTTATATGTTTCTATAAGATCCTCCCTCATCCTTCTAAACTCCAGTGAATACAAGCCTAGTCTTTTCAATCTTTCCTCATATGACAGTCCCGCCACCCCAGGGATCAATCTCGTGAATCTACGCTGCACTGCCTCAATCACAAGGAGGTCCTTCCTCAAATTAGGAGACCAAAACTGTACTCAATACTCCAGATGTGGTCTCACCAGAGCCCTATACAACTGCAGAAGAATATATTTTAATATGGTGAGAATAAAACACAAGGTGGCAGTGTGATTACACTCCACAAGACCACTGATAGTCAGAACGGGGGGAGGTAATCTTTGACAGCGCTGTGGCAGTGGCCAATATACAGTCATACAAATCATTTCGTGAATCTGAATATTTATCTTTGTTGCCAGTAGAACATAGAAAATGGACCACGGATTAGACAAGGGTGAGGTGTCAGATGACCGAAGAGTGTTAATATTGTGCCTCAATTTAAGAAAGGCTGCAAGGAAAAGCCTGGAAATTATAGACCAGTGAGCCTAACATCTGTGGTAGGTAAGTAACTGGAAAGGACTTTGTGGGATAAGATATATTTGCATTTGGATAGATAGGCTGATTAGGGATAGTCAGCATAGTTTTATACATGAAAGATTGTATCTCATGAAATTGATTGAGTTTTTTGAAGACGTAACCAAGAAGGTAAGGCCCTGGATATTGTCCATACAGACTTCAGCAAGACCTTTGATAAGGTTCCACATCGTAGGCTGCTCTGGAAGGAAAGATTACATGGCATCCAGGGAGAACTAGCTGCCTGGTTACAGAATTAGCTTCATTGAAGGAAGCAGAAAGTAGTGGTGGAAAGTTGTATTATGGACTGGAGGCTTCTGACTAGTGGTGTACCTCAGGGATCAGTGCTGGTCCCATTGCTGCTTGTGGTTAATATCAACTATTTAGATGAGAATATGCAAGGCCTGATTAGTAAATTTTCAGATTACCCTAAATTAGATGACATGGTAAACAGTGAAGATGGTTATCAAACATTACAGTCGGATCTTGATCAGTTGGGCAAGTGAGCTGAAGAATGGCAAATGGTGTTTAATGCAGATACGTGTGAGGTGCTGCAGTTTGTTCAATCAAACCAGCAGGACCTTCACAATGGATGGTAGTGTAGTAAAGCAGCGGGATCTGGGAGTACAGATATACAGTTCCTGGAAAGTGGCATCACAGGTAGATAGGGTGGTCGAGAAGGCTTTTGGTCATTGGCAGGGTATTGAGTATAGAAGTTGGGACGTTATGTTCCAACTGTACAAGACGTTGGTGAGACTGCATTTGGAGTATTTAGCTTTGGTCACCCTGCAACAGGAAGGATGTCATGAAGCTGGAACGAGTGCAGAGAAGATTTATGAGGATGTTGCCAGGACTCGAGAGCCTGAGCTATCGGGAGACATTGGGCAAGTTAGGACTTAGTGTCTTTGAAGCACAAGAGGCTAAGGGACGATCTTATGGAGCTGTATAAAATCATGAGGGGAACTGATGTATTTTACTCAGGAACGGGGAATCAAAAACCAAAGGACATAAGTTTAAGGTGAGGGGGAAAAATGTAATAGGAACCTGAGGGGCAACATTTTCTCTCAGAGGTTGGTGGTGGGTATAAGGAATGAGCTGCCAGAGGAGGCAGTATATTAACAACATTTAAAAGATAAGTGGGCAGATACATGGATAGGAAAGGTTTTGAGGGATATGGGCCAAATGCAGACTAACTTAGATGGGGCATCTGGTTTGACATCCCAAAGCACAACACCTCACACTTGCTCGGATTAAACTATATCTGCCATTTCTGTAGCTGATCTATATCCCACTGTATATGCTGATAGCTTTCCTCCCAGTTTGCAACTCCGCCAATGTTGGTGTCGTCTGCAAACTTATTAACTGCCCAAGATAGACACAAAAAGCTGGAGTAACTGAGTGGGACAGGCAGCATCTCTGGGGAGAAGGAATGGTTGACGTTTCGGGTCGAGACCCTTCTTCAGACACAAAACAAAAACTAACTGCCCATCTGTATTCACGTTTGAGTCGTTTAAATAAATCACAAACAGAGATCCTCACTCCATGCAGAACACCAGTAGTCACAGATCACCATTCAGAATAACACCCTTCCACCACTATCCTCTGTCATCTATGCAAATCCAAGCTACCATGCCACAGGGGATCCCATGCACCTTAGTAAAATCTGAGAATTCTGAAACACTCAGCAGGTCAGAGAGCACGGTGGAAAGAGAAATGATTAACTTTCATCAGTCACTGAAAGTAAGCATGCAGGTACAGCAGGCAGTGAAGAAAGCAAATGACATGTTGGCCTTCATAACAAGAGGAGTTGAATATAGGAGCAAAGAGGTCCTTCTGCAGTTGTACAGAGCCCTAGTGAGACCATACCTGGAGTATTGTGTGCAGTTTTGGTCTCCAAATTTTAGGAAGGACATTCTTGCTATTGAGGGAGTGCAGCGTAGGTTCACAAGGTTAATTCCCGGGATGGCGGGACTGTCATATGTTGATAGAATGGAGCCGCTGGGCTTGTATACTCTGGAATTTAGGAGGATGAGAGGGAATCTTATTGAAACATATAAGATTATTAAGGGTTTGGACATGCTAGAAGCAGGAAATATGTTCCCGATGGGGAGTCCAGAACCAGGGGCCACGGTTTAAGAATAAGGGGTAAGCCATTTAGAACGGAGGGTTGTGAATCTGTGGAATTCTCTGCCTCAGAAGGCAGTGGAGACCAATTCTCTGGATGCTTTCAAGATAGAGTTAGATAGAGCTCTTAAAGATAGCAGAGTCAGAGGATTATGGGGAGAAGGCAGGAACGAGGCACTGATTGTGGATGATCAGCCATGATCACTGTGAATGGCGGTGCTGGCTTGAAGGTCCGATTTGGTCTACTCCTGCACCTATTGTCTATTGGCTACTGTCTTTTCTGGTCAAACAGCCTCAGCAGAACTCAGAAAAAAAAACTAGGTTCAAGTTGCAATTGTGGGGTGAGAGTCTTGGATTAGAAAAAATATATATCTTTGGTATTTCTAGGGTTTTTAAGGTTTTTCTGCTATTTACAGAGCAGTCTGGTTGAAGATAGTCAGCGAAAGAGAAAACAAAAGCAAAGGGAATACAGAAGCTATGAAATGCAGTTCACCAGGCAGAGTCCCATACAACCACTGAAGATGCCACTTCAACTCGTTTACCTTGTCCCTTCCCATCGTCCAGGGGCCCAAATAGTCCACTCTGATGAAACAGTGATTCACTTACACATTTAGTGTTTGGATTAAAAGGTATTAGCTATAAAGAGAGATTGAACAAATATAGATTATTTCCTCTGGAGTGTTATTAACTGAGGGGAGACCTGAAAGAAGTGTATCAAATTACGAGAGGCATGGATAGGGTAGGCTGTCAGAACCTTTCTCCCAGGATGGAACATTCAATAACTAAAGGACATAGCTTTAAGGTGAGAGGGGCAAAGTTTAAAGGAGATGTGTGGGACAATATTTTTACATAGAGAGTGGTAACTGCCTGGGAAAAGTTGCAGTGCAGTTGCAGTCACAGATACAATAGTGGTATTTAAGAGGCTTTTGGATAGGCTCATGTATATACAGGGAATGGAGGATATGGATCACGTGCAGGCAGAGTAATTTAATTTATCTTGGCACCATGTCCAGCACGGATATTGTGGGCCAAATGGCCTGTTCCTGAACTGTACCATTCTATGTTCTATGTTTGGTAGTGACTTGCACACAATGTGGTCTGTTCTACAATGGAAGCAAACCAGATAGGATGACTGCTTGGCACAGCATCTTTTCTCAGTCTGTAAGAGCAAGCGTGAGCTTCCAGTGGCCAGCCACCTTTATCTATCTTTCTCCCACTCTGACCTATCTGTCTGTGGCCTCCTGCAACGTTGTGACAATGCACAATGCAAGCTGGAGAAACAGAATCACATCTGTTGTCTGAGTTTGTTGTCGGCTTCGCTGACTCAGTATTGCACCAATTTCAGATAACTTGCTAATTCAGTTCTGCTGTAAGGTTACCCTTTGGACTCTGTGATACAGATACAGTTCCCTTCGGCCCACTGAGTTCATGCCGACAAGCCATCACCCTGTAACACCCATCTGTGATATTAACTCAATTTCACTCTCTCCACATACACTGCCTGATCTTTTGGGCATTTTCAATCATCTCCTTTTGTCTTCATGTCTCAGCCACACCTCCAACCTTTTATGTCTCTTTATTTGATTTCCCTCTCTCTCTCCATCTGTCTTCATTAACCAAATACCTCAGTAAACAGAGTTTTACCACAGTGACCCTGGCATCAGCCCATCAGAGATTGTCCTATCTGACCATCCCGACACCTCTGCAACTTGAAACTAATTTTCCTTCTGAAACAATAACTGTTAGTCTTTCCACAAATGCTGTTTAGTCCGCCGAGAATTTCTGACATTTTTAATTTCCATTTTCAGCATTTGCGGTTTATTGATTTCCAATTTCTTTCTTTGCTACTTATTGCAACAGCTAATGAGAAGTGTGCCCTTGTTTTAACAGCAGGGGTCTCTCTGAGTGTGGAAGCAAACTAAAGACCAGGAATAATTATTTAGCATTTCTGCATTAAGCTAGTATTCCTTATTTTTATCCCTTAATGGACCTGTTTCATTTAGTTTAAAGGATCTATTTAAGTTTATCATCACTTTTAATTTTTTTTTAATTTTCTTGTATTCACTCTTCTCAACCTCCACACATAATTTTTATTTTTTATTTTTTTATTTTTATTTTTTAATTTATTAGAAGTACATTACATTACAACCAATTACACTAGTACTCGTCACGTATATCTTATTACAATTAATGTACTCCGTCATTTTTTACACTAATAAAGGGAAAGGATGAGATTGAGAGAAAGGAGAAAGTGAAGGAAAAAAGTGAAAGTGTAAAAAACGTGACAACAAAAAAGAACAAAGACCCCATAAGAAAGAATTTTTTTAAAAAAGAATTAAGAAATAGACCCTAAAAAAGAAGAAAAAAGAGAAAGAGGGAAAAGAGAAAAACAAATACTTTGTTGTAAGCATCACACAAATGGGATATACCAACTCTCCAACTTTCATCCCCCCTCACCTGACCTCAGTTTTTTTTAAAGTACTTTTGCACCCTATACTTGTAATAATTCTATAAATGCAGACCACGTCAGGTGGAAGTGATCTGGTTTACCTGCCAGGAGGAGTCTTATCTCTTCTAGGTGTAATGTTTTGAACATATTTGAAATCCACATGTTTATAGTTGGTATTGGAGCATTTTTCCAGAATTTTAGGATTAACTTTTTTCCAGTTATTAACCCACTCCACACATAATTTAACTTGAAATGTATGCTTATACCTTTTTTCATCCAGGGTACCTTAATACGGCTTAATTTTCTCTTTCATTGGCAGAGAAAAACAAAAGAGTTCCACGTTGTCTTGTGTATCCTTTCTCATTCTAGCTGCCCTCATTCAACTGCTAAAAGCTTTCACTGTACTTCAGTGCACATAGCAATAATAAACTAAGCTAAACTAGACTAAACAGGACAGTTCTGAAGGCATTGCATTATCTGGGTATCCTTAGTGTGTCCCCCCTCCCCCCCATCCCTCCCATACCTCCCCACCCCCATGATGGGTTTCCCCCTGTCTCTGCACATAAGATGTAGGGGAACTTGGATAGGTGATTTTTAGTGTTGGGACACTTCTTCAGGCCGTGGAGAGGAACAATTCTCCTCTGGCTGGAATGCTACCATGGCCAGGACAATTTCCCCCATTGCACAGGAGATAACGATGTTGTAACAGTGTGGCTGGAGGTACGTTCAGTGCTGGTGCAGAAGTCTTCAGTGCTGCAGACGGCAGGACATTGGGCACTGCTGACTACAATAAATAGTCCTTTGGCAGCATGAATGAATTGGCTGGAGATTGTCTTCCCTGATGGTGGAAATCTCAGGAGGAACCTGTGATGATTCATCCGCTTGGAACTTGGAACTTGGAACTTGGAACTGAGCCTATTTCTCTCTCAATGATGGCTTTGTCCCATTTTCTTAAACTGCTGTTCTGTTTCCTCTGATATGTGCAGTAACTCCTCCTCCACCCTGTTTCTTTCTTGATATTCCCTACTTATGTTCTATCCTGCAAAGTTTAATGCCCAGCTCTTCTTGCTCTGACTTCTACACCTGGTTGCTCACAGAATATTACGACATCCAATTCCACTGTTTTATTGCAAAGACCTGCGTGCAGATCCTCAAGAGCAGCTCTCCTCTCTATACTATCAGCCAACTTATTACACATGCTCTATAAATCCTGTTGGACGAACGTCAGAAGTAGAAGCACGGAAAGGTCATGTGGCTCCTTAAGCATGGTCTGCCATTCAACAAGATTTTGAGTGCTTCTACCTTTTAGTCCCATTTCCTTTCGTTTGTGTCATGCACTCCCTTTCTCTTTCTTACATATTGAAGCTTGTTTCATTTCTTGTAGAAACTCCCCAAGTACTTCCAATCCCCACCATCGCCATTTTAAGCCTTTGCCTCCCCCTTATTTAACCTTTATTGTGATAATACTGGTTTCATGCTCCTACCATCTCCTTCTTGTCCAGAATCAGTTCCAACGACGCAAGGAACAGAAGGTGTTGTCCGCACCTGGACTCTTTAACCATCCATTTAGTCGCCTGACCTCTTTGGTTCTGTGTTAGTTTGCGACTGCCTCACACAGATGATTACTCTTGAGTTTATGCTTCTTACTTTAGTGCCCATCTCTTGGTAGTTTTCAGGAAGTTTGTCTCCTTGGATCTACCGATATTGAATTATCCCCAAACTTTTTCCAGGAGCATGGAGTTAAAGGGAGAACAGTGGGTTGCACTGTGGCACAACCAGTAGAGCTGCTGTCTTACAGTGACCCAGGTTCAATCCTGGCCTCCGTTGCTGTCTGTGCGGAGTGTGCTTGTTTACCTGTGCGTTTTCTCTGAGTGATCTGGTTTCTTCCACATCCCAAGATGTGCTGGTGTGTTAATTGACCATTCTAAATTTTGTTTAGTGTGTAGGTGAGATGGAATCTGGGAGGAATTGATGAGAAAGTGGGGAGAATTGCTTAACAGCAAAAACTAACGGGGCAATGGGAGTTCTCTCTGATCTGACATAGAGACAATGGGCTGAAATAGCCAAAGTAAATGGGCAAATTAGAGTGTAAATCGGAGTTGTTGGAAAAACACTGAGAGCCAGTAGGGACTCAATGGGCCAAATAGCCTCCTTCTATGTCATAAAATATGAACCACTAGAAAAAAATCTCTTGTTGCCTCAAGATACCACTCATCCTGATGCCAGGAGGACGACAACACCCCTGGGGCATTGACTGGCAAACTTAATTTGCCATACGGAAGATTGGAGTGGAGAATAATTTCCAAGTTCTACCAATCAAGCCTCACTAACAAAATTATAGTAGGATGATTTAAGCAAAAGTTCTAAAAATTTGAAATTTTAAAAGTTAAAAACAAGGTTAGATTTTTGGAATTATTGAAGCAATGGCATAGAAACATAGAAACATAGAAACATAGAAAATAGGTGCAGGAGTAGGCCATTCGGCCCTTCGAGCCTGCACCACCATTCAATATGATCATGGCTGATCATCCAACTCAGTATCCCGTACCTGCCTTCTCTCCGTACCCCCTGATCCCCTTAGCCACAAGGGCCACATCTAACTCCCTCTTAAATATAGCCAATGAACTGGCCTCAACTCCCTTCTGTGGCAGAGAATTCCAGAGATTCACCACTCTCTGTGTGAAAAATGTTTTTCTTATCTCGGTCCTAAAAGACTTCCCCCTTATCCTTAAACTGTGACCCGTTGTTCTGGACTTCCCCAACATCGGGAATAATCATCCTGCATCTAGCCTGTCCAACCCCTTAAGAATTTTGTAAGTTTCTATAAGATCCCCCCTCAATCTTCTAAATTCTAGCGAGTACAAGCCGAGTCTATCCAGTCTTTCTTCATATGAAAGTCCTGCCATCCCAGGAATCAGTCTGGTGAACCTTCTCTGTACTCCCTCTATGGCAAGAATGTCTTTCTTCAGATTAGGAGACCAAAACTGTACGCAATACTCCAGGTGTGGTCTCACCAAGACCCTGTACAACTGCAGTAGAACCTCCCTGCTCTTATACTCAAATCCTTTTGCTATGAATGCTAACATACCATTCGCTTTCTTCACTGCCTGCTGCACCTGCATGGCTACTTTCAATGACTGGTGTACCATGACACCCAGGTCTCGTTGCATCATTCTCAATCGCAGAATGTTTGATATTTACCTCATATTCTTAATCCTTGATATTCTGGATCCTGATTTGTGTATTGTAGGATACGATGAATGATCTGTTGACTTGGTGCTGAAATACAGGACCTCAGGCTAATTAAAGTACGCCGCCCTTGGCATGATCTTTAATTAGAACGTGCATTAGGCCTTCTATGGACTCATTCAGAGTTTCCACTCAGCCATATAGGAAGTTGAGTATCAGGTGCAAAGTCAGAGACCTCTGGATGAGCACTTGATACTGACTTAGATTAAGCTCTTACATCCTGTTAAGTTTGGTCACAGTAATCATATGGAATCACCTAGTTATGGTGCTTAGTAGGCAGGAACAAAGTACAGAGTATTATTGCAATGAGTGATTGTTACAATTTTACAGAATTAAGTGCTTGGAAAGCAAAGAAAGTAAATGGCTTAATATGGTTAAGCATAACAAATACAGCCATGAATCAGTTACATAATTGATGAATTGGATTAAAAGCCATAATAAACTGCAAGAAGACAGCTTAAAAGGAAATCATACATTTTAGTTATCACATCTATCCTCCCAGTCTTCTGCCAAGTTCCTCTCAACTTTGCTGTTGACAAATTCAACTTGTAGGATTGTAGCATGTTTTTGCCTTTTACGGGTAAGACTCGCTTAGACAATTCATCTTAATATCTTTGATCACTGCATGTACTGGAGAGGGTGAAGATTTACAAAGATGTATCTAGGCCTGGAGAACTTTAATGGTGACCAGCAAATGGGTTTATTTTTTTTAGAACAGGAAGAGATTTATCTAAGATGCATAAAAATATGTGAATCTGAGATATAGTTAACAGGAAAGACCAAATTCCCTTGAGATCAGTAACCTAAGAGGTTAGATTTAGGGTAATTGGTAGAAGGTTGAGAGGGGAGGTGAGGAGTTTCATTTCACACAGGGACTAGTGAAATTCTGAAATTCCCTGTCAGAAAAGATACTGGAAACAGAACCCTCCAATACATTTAGAAAGCAATTGGACAAGCATTTCTTATGTTCATAAGTTCATTAGTGATGGGAGTGGAATCAGGCCATTCAGCCCATCAAGTCTACTCTGCCATTCAATCATGGCTGATCTATCTCTCCCCTTTTAACCCCATTCTCCTGCCTTCTCCCCATAACCCCTATCACCCGTGCTAATCAAGGATCTGTCAATCTCCACCTTAAAAATATCCATTGGCCTCCGCAACCTTCTGTGGCAATGAATTCCACAGATTCACCACCCTCTGACCAAAGGAACATCCTTTTATTCTAAGGCTATGACCTCTGACCCTAGACTCTCCCACTAGTGGAAACATCCTCTCCACATCCACTCTATCCAAACCTTTCACTATTCGGTAGGTTTAGATTCGGTTCCTCTCATCCTTCTAAACTCCAGCGAGTAGAGGCCCAGTGCCGTCAAACACTCATCATATGTTAACCCACTCATTCCCGGGATCATTTTCCTAAACCTCCTCTGCGCCAGCACATCCTTCCTCATATATGGGGTCCGAAATTGCTTGCAATACTCCAAATGCGGTCCGACCAGCACCTTATTCAGCCTCAGCATTACATCTCTGGAAAGAAGTATGCAATGGAGCCTGGACCATCACAACCATGTTTGTGGTACATCACTAGACATATTGATTTTTTGTTGGATTGGGTGTATATTCTAATAGAACATTTGATTGTTGGATCATGCTGTGGCATGCTGGTCTGACTCAGTATACCATCCCGTTCTTAATGTGTTGCTTATTATTATCTCTTATGCCTTCTGCTCTTGATCCGTAACAATGTGTGTGCAGTATAGCAAGCCTTTCATCTTTCCTGCAAATGCCTCTGGGTTGGATGGATATGGAACAGATTATAAGCACTCATGCTGTGGTCTGATTCACATCAGCCATGGTTGGGTTAGATTTTGATTTTGTACCTGAACAGATGTTTACTGTAAAATACAAAGTAGCAGGATAAGAGTGGGGAAGTGGGATGGGTCTCAATATTTTATTCCAGATACAAAGTGCTGGAGGAAGTCAGTGGGTCATGCAAGATCTGTGGAGGGAATGGATGGCCACCGTTTTGGGTCAGGACCATTCTTCGGAGTTTGAAGATGGGTCTCAACCCGAAACGTTGCCTATCTAGTACCTCCACAGATGCTATCTAAGCTGCTGAGTTACTCCAGCACTTTGTGCTTTGTTCAAGATTCCAACATCTGCAGTTCCTTGTGTCCCCAATATCTTATTGTTGCACATCATGAACATGATGGCCTCAGTGACAGCCCGGACGGTGTGCTGTAAATTTCTATAAGTCTATGATTTTAGTCGCTTTGGAACGGGAATTTGCATGCCATTGATTTAGGAAAGAGTGCAAAACAGTGAATATATATCTGGTGGGCAAAAATTTGAATTTGAATTCCTAGTCAAATAACATGAAAAAATGAAGCTACTGTCAGTAATGATGACCTTGCAACTACTGGCTTGTTATGAAAATCCATCTGGTTCATTTATGCTCTTCGGGGTAGGAACCCTGCCAGTCCTACTTGATCTGGTCCATATGCGATGCAGAACCCACGGCAATACAGTTAACTCTTAATTGCCCACTGAAATAATCGAGTAAGCCCATCAATTCAAGGGAAGTTACTGATGGACATTGAAATTCCAGCTTTGCCACCATGGAACTCATCTTGTGAATAAATCAATAATAAAAAGAATCAAGGATTGTGCCTCAAAATCTTAGTGCATGTTGATTCCATTCGAAGTGCAGCAAGTCCTCATTACATCCCCACTTTCTCAAACGATAGGATTTTGTAAATGTGGAGTTACAGCTCCATAATTTTTGCATTCTGTTGTAGATTTAAACAAAATGAATGTGACTGCTTTTGTTATTTGGCCTTCTGGCTTGAGTTGATATTGACTTCACTACTCTAACTGATGTTCCCAGGTTCAAACTCTGTCCGTTAATACATTTTCAATCTTCGTGGGCTGAGGAGATATGTAGCTGTTTGTCCTGCGTCTAAAGGTCCCATGGAATGTGTTGCCCTGGTTCTGCCCCTCAGCTGCAGTAACCTGCTATGCATATTTCAAGAAAAGTAAATGTGTGAGACCAAGAACAATGGCATTTGCTGATTCAGCCGACTGGGTAAACTATGGCCCTATTTTTGCAAAAATGCAGTTCATTGTCAAAATCCCAAAATAGTAAAGGTTAAAATTACACAGGCTGCATCTTAAACAACTGCCTTGTATATCATTCAGTCAAAAAAAGAACACTAGCATTGCTCTAAAATCGTATACAACTGATTGCTGAGAAGAAAGGCAATGTGTTCAGGGCCAGAAAGAAAAGGTCAAAATTCCTACAGTGCTTTCCATTCTCTCAGAATAGTGTTTTACATTCCGTGAGACATTTAGATTTATGCAGCGTTGGAAGATCGACAGCCAAATGTCCCCCCCCCCCCCCCACCAAGCTCCCAATACGAGCAATAGAATAAAAAATGCAGGTGATCGGTTTTGTGTGGTGGAGTGAGGGATAAATATTGACCTTCAATCTTCTTTGAAATAACGCCCTGAGAGGTTGTCAGCCCATCTGAGAAGGAAGGTGAGACTTGGTTTAGTGACTCATTGAAAAGTCAACAACTTTAACTACAATACTTAAATACACATTAATCAGTATGCCAGTATTCATGGTTAAGTCTGCATTTGGGGATTTATGCACACAACTTTAAATTTTAAGGGGAGAATGTGTGCTTTGAATTATAACATGTGACAAGTTGTGAAATTGGCCAAAGCATGGGGGATTGTGTGCTTCATAAATAACAACATGGAAGTTTTAGATAGGAAGTGAGATATAGGATGGCGGCAGGTCTTCGGCCCATCGTCCCGCTGAACATCAATCCTCCATTTACACTATTTCTAAATGAATTTAATACAAATTTATTCTCTTCACACTGTTATCAATTCTACCACTCCCTGCATAATAGGGGCAATTTACAGAGATCAATTACAAATCCACATGTATATGGGATGTGGGGGAAAACAAGAGCTGCCGTAAAAACTCACACAGTGACAGGGAGAACGTGCAAACTCCGCACAAACAGCACCCACCCAAGGTCAGGATTGGACCCAAGTCCAAGTGAGGCAGTGGCTCTACAGACTGTGCCACTGTATGGTCACACTGCCACTGCGCTGCCATTTTGTCGAACCTTTACAAAACATTGGATTGTGTCCACTTCTGGTACCGCATTTTAGGATGGATGTGAATACTTTGCCGAGATTTTAGAAAAGATTTATCAGAATGTTCCCAGCCGAAGAGGCCTACAATATTGGGAAAGTCTGGAAAAGTGGGGATTGTTCTCATTAGAGTAAAGCAGGGACTGTCATATGAGGAAAGATTGAAAATACTAGGCTTGTATTCACTGGAGTTTAGAAGGATGAGGGGGTTCTTATAGAAACATATACAATTATATAAGGACTGGACAAGCTAGATGCAGGAAAAATGTTCCCAATGTTGGCCGAGTCCAGAACCAGGGGCCACAGTCTTAGAATAAAGAGGAGGTCATTTAAGACTGAGATGAGAAAAAAACTTTTTTACCGAGAGAGTTGTGAATTTATGGAATTCCCTGCCACAGAGGGCAGTGGAGGCCAAGTCACTGGATGGATTTAAGAGAGAGTTAGATAGAGCTCTAGAGGCTGGTGGAGTCAAGGGATATGGGGAGAAGGCAGGCACGGGTTATTGATAGGGGACGATCAGCCAGGATCACAATGAATGGCGGTGCTGGCTCGAAGGGCTGAATGGCCTCCTCCTGCACCTATTTTCTATGTTTCTATGTTTCTATGTTGAAAAAAAAAATACCAATGGCTTCAACCTTTCAAAGGTGTTCCAAATAGTCTACAGAATATATTCTTAAATTAGACACAAAATGCTGGAGTAACTCAGCAGGTCAGGCAGAATCTCTGGAGAAAATTGATGGATGATGTTTTGGGTCGGGACCCTTCTTCAGATTGATTGACGGAGGTGGGAGGAAACTGGAAGCAAGAGAAGACCAGGACAAATCCAATTATTAAATAAATGAATCCATTTATTAAATATTATTACATTTATTAAATATAAAATATTGAATATTTAATACGAACAATACAACCAAGATTTAAGATGATTGGCAAATATACCAAAGGCAACCCTCCTTACACATAAATGGTTAACATCAGTAATGTTTTCATAGGCAAGATGGTGGGGACAGATTTACTCTCGGGTTTCAAAAGGGAATTGAATCTGTGTTTGAAGGGGAAAAAATTGCAGGACTCTAGGATAAGGGTGGGAAAATGAGATTAGCTGAGTTACTCTTGCAGAAAGATGATATGGTCTCGAAGGGCTGTGAGGCCTCCATCCATTATCATGTTTTGTGGTTTTCATCCATTATGGGCAGAATATCCCAGGCAAACGGGATATTATTGCCATTGGCATGGGCTGCAAGAAGACTATGCTTCTAAACTCTAGATATGTGTTTGTGTCTGGCACTCCACTGGGGTAGGGTACATTGTTAAGGATATTGTAGAAGTAGGAAAATTGATCCTCTGTTTGGTGCATACTTCAACCATGTTTTTGTGGCCTATTAAATTGCTGAGTGAGATGATTCTTATTTCAAGCAACAATATTGTTCTTCCTTGTGAAGCTGCTGGTGGTGTTGGTGAGGAGGTGGGTTTTTGTTGGCAGGGCAGATTCAACCACTTTTGCATTTAGCGATTTCATTTGCCTGCTTTTTGTTTACAAAACCTTTTCCATTGCCAGGCCTGGGCTTTGCTTTTGCCACTTCCATTGCTTGTGCAGAAAACAAAGATGGAAATCCCTCTGTGTGTGTTCCCATCACATGGTGTTGGAGGACAGAGGGAGGACAATTTTGTGAGACCACAAAGGTTTTGGCTGTGTCGACATCTCAAAATAGTGTTGATTATATACAAAGCATTCTGCTTATAATCTGGCCCCCAGATGGTAGGACTTCTAAAAAAGACCTCCCTATGCTGCGAGGAGTGGAATCCAATCAAGAAGGTACTCAATATCTCCACAGTTTCTAAATCCCTCCATAGTTGACTAAATCCCTCATGCATAACGTAAAGGTGAATTGTTGGATTCCGTGTGAGTTTGCAGACTGCAGTTGGTGCCATGTTTCCCACATTAGGATAGCAACTACATTTGAAAAGTACTTAAGATAGACAAACAATGCTGGAATAATTGAATGGGTCAGGCAACACCTTTGGAGAAAATGGATGGGTGAGGTTTCGGGTCGCGACCCTTCTTCAGACTGATTTTAGTGCAGGGAGGAGGTGGGGAAGAAACTTAAAGTACTTCACTGGCTGTTAAATGTTTGGGATATAATGAAAGATGCTATAGAAATGCAACACAGCAAACAAGGCAAACAATTTCCACACAGCCCGCACTCACAAGCAGCAATTTGCTAGTGACTCAATGATATGTTTTTGTGATGCTTAATGAGAGGGCAGAGAAGCTTTTGACTTGATGTCTCAGCTGAAAGATGGTTTACAGTACAGCACTCTGTAAAGATGGCTTTAGAAAGATGGCTAACGGTACAGAACTGATCATCTAACGTAGAGCTCTCCTCAACATTGTCCTCTCATGTTGCTTCACTCCTTCAGCATTGAGCTTCCACTGTGCAGCATTCCCCCAGTACTCTGTTGCACTGCATTCATTGACAATGGAGCATATCTCCAATGCAGCTCCTACAACAGCATGGCATCCCTTCAGTGTGACACCGGAGTATCATCGTAAGTTTTTGTGCGTAGGATTGTGGAGACTCAGAAGAGTGGCGGCACGGTGGCAGTCGGTAGAGTTGCTTCCTTACGGCGCTTGCAGCACCGCACACCCGGGTTTGCTCCCGACTATGGGTGCTGTCTGTATGGAGTTTGTATGTACTCCCCGTGACCGCGTGGGTTTTCTCTGAGATCTTAGGTTTCCTCCCCCACTCCAAAGACATATAGGTATGTAGGTAAATTGACTTTGTAAATGTAAAAATTGTCCCCAATGTGTGTAGGATAATGTTAACATGTGAGGATCGCTGGTCGGCGCGGACCCAGTAAGCCGAAGGGCCTGTTTCCGGTAAATTTCATTGGCGACTACCGACGTCAACCTATGTCAACCGGCGACAATTGTCTTCAGTTGTCTTCAGTTGTCACCGACAGGGTCATTGCTTGTCTTAGCTTGTTGCGTGCGGACGAAGGTTGACTTCGGGTGTCTTAGGTTGTTGCCTGCCTGGTCGTAAGTTGTCGTAGATGTGGTCGTAGGTGGACGTCCTAATGGGTCACCGGTTGTCGGTAGCTTGCCGTAGCTTGACATTGGCTAGGTGGTAGGTTGTCATAGCTTGTCGTAGACATTATCGTAGGGGGGGTGTCCATTCGCCGCTTTTTCGATTGTGACAGTCGCCAGCAGTCGCTGAAAAAATCGCCTAAGTGGGACAGGCCTTTAAGTTGACACAGTATTGAATCACCCGACTGTTGGAATCTACACTGTTCTTTAACACAAACTATCATGGTTCATCTGAGACCTGGTGCTGTTCTGGACAACATCCTGAGAATGTGGCTGGAAAAACAGTTGCACTTGAGCAGGTCTTTGGAATGCTGATCCTCTTAAATTATAAATATGTTTTAAAAAACTCTGGTTGCACCCCCCAATATAATTGTTATGGTCTTTAATCTCATGAATTAATATTCAGGGAGGATTTTCACCATTTTTGAAGCATTTTTGCTAACTAAAGGACATGCTGAATAGGCAGCAGAGCCCTCCATGTTGGGTTCATTGCAATGGGTGATGAGAAGATTGGAGGGACCATTTCCAAGTAATACCAGACAGCTGGTGTAATGGATCTGCTCTGTGTCACCCTGGTGACATGAACACAGGGTATTTAAGACTTCGCATTCAAGTCAGTTTTATTCAACTTCCAAAGTAAGGGTCATTTAAGATTTTTAAGTCATTTAAGCTTGACAGTATATTGCCAAACAGGACATGTGCAGGAAATCATTCAGAGTGTTAACAGAATGCTAATGCCTACAATGTACAGACAGAGACGAGGCCTATTTCCTGGCTTGTTCTCATCAGATCGTTAAACCTTCTTGCATTGATCAGCAGTCCTGTGGAGAGTTGAGCAACAAACTTAGTTAAGCTGCACAGGCACCATGGTATACAATTGTGACTCATATCATAACTGGATCACATACACAGTAGTGGTCTCCATTTCACACGAATCCAGCGAGAGGTAAGAATGTTTCTCAAATTTGTTTTTGATTTAGAAGGAGGCCAATTGGCCAGTTGAGTCTCTGCCAGCTCTCAGAGCAAACTCATCCCAGCCCATTCTTTATTTCCCTGCAACCTACTCTCTCTCGCAAACCCATCAATTCCCCACTGAATCTCCTACTACTCCCTAACACCGTGGGGAAGAATGATAGGAGGAGCTGGTGTGGAGTACGTGTTTAGGTTTAGGCTTATTATTGTCACATGTACTGAGCCACAGTGAAGAGACTTGTTTTGCATTATCCAAACAAAGCAGATATACCATACATAAAACAATCAACTCAAACTCCAGTACAATGGATAGAGCAAAGGGGAAGGTAAAAAGTGCAGAATATTGTTCTCAGTATTGTTGCGCATCAGTTCCATAGACATCTTAGGCAGGTTGGGCCAAATTGTCTATCTTGGGTGCTGAGAATTCTCCATAGTTTATTGTATGTTTTTGTTTGCTGCTTTTGTTTCTCCAAAAATGAAAAGTTGGTTGAAGTGTCTGGACTTCCAAAAGATCTCCAGACTGATCAATGATTTCCTTTGCCATTGGTTCAGTTGCCTGGTAGCTCTACAATTTGAACATCCCATTCACCAGAAATACAATAGCGGGTAACACAATGGTGCAGCCGGCGAGCTGCTCACAGCACCAGAGACCTGGGTTCGATCCTGACCTTGGGTCCTCTCTGTGTGAAGTTTGCAGGCTTGTAAGTTAATTGGCCTCTGTAAATTGCACTTTGTGCGTAGTGAGTGGATGCAAAAACATGATAACATAGAACTAGTCTGAACAAATCAATGGGTTGGTGTGGATTCATTGGGCGAAGGGTCTTCCACGCTGTATCTTCAATCAAACAGTCAATCAACGTAGAACACTTAGACATTCTCTAACTAATTACCATTGTGCAATTAAACCTTTTTCAAGCTGATCTATTTTTATTATTAAACAATATTCTTTAACTATTTTTATATTAAAGCACAAAATGTTATCCAATAGAAAAAAAGTTTGGTTAAACATTAAAGTACATCTTGCTACCTAACAAATAGATTATTTTTGACGTGAACAGAAACCATTGATCTTGGAATCAAGCCATATGTGCACTTGGAATCAGTGTTCAACATTACTCATTGTATCCTTGTCTTTCCAGCTTCACTTGCTGAGGATTCCTGTGTTTTAGCGATTCTTCCATGAGTGCCACAGCAGGGTCACATTTTCAAACTAAAACAAATGCTGAGGATAACTGCAGTGTCCTAGGTATAACAGTAAACGGCAAAGCCACTTTAGGTAAAGGACTTAGAATCGGAAGCCCATAGCTGACCGAAATGTGATCCTCTGCTGTTACTTTATTTTAGACCTTAGTGAGACAGTGTGGAAACAAGCCCTTCGGCCCACTGAGTCCGTGCCACGTAGTCACAGGGAGAACATACAAACTCCGTACAGACAGCACCCGTAGTCAGGATGGAATCTAGTCACTGGCACTGTAAAGCAGCAACTATACCTCTGCGCCACCGTGCCACCCAAAATCCTTGGCAAAAACAACGCTATTACCCTCCGGCCATATGCTGTGGTATTGGCACAGCAGAGGTAAATCCATCAAGCCATGGAAGGAAAGAACTGCAGATGCTGGTTTAAATCGAGGATAGACACAAAATGCTGGAGTAACTCAGCAGGACAGGTAGCATCTCTGGAGAGAAGAAATTCTCTCCAGAGATGCTGTCTGTCCCACTGAGTTACTCCAGCATATTGTGTCTGAGCCATGGAAGGCCCAGGCTGCTCTGAATGAGCACCAGTACCAATCGTGCCACCATTCAGTCCACTTAAACTCATCACAAACCAGCATATGCAGTTCCTTCTTACACAATTCATGACTGCCGAAGATGCTCATACTTTATAAAGCTACAAAAAATGTCATAATTGCTGAATGAACTGTAAACCAGCCAGCCTATAATGAAATTTTGCAAATGTGATGATTTCCAAAAAAAAGACCCTGCCATTGACTTTGCTTTGCGCATTTAATCGAGGTCATTGGTTCAGTATGCAGACAGTTTGAGACAGTTAACCTCCAACCTCAGATATTCCCCTTGGGAATGGCTGTCAGCTGTCCCGGGCTGCTGAGGAGAATGCATTATCCAAACCAAATCTGACACATCTCAGCTCAGCTGCCAATGAACCATGGCTGTACACATTCAGTAAACGGCTTGGCTCAATCCAGCCTGGCCTGTTCAAGCCTGCCATTCATTCCTCGAAGTCAATCCTGATGCAAACAGTCTGACGCATGAGTAATAAAGGTATGTGAAAATGTATTGTGGAGAAACTAAATCAGGGCATCCAAATTTGAATAATCACAACCCGATAAGTCACTGTTATTCATACCACACAGCTGGTGTAACACCATTACTTCATCCTAAATTTGATGAATTACTTTCTGCACTCTGGTGTGCATTAATTTTGTGGTAGCTTTAATATCCCTTGTTAAAGAGCTTCAAACTATGTCAGTTATGGCTCAGTTGGTAGAACTGTCTCCTCCAAGGCAAAGGTTTTTGAGTTTACAAAGGCCTGGAAATAAAATCCAGGGCAGTGCTGAGGGAGTGCTGCATTGTCAGGGGTGTGGTGTTTCAGATGAGATACTAAATCAATGCGCCATCCATCCATTCAGGAGTAAACAGAGAGCATTGTGGCACTATTCAACGAAGAACAGGAGAGTTTATCTTGATAATCTGGGCCAAGTTTATCACTCATTTCCATTTATAGTGACTCATTAGGCATGCAAGGCATTGTATGAAGGCAAATTCTTACTAGACCATCAGTCTGAAGAAGGGTCTCGACCCGAAACATCACCTATTCCTTCGCTCCATAGATGCTGCCTCACCCGCTGAGTTTCTCCAGCATTTTTGTCTACCTTCGATTTTTCCGGCATCTGCAGTTCTTTCTTAAACATTCTTTCTAGTTATCCTCTATTAACAACAACAACTTGCATTTTTGTGCCTCCAAACTTGTTTCTCAGATGTAACTTGGCTGCACGGAGCAGTCAAAACAAGAACATTTTACATTTCTATAGCACCTTTATAATCTTAGGATATCCCAAAATGATAATGCTTTACAGCAAATGAGGTACTTTTTAAATTGTAACCTCTGTATTAATATAGGCAGAGCAATGATCAACTTGTACATTGTAAGCTTCCTCATACCGAATAATCTGCTTTTGCAATCTGCTCAAAGGAAACATGTTGACCCATATGCCCTTCATAGCAGTGACCGTGGGATCTTTTACGTCAATCTGAGAATTGAAAGGAACATGGTGTAACTTCTCAGTGGAAAGATGGCATGTCCAACAGCGCAGCACATCCTGGGGTCTAAACTGAACATATCAACCCTTTCAATGTTCAGGTCTCACGAAACTCAATAGTCACTCTAAAGCCAAACAATGTGGCTAAAAGGATTTAGTTTCCATTTTCAAAAGCTCCAGTATTTTATGAACTGACCTCTGAGTGGTCTTCCAGCCTTGGAATAATTTGTCAATATTTTGACATGTTATAGCAGCCAGTCAGAAAAGGTATTGCCTTTCCAGTTACATTTCTTCCTAATCTTTTGTTTAAAACTCATCTGGAAAAATCTGCAAGTGATTTAGATTAAAAGAACAAAAATGTGTATTTATACCGTGACCTTAAAGCAGTGCAACGCCCCAAGGCACTTCACAGGAGAGATTAACCAGCAAAATTTGACATCAAGCCACATGAGTTGATATTAGAGCAGAGGACTAAAAAAGCTTGGTCAAAGACGTAGGATATAAGGAGCCTCTTAAAGGAGGAAAGAGATGTGGAGAGGTTTAGGGAGGAAATTCCAGAGTATAGGCTTTGGCAACTGAAGGCATGGTACTGATGGTGGAGGGATTAAATTCAAGGATGATCCAGAGGTCAGAAATGCAGATATATTGATGGTTACAGGGAGGGGCAAAGTGAAGAAGGAATGAAAAAAACAAGGGTGGTAACTTTTAAGCCGGGCCATTGCTTAACTTGCTGCCAATGAACATGCAGGGATGATAAATTGGAGTTTTGGATAAATCTGACTGTTTGCAAAAAAATGACTGACACCTAGTTTTTAAGCCGCTTATTGTAGTAAAGTCACTGAAATGTAATGTATTCTGTGTTTAGGCACATTGTCAATGATCACTCCATTAAAACAGAAACTGTTTATTTTTACTTTTTAATAAAACTGTCCCGGAAATGGAAGTTTAATTTTAGCTTCATGACTTGTTGGTTTGTTTTCATAAAAGGGAATGCTGAAATAACCATTGCAAGGATGTAACATAGGCAGTTGGCAAACATGGCTTTTACAAGTGGGATATTTGAACCATAACACCCTTTTGATGTGGCAAATAAAAGAGGATAAAAGACTGCCGTGCCATTTAAATATCATGGATTGGATATTCTCGTGATTCTTTGCAAGCCTCAAACTGCTAGAAGCTCTAATACTCCGTGTCATTCCATCCTGCACATGGCTCCCTTACTGCCCCAATGGCCAAATCAAACAAGCTTCTTATAACTCCCCTTTTTTGTTCCAGTTGTTTTTGTACAATTCCCAAGGCAACATTAAAGAGAAAATCCGTTGTGAGTGCAAATAAAATTCTCTATTTCACATGCAATATTATACTTTGATTTTAACACTTAAATCAATGTCAACAATGTTTGCAATGCCTTGGCTTTAAAATATACTTGCATTCAAATCCTTCCATGACCATCCTCCAGCCCTAAAATACTCTATGTTGCTGCAGTTCTCCATCTCTTGCCTCTCAGGCATCACAATATTCAGTTGTTCTGCACAAGTACCCATGCCTTTAGCTGTTGTTAAGCACCAGAATGGAGCAGCACAATAACACAGCTGGTAAACCTGCTGCTGGGTTTGATCATGACTATGGGCCCTGCCTCTACATGGTTTGCATGTTCTCCCTGTGACTGAGTGGGTTTCCTCTGGATGTTCCAATTTCCTCCCATATCCCCAAAACATTCAGGTTTGTAGGCTAATTGGCCTCAGTAAATTGCCCCAGTGTGTAGGGACGGAGGAGAAAGTGGGATTACATAGATCTAGTGTGATCAATGGACCATGTGGACTTGGTGGGCCGAACTTTTCTGCCTCCACTTCCCTTCCCAGCATTAAACTGTTCGGTAAAACCTACTTATTTAACTGAGCTGCAAGTTATCTTTGCATCGTTTCATGGTTAAGTCTTCAGCTACCAAGGTCCCAGGTGTTTTGTTTTGATTGATTTATTTTTGACCAGCATTTATTGTCCATTTCGTTGCCCTTGAGAATCTTCTTGAATCGCTGTGGTTCTTTGGTGAAGATACCCCAACATGCTAATGGGATAAGAATTCCAGGATTTAGGCTCAGTGACAGTGAAGGACTAGCAAAACATTTCCAAGTCAGTATAATGTGTGGCTTGGTGGGTGCTGGTGATCCTTGCGCCTGCTGGCTCTGTCCTTGATGGTAGAGGTTGTGGATTGGAGAAGTATTGGTGCTTCAGTGTTTCAGCTACAGGGAGATGTAGGATAGACGGATTGTTTTCTCTGGAACACCGTAGGTTGAGGGGAGACTTGATAGACTTGAAAGAAGTATATAAAATTAAGAGAGGCATAGACAGTCAAAGAGGTAGACAGTCAGAACCTTTTTCCCCATGGTGGTAATATCCAACGATAGATGGCATATTTATAAGATTTGAGGGGGAAAGTTTAATAGAGATGTGCGGGGCCAAGATTTTTACACATACAGGGGGCCTGGAATGCATTGCCAGGGGTGGTGGTGGAGGCAGATACAATAGTGGTGCTCAAGAGGCTGTTAGATAGGCACATAGATGTGCAGGGAATAGAGGGATATGGATCATGCACAGGCAGATGAGATCAGTTTAACTTGGCATCATGTTTGTCATGTTCCTGTGCTGTACTGTTCAATGTTCTATGAAATAACATGGCCCATTAACTTTTCATTAATGCTTCTGTGAGGCACCCTAAAATCTTTTACTGTGATAAATACAAAATACAAATGCAAATGCATATTGTGTCTGTTGTATCACACAAATTTAGTGCCCATCCTTGGGATCATTGTGATTCACCAATCTTCAAACAGTAAATTTGAATCCCTAACTTAGTGCTACTAAGGGTAGCAATGATTGTTGTTGGGGATATTTGAGGCATTCTGGCTGAATTCTGCAGGGATATGGATAGGAATAGGAAAGGACAGCATATTAGAATTCTATCCACAAGGCGTTTAGGAATTTGTTTTTACTTTAAGTCCCATATTGTTGAGTGTGAGTGAGTTCGTGGCAAAGTCCTTGTGAATGATTAAATGAGAAGAGGTCTCAGTTTCTCTTGCTCTAAGCTTAGGATGAAGCAACATTAATTTAACCCAACGAAGGAATTCTAATTATATAAAAGAATTTACATTGTGCAAAGCTGCATTTCTGCTGCTGATTTTATCAGATAGCTTCGCCCCAGAAGCAGAGCGAAGATCTGGAATGTTCTACCAAAACATTGCTGCAATATACAGGTAGTTATGCTTTAAAACAATAGTTGCTTTCCTAAGAAACCTCATGAAATAGCAAGTCATTTTATAAAGGCAAATGTGTCAATGGTGAAAATGGAGTTAGGGGCTCGAGAGTTTCAGACTCTCAATAACAAAGTTATTGCTCCCACAGGATTTTCTAATAAAAATATTTTTAATAGTTTCAAGTTTATTTCTGTTTCTGCAAACTAAAAATACTCAAGGCTCAATGATACATTGTTTAATAGAGTATCATTGCCAGTGCTATTAGGAAAGATTCTTGTCAATTTCAATGACCACCTGCAATGAAGCTGACAGACTGTGTTCTTAAAAGGCAATGGTGACTGAGTACTGTGGGGAGGTTACAAGGAAACACCGGAGACTGTTTTTTTACCAAGACAGATTTTTTTTTTGCTTGTCAATTTTCAAAGTGGTTAACTAATTGTTTCTAGTTCCTAAATCACATTATAATTTATGTGGCCCGCTTATAACAAAGAGAAATCCCTAATCATTCATTGTGTTGTATCCAATTACAGGCGACTAGGCTGTTGCCACATGGTCGCCGGGGTGTCGCCAGTATGGTCATGAGTAGTCTCCTCAGTCGCCCAAAGAATCGTAGCATTTTTCTGGTCGCCGCTGGATTTTGAAATGTTCAAAACTTTTTGGCGACAGTTGGCTTGACGCCATTGCTGTCTATGGGAGCTTGCTGTGTGTGTGGAATGTTTCATAGCTAACAAAGTGCCATGGGAATTCAGAGTACAGTGAAAATACCCAGCATGATGCACATGGACAGAACTTACATGTTCACACCCTTGGTGCACCCTAAAGTGCTGCACAACAACATCAAACACTACTTAGGGTGTTGCAGACCAGGAAATACTCCAGACGTTTCAAGTCCTCCTGAGCACAAGGCCGAGGCTCCTTGTGTGCTGAGGAAGTGCCTCGCTGTCTGAGGCAATTAGTACCATGATTCAGTTTGTGGGATCTTGCTGTGCAAACATTTTCTCCAGTAGAGTCTCTGGTCAGTGGTGACCCCAATGATGTTGATGGCAGGGGACTCAGCGATGGTGATGCCACTAAATATCACGGGTCGGTGGTGGCCTCTCTTTTATTTGAGATGGTCATTCCCTGGCACTTTAGTGATGTATATGTTGCTGGCCATGTTACCTGCTCAGCCCATGCCTGAATGTAATGTCAGTTGCTGCATGCATGCATGGACTGCTTCATTTTCTAAGGCTTTGAGAATCAAATTGAACATTATGGATTTTCAGATTCTCAGCGGAACACGCACATTTTGGGAATTGTATTCTTTATTCTCCTGTCAGTTCCAGTCAGTGTCCTACTCTGGATAGGAGTGTCCAGATCACAGGTGGCCACAATGGAAGTCATGTCACAATAGCTATGGTAGCCTGTGGCCTTGAAATGGATGGTTATGGCTGGCTTATCCCCTGAGGTGGAGAAACGGAAGCAAACAGTCAGAAGTGGACAACGTGAAAGTGGGAGCAGGGTGAAAATTGCTCATTAAATGTTCACGTTGTGTCTCGGAGTGTCATGGTTGGTAAAGCTGCTGCCTCACGGCACCAGAGATCCGGGTTTGATCCTTCCCTCAGCTGATGTCTGTGTGGAGCTTGTGCATTCTCCTTTTGACCACACTTGTTTCCTCCAGGTGTACTATTTTTATTTCAGGTTTCCAGCACCTGCAGATTTTTTTACTTTCAGTGCCAACCATGTAACAGGAGGGTTCAAAAATGTTGACATGAAACAAAGAGCCAGTTTAATGCAAGCCAGTAATGTGCCAGAGGTATAGCAATCAGTGTATCTAAGAGGGGCTCTCAATTCGCCAACAGAGTAGGAATTGGAGGTAAACACAGGCATTGAAACGCAAAAAAATATCCTCTTGCGCCAAAAGCTAAATCTTCACCATTGCCAGCTAGGTCTTCACTTGCCAGTGTTTTGAAAATTCTTCCTTAAAGTTCGCCACTTTTCTACCACTCTTTTCTATGCTGTTCCTTCAAGTCCATCACTTTGAACAAGCTTCAAGTAATTTCTATCCAATACCTCCTCATGCTATTAATACCAGGTTTTGCCTGCTAATATTTTGCTACATTAAAGGAACAATATAAATGCATGTATTGTAGGACTAAACTCCATATAATGGACAGGAGAAAGCAGAGGCTTTGTTTGTGCACATTGTTTTTCAATACCCTGGTTAAGCAGACAATAGCAAAACTAGCATTGATAAAGCAAGCACGCACCACAGCAGTACGTGGTCATTTAAAATGGGGCATGAATGAGAAATATGTCCTATTTATATCACAGTTACAGAATGTCATTACATTGTCAAATTAAAAAAAATGAATTCATTATTTATTTATTTTTAACTGCAGATGCTGGAAATCTGAAATAAAACAGAAAATGCGAGAACTCTCAGCAGGTCAGACAGCATCTGAAACAGTTAACATTTCAGCTTGATGACAATTCAGCAGAACACTTCAGGTGAGAGCAAAAAACAAAGTGTCAGAGGAAGTCAGGGAGTCAGGCAGCATCTGTGAAGGGAATAAACAGACGATGATGGATCCCATACCCTTCTTCAGACTGATGGAGGGAAGAATGCTGCAAAACGGAGGTGGGATGGGGCAAAGCCTGCCTTGGGTGGACACAGGTGAGGATTTGTTTTTCTCCCTCATCCACTACTACATCATTTTGAAGAAGGATCCAACCTAAAATATTATATGTCCATCCCCTCCACAGATGCTGTCTGAGCGTGCTCAGCCCCCTGCTTTACTCACTCTATACTCATGATTGCGTAGCCAGACATGGTGCGAACTCCATCATCAAGTTCGCCGACGACACCACTGTTGTGGGAAGAATCACTGATAGTGATGAGTCAGAGTGTAGAAGTGAGATAGACCGATTGACCAAATGGTGCCAGCACAATAACCTGGCTCTCAACACCAGCAAAACCAAGGAACTGATTGTGAACTTTGTAAGGGGTAGGATAGAGACCCACAATCCCGTTTATATCAATGGGACGATGGTGGAAACGGTCAATGTAGATTGATGATGCATGTGAATCAATCACACTTAGCTAGCATCACTAACTCCACCCCATTATAACATTTATACTAACGCCCATTCCCAGCACCGTTAGTTGAAGCAGCCAGGATGAACTGACAACACCTCGCTCTGTAATGCTGCCAAGTTAATGTGCTGATTAAAGATGTGTGTAAATCTTATATGCTTTGAAGTGATTTACAGTCAAGAACGTCAAATTCCTGGGCGTGCATATTTCCGAAGATCTCTCCTGGTCCCAGCACACTGATGCAATTATAAAGTAAGCACATCAGCGCCTCTACTTCCTGAGAAGATTACAGAGAGTCGGTATATCAAAGAGAACTCTCTTGAACTTCTACAGGTGCACAGTAGAGAGCATGCTGACTGGTTGCATCGTGGCTTGGTTCGGCAACTTGAGCATTCAGGAGCAGAAAAGACTGCAAAAAGTTGTGAATACTGCCCAGTCCATCATCGACTCATCTCCCCACCATCGAAGGGATCTATTGCAGTCACTGCCTCAAAAAGGCTGCCAACATCATCAAGGACCCACACCATCTTGGCCACACACTCATCTCTCCGCTGCCATCAGGTAGAAGGTATTGAAGGTCATCGATGGCCAATGGTCAGAAGGTGACAAGAGAGTAGTGAGGCCAATGGTCAGCAAAGAATTAAAGGTCATTTAGGACAGGATTATAATTGTCTCCAAACCTCCTCATGCACACTAGCCCTCATTTCACAATTCACCCCAGAGATTCCGCTTCAGTGGGATATATGACATTTCTTCAGATAACCTGCTGAGTTATACCAGCACTTTGTGTCTTCTTCTATATAAAGTCATGATGGGCATTAATAAGGTGAATGGCAACAGTCTTTTACCCAAAGTTGGAGAGTCTAAAACAATAAGATATTATTTTAAAGTGAGAGAGGAAAGATTTAAAGGCAACCTGAAAGGAAATGTTTTCACTTGGATGGGTATATGGAATGAGCTGCCAGAGGAAGCTGCAGAGGTGGGTACAATTACAATGTTTAAAAGACATTTAGATACGAATATGAATGGGTCAGGTTTAGAGTGATATCGGCAAAACACAAGCAAATGGTTCTGCATGGATAGGCAACTTGGTCGGAATGGATGAGTTGGGCCAAAGGGACTGCGTCTGTGCTCTATAACGCTCTGACAATAAGAATAGTTGCATTTTCAACTAAACCTATTGGGCGCTTGTTTGTGTCTATTCTGGTTAACCGCATCACCTTCGACATTCAATCAGGCTGCAAATGTTGATTTAACAGATGAAAGACTAATGATCTTTCACAGCACTGTCAAAAAATATCCCTGGCACTGTCATCTCATCCTGAATATGGTAGATTAATGGCCGTTGCAAGTTGGCAACTTAAACCTTTGACCCTCAATCAATAAATAGCACAGAAACACAAACATGCCCATCAGTAAAGAACTCCAATTAGACTTTTAGGTCAACTGTTTAACGCACCAGAATATAGCGCTAGCCATGTAATAAATGGTGACGTGACTCACTTTCTAATGCGTAATGAAACAATGTTATAACTCCCGAGCACAGCTGATAATCTAGCATTCCCAACGCAAAATAAATCTACACGCACCATCAATCAGGAAACAGGTGGGATTCCACACAGAGGCTACTGGATTCAGTGTAAGAAAATAATTCAAGTGAAGTCAAGGCAGTAATGACCGAAGCTAATTAAAGTTACCCAAATCGATTAGAGCCGTGATATTGTCAGCTGAAAGCTGGAGGCTTGTTATATCTGAAAGATGGTGATTTAATGCATTGGAAATGTTAGCCAAAGCCTATTGTTGTGCCTAATCCGTGGCTGTCTAAAAGAGAGATTCACTTAGTCCTGATACAGGAGGCACATCGGCTTGCATGCCAGCAGATAGCTGGATAGGATAAGAACCACCTGCTCATGTCCATCACTTCTCAGCCCTAGTCTTTTGAAATTTCCTATTTATACTTTGATCAGCCTGGGCCTCTTTACGGCACTGCCAGTGAGTCCTGGAGATAATTCTATAAACTCTGATTTGAACACAGGATACAAGGGTACACCGGCCTGTTTGGCAGAAAAAGAAATCATTGCTGATCGGCGCTCACCATGAACTTTCTCCCAATCAACATTCCACTCCTGACGATCTTCCTCATGACAACCGGGAGCTCGGCTGACAGGATCCTTCCCAAAGGTTTGCTTCTGCCACAGATTGTTTCAGTTAAGAGATTGCTTTGTATTTGGAGGAAATTGCCGTGTACTGTTTCTCAACAATCTTCCTGAAGCACTGGAAGTGTTACTTTAATGACCAGTAGGTAACAAGCTTGAGTTATTTGAAACACGATGCAACGGTTATTTAAAATAGCACAAGGCCAGGGACGAACAGGGCAGTCTGTGACTCAATACATTGTGTTCACTGCCCCAGGTTTGCTTTGATAGATGCTCGTCGATTATCATTTATTACCAAAGTGGGTCGGTGCTATTTACATTGAGGGCTATCATGTCAATTTGGTATTTAATAGAGAATGCTGATCCCTGCAATGATTCTTCAATTAAATGTAGTAAATCATATTTAGTTGGATTAAGGCCTAGTTCATCTGGAAATGCCAGTGGACTAGTGACTGGGGAAATGGTCAGGGAAGCTTGCTGTTTACTCCAAGCAGCTTGCTCTGTGTATCTGATCACAAGTGGACCATTGAGATAAATCTTTACTTTAGACTTTAGAGACACAATGTTTAAACTGGCCCTGCGGCCCACCGAGTCCACGCCAACCAGCGATCACCCGATACACCAGCACTATCCTACACACTAGGGACAATTTACAGAAGCCAATTAACCTACTGACCTGTACGTCTTTGGAGTGTGGGAGGAAGCCCAGAGAAAACCCACAAGGTCACAAGGGGAATGTGCAAACTCCATACAGATAGCACCCATAGTCAGAATCGAAGCCAGGTCTCTGGCGCTGTAAGGCAGCAACTCTACCACATAGGACATCATAAGTGTCTGGTATTAGGGGAATAATGTCAACCTTCCGCCACCCCCACCCCCCCCCCAACCACTGGGCTGAGCATCTGCCATTTGCAATGGGTATCGAGAAATCAGAATATCTTGTTGCTCAGAGATGGAGAGCACTGTGATAGTGTGATTACAAATCCTGTTTCAAACCCATTGCCGATGCCTGAATTGTTCTCTTGCAGGTGGTGACAGCAAGGCAGGAGGTATTGACTCTTGATGGTTAGGTGAAGGCAATCCTCACCCACTCTCCACCAAGCATCCTCCTTCAGGTTCCCCAGATTGGCAGTTCCCCTCACTTCTGATTTTTCAGGATGTGTGGGTGCAGGGCAGCCTCAGTCTCCTTGCACTTGATATTGGATTCTCTCAAACCGGTCACCTTAACACAAAATACATAGGCTGGCATTCCGGTTTAGGATTAAGGGAGTCCGAATGCTGCTTTTCAGATGTGACGTTGAAACCAAAGCCCCATCTGCCCTCTTCAGTGGAAATTAATCCTTGGGAACGTTTTGAAAAAGAATTGAGGAGTTCTGGCTGGTATCCTGCCCAGAATTCTGTATAAACTTCAAGATCCTCCTCCATGTCTACAAAGCCCTCAATGGGCTTGCCCCCACCTACATAAAAAGTCTTCTCACCCACCACTCCACCTCCAGGCCCCTCAGATCGGCCGACTTGGGGTTGCTGAATATCCCACGGTCTAGGCATAAGCTCAGGGGCGACCGCGCCTTTGCGGTTGCAGCCCCTAGACTGTGGAACAGCATCCCCTTTCCCATCAGAACTGCCCCCTCTATCGACTCTTTTAAGTCAAGACTAAAGACTTATCTATACTCCCAAGCCTTTCCTGATGTCCTCTGAGTGAGGGCTACATGTATATATGTATGTAGTTTGTTTTGTTTGTGCTATACTTATAACAAATGTAAAGCACTTTGGTCAACGAGAGTTGTTTTTTAAATGTGCTATATAAATAAATGTGACTTGACTTGACTTGAGAATTCATCTTGCACTCAACATCAGCAACCTGCTCCCTGCTCAATGCCAAGGCAGATGAGTTACCCAGAGGAGATGGAGTGAGGCCTTGCCGTTAAAGTAGAAACATAGATAGAAACATAGAAAATAGGTGCAGGAGTAGGCCATTCGGCCCTTCAATATGATCATGGCTGATCATCCAACTCAGTATCCTGTACCTGCCTTCTCTCCATACCCCCTGATCCCTTTAGCCACAAGGGCCACATCTAACTCCCTCTTAAATATAGCCAATGAACTGGCCTCAACTACCTTCTGTGGCAGAGAATTCCACAGATTCACCACTCTCTGTGTGAATTTTTTTTCTCATCTCGGTCCTAAAAGACTTCCCCCTTATCCTTAAACTGTGACCCCTTGTTCTGGACTTCCCCAACATCGGGAACAATCTTCCTGCATCTAGCCTGTCCAACCCCTTAAGAATTTTGTAAGTTTCTATAAGATCCCCCCTCAATCTTCTAAATTCTAGCGAGTACAAGCCGAGTCTATCCAGTCTTTCTTCATATGAAAGTCCTGCCATCCCAGGAATCAGTCTGGTGAACCTTCTCTGTACTCCCTCTATGGCAAGCAGGGGCGGAAAACCCGGGGGGAGGGGGGGAAGAGGGGGACACGTCCCCCCCATGTTTTGAGAGGGGGGGCCATCCCCCCAAGTTTTTGTGATCCGTATTTAAAAATCTCCGCTTTCCGCGAGACAGTGGGGGTGGGACTGCTGATCGAGGGCGCGATGATTGGAGGAGGGAGGAGTAGGGGTGGGACTGAGGATAGAGTGCGACGATTGGAGGAGGGAGACGTGGCACAGACCTGCGCCTCATCCGCAGGCAGGATCGATCCCATGGGTGGCCAGAGAGGTCGGGAGTCAGACGTGAGCTGTGCCCCCAGGCCCACAGCCAGCGCAGAGAAACAGCGCAAAACCCAGCTCAACTCTGCCTGTCCTGCCTGGGCTTGCGGGAAATATGGCCAGCGCGGAGAAGCAGCGCTGGTGTCCCGTCAGTCCAGGCAGGGCTGTAGATTAACCCGGTGCGACAGGCAGCGTTGAGCTGCATTAGCGCTGGATTGAGCCTCTGAAGCCCCGCGCGCGTGTGTGTGAGTGTGCGCATGCGCGCGCGGCCGCCAAAAAATTGTGTCCCCCGTCCCTCATGTTTTGTTATAATATTTTTTATTGGAGATAAATACATATCATATTAAAATCGTTACCAGTCTTTCATTTCTAAATTAATAATATTGTCAAACATTATTCACATTGTCTCCAATGATTTTTTCTTTTTTTTTTAAGTAAGTAGAAATAAAAAGATAGATGAAAGAAAGAGAGAAAAGAGAGAAAAGAAAGGAAAAAAAAAAAAGAAAGAGACAATAAAGAAGAATGGAATAACTTACTAAGAAAAAAAAAACTAATTTGAGATATATTCGTACATTTCAGAGTATAACATTTCATCTATTCCTTGGCTCGAGTGCTAGTCAGGTTCCCGTGCTGAACCATTCTGACCCTTTAGATAATCAATAAATGGAGACCATGTTCCAACAAATAATTCTTGTTTGTCCAACAGGACAAGTCTAATTCTTTCCAAGTGTAAGGTCTCCGTCATTTCTATAATCCACATTTTGATTGTAGGGGTTATAGGACCTTTCCAAAATTTTAGAATTAATTTTTTCCCAGTTATTATACTATAATCAATAAAGTTTCTTTGAGTTGTTGTAAATATTTGATTTGGTTCTAATATTCCTAGTATTATTAATTTTGGATCCGGGTCCAATTGAGTGCTAGTAACTATAGATATTATTCTAAAAATATTTGCCCACAATTTTTTAATTTTTATACAATTCGCAAATGTATGAGTTAAGTTTGCTTCTAAATGTTGACATTTATCACATATAGGGGAAATATGTGGGAAGATTTTATTTAATTTTGTTTTAAAGTAATATAACCTATGTAGTACTTTGAATTGTAATAGAGAGTGTCTGGCATTTAATGAACATTGGTGTATGTGTTGTAAACTTTCTTCCCAAGTATCTTTCGTTCTTATTTGATTTAATTCTTTTTCCCATGTTTGTCTGTGTAAATCTGTCGATGGAATCTCGCTATCTAATAAAATATTATATATGTAAGATATTAATTTTTCTGTATTAGGGTGTTTATTCCAACAGTCATCAAGAATTTCTGAATTTCTAATTCTAAAGTTTTGAGTACTTGCTTTTACATAATCTCTAAGTTGAAGATATCTGAAAAAATCATTTACTTGAAGTCCATAAGTCTGTTGCAGCTCCTGAAATGAAAGAAAAGTGCCTTCCTTGTAAAGTTGTCCCATCATTTTAATTCCATAATTTTTCCATTGTGTGAAACCTTTATCCAACCATGAGGGTTTAAATAAAGGATTATTCGCGATTGGAAGAAAAAGTGATAAATTATCTAATTTTAATGTCTTTTTTAATTGTTTCCAAATTCGCATAACACTATATATTATAGGATTTTCCCTATACATTTTTTTGTTTAATTTAGAAGTAGCAAATAGTATCGAGCCGATTTCAAAAGGTAAACAATCTTCCTTTTCCATTTTTAACCAATCTGGTTGTTGATCTATTTCTTTCAACCAAAAATTCATATTTTTAATGTTAACTGCCCAAAAATAAAACAGAAAGTTTGGTAGAACCAAACCTCCATTTATTTTTGATTTGCACAGATGTTTTTTGCTTATCCTATGATTCTTATAATCCCAGATAAAGTCATTGATAATGGAATCCAACTTTTTGAAAAAGTTTTTTGACAAGTATATCGGAATTGTTTGAAAAAGGTATAATATTTGCGGTAAGAAAATCATTTTTATGGCATTAATTTTACCAACCATTGTGATAGGAAGTGTTTTCCAGTACTGAATATTATTATGTAGTTTATTCAATAATGGGGGAAAATTTGATTTAAATAATGATGTGTATGTCTTAGTGACATAAATTCCTAGGTATTTAAATTTGTCATTTACTATTTTAAACGGGAATTGTTGTAGTATATGTTTATTATGTTCCCTTATTGGCATAATTTCACTTTTATTCCAATTTATTCTGTATCCAGAGAGTGAATCAAATTGGGTTATTAGCTTTATAAATTTGGAATACTAATTTCTGGTTTTGTAATGTAAATTAATACATCATCTGCGTATAGCGAAATTTTATTCACTGTGTCCTTTGTATTGTACCCATATATTTCCGGGTGGGTCCTAACTCTTTCTGCGAGTGGCTCAATAGCAAGCGCAAATAATAGTGGAGACAACGGGCATCCTTGTCTGCAACCTCTAGATAGGTTAAATTTAGATGATAACCTTTGGTTTGTTAATATTCTAGCCGTTGGGTTGGTATATAACAGTTTTATCCATGTGCAGAATTTCTCGCCCAGTTGCAATTTTTCCATCACCGAAAATAAATAGGGCCATTCAACCTGATCGAAAGCTTTTTCAGCATCAAGTGAGATTATTGCTAGATCTTCATTAGTAATTCTCTTTGAGTATATTATATTATATTAAATAATCTTCTCAAATATGAATAGCGTTTCTGAATAAAGCCTGTTTGGTCAGGGTGTATTAATTTATTCATCACTGTACTTAATCTGTGCGCTAGAATTTTAGTTAGTATTTTCTGATCTGTATTTAAAAGTGCAATTGCTCTATATGATCCTGGATCTTCAGGATCCTTATCAGCCTTTGGGATGAGTGTTATTATAGATTCGTTTAAGGTATCTGGGAGTTTCTGTTGAGTATAAATATACTCATACAGCATTTGTAAACATGGAGAGAGCAAATCGTAAAATGTTTTATAAAATTCAGAGCCTAAACCATCTGGACCTACTGCTTTACCATTTTTTAAAGATCTAATAGACTCTTCAATATCTTTTATTGTAATTTCAGCTTCTAATAATTCTCTATCTTTTGAGTCTAAACCTTTTAAATTACATTTTTGTAAAAATTCTGCTATTCCTTCCGGTTGTTCTACAGTTTTAGTTGAGTAAAGATTGTGATAATATTGGAGAAATCTCTCGTTTATATCCTTGGGCAATTTTAATAATTCTCCCGTATCTGATCTAATTTTATGAATTATTTTTTCCCCCTGCAATTTTCGGAGCTGACGTGCTAATAGTTTTTGTTGTTTGTCTCCGAATTCGAAATGTAATTGTTTAGTGTGTTGATAAAGTTTTATTACTTGTTCTGAATACATTTTGTTTAATTTATATTTCAATACAGCGATTTTATTATGTTTTAACATAGATGGCATTGTCGCATTTTCTATATCTAGTTGCTTTATTTCCCTTTCCAATGTCTGTTGTTTAATCCGGTTCTCTTTGTTATAAAATACTTGGGAGGAAATTAATGCACCTCGTACAAACGCTTTAAATGTTTCCCAAATAAGAGAGACAGATGTGCCAGGGGTGTCATTAGTCTCGAAAAATGTTTGAATCTGTTTAATAAGATATTCCTGGCATGATCTTTCATTCAATATTTGTGGGTTAAGTCTCCAATATGTTTGTTTCTCGGCCATTCCATTTAATTTAATCATAAATGTTAAAGGTGCATGGTCTGAGATTATAATATTATGGTATTTTGAATTATAAGTAAATGGGATAAACGTTGAGTCAACTAAAAAATAGTCTATTCTTGAGTATGTTTTATGTACCGGTGAATAAAATGAATATTCCCGTCCAGTTGGATTTTCAATTCTCCAGACATCCTTAATATTAGTGGTATTAATAAATGAGTTTAAAAATACACTTGATTGAGATTTTACTTTTTTTTGCCTTGATGATCTATCTAAATAAAGGTCTAATGTACAATTTAAATCTCCTCCAATTATTAATTTATATTGTGTAAATTCTGGGATTATATTAAATGTTTTATTAAAAAACATAGGGTTATCAAAATTTGGTCCATATACATTAAGAAGAATCACTTTTTTCCATTTAACTCTCCAACTAATAAAATATATCTACCATCAATATCCGCTATTGTTGATGAATGAGTAAAAGATATCCCTTTACGAATTAATATTGCAACTCCTCTGGACTTGTGTGAAAAAGAGGAATGGTATGCTTCAGCAATCCACTTAGCTTTTAGTCTATATTGTGATTCATTTTTAAGGTGTGTTTCTTGGAGGAATATTATATCTGTCTTGAGTGAATTTAAATGTGCTAAAACTTTACCTCTCTTAATTGGTTCATTAATTCCCTTAACATTCCAACTACAAAACGTTATTCCTTCACCCCCTCTTGTCATATTACCATCTTGCATATTGTTTCTAGGGTGGTCTATAGCCGAGCAGAAGGTACAACACACAAGACCTGATCCTGTCACCGAACCTCAGATAGATGAATTTTAAATAACATACATCGCTCTTCCGAACACATCTCCTTGAATTAATCTTGTAGTTCCATTCAAACTTAAAATTATAACAATATTTAAAGTGAAAGAAGTAATATAATTGGTTAGTATAGTGTGAGAGAAAAGAAACTACATCTACAATGAGTCTAGTTAGTGATAGCCACACTAGCATGGCTAGAATTTTAGAGACTTCCGTGGCCTTTGTAAAAGAGAAAATCCTAGCTCCGTGCTTTCCAAGCCCCCGGGCCCACAGCCAGCGCAGAGAAACAGCGCAAAACCCAGCTCAACTCTGCCTGTCCTGCCTGGGCTTGCGGGAAATATGGCCAGCGCGGAGAAGCAGCGCTGGTGTCCCGTCAGTCCAGGCAGGGCTGTTGATTAACCCGGTGCGACAGGCAGCGTTGAGCTGCATTAGCGCTGGATTGAGCCTCTGAAGCCCCGCGGGCGCGGCCACCAAAAAATTGTGTCCCCCGTCCCCTCATGTTTTGATAGCGAGTTCCGCTCTTGATGGCAAGAATGTCTTTCCTCAGATTAGGAGACCAAAACTGTACACAATACTCCAGGTGTGATCTCACCAAGGCCCTGTACAACTGCAGTAGAACCTCCCTGCTCCTATACTCAAATCCTTTTGCTATGAATGCTAACATACCATTCGCTTTCTTCACTGCCTGCTGCACCTGCATGCCTACTTTCAATGACTGGTGTACCATGACACCCAGGTCTCGTTGCATCTCCCCTTTTCCTAATCGGCCACCATTCAGATAATAGTCTACTTTCCTGTTCTTGCCACCAAAGTGGATAACCTCACATTTATCCACATTATACTGCATCTGCCATGCATTTGCTCACTCACCCAACCTATCCAAGTCACCTTGCAGCCTCCTAGCATCCTCCTCACAACTAACACTGCCCCCCAGCTTTGTGTCATCCGCAAACTTGCAGATGTTGCATTCAATTCCCTCATCCAAATCATTAATATATATTGTAAATAGCTGGGGTCCCAGCACTGAGCCTTGCGGTACCCCACTAGTCACTGCCTGCCATTTTGAAAAGGACCCGTTTACTCCTACTCTTTGCTTCCTGTCTGCCAGCCAGTTCTCTATCCACATCAATACTGAACCCCCAATACCATGTGCTTTAAGTTTGCATACTAATCTCTTATGTGGGACCTTGTCGAAAGCCTTCTGAAAGTCCAGATATAACACATCCACTGGTTCTTCCTTATCCACTCTACTAGTTACATCCTCGAAAAATTCTATAAGATTCGTCAGACATGATTTACCTTTCATAAATCCATGCTGACTTTGTCCAATGATTTCACCATTTTCCAAATGTGCTGCTATCCCATCTTTAATAACTGACTCTAGCATTTTCCCCACTACCGATGTTAGACTAACTGGTCTGTAATTCCCCGTTTTCCCTCTCCCTCCCTTTTTAAAAAGTGGGGTTACATTAGCTACCCTCCAATCCTCAGGAATTACTCCAGAATCTAAAGAGTTTTGAAAAATTATCACTGATGCATCCACTATTTCTGCGGCTACTTCATAAAGTACTCTGGGATGCAGCCTATCTGGCCCTGGGGATTTATCGGCCTTTAATACATTCAATTTGCCTAACACCACTTCTTGACTAACCTGGATTTCACTCAGTTCCTCCATCTCATTTGACCCCCGGTCCCCTGCTATTTCCGGCAGATTATTTATGTCTTCCTTAGTGAAGACAGAACCAAAGTAGTTATTCAATTGGTCTGCCATGTCCTTGTTCCCCATGATCAATTCACCTGTTTCTGACTGCAAGGGACCTACATTTGTTTTAACTAATCTTTTTCTCTTCACATATCTATAAAAACATTTGCAGTCAGTTTTTATGTTCCCTGCCAGTTTTCTTTCATAATCTATTTCCCTTTCCTAATTAAGCCCTTTGTCCTCCTCTGCTGGACTCTGAATTTCTCCCAGTCCTCTGGTAGGCTCCTTTTTCTGGCTAATTTGTATGCTTCATCTTTTGTTTTGATACTATCCCTGATTTCCCTTGTTATCCACGGATGCACTACCTTCCCTGATTTATTCTTTTGCCAAACTGGGATGAACAATTGTTGTAGTTCAACCATACAGTCTTTAGATGCCTTCCATTGCATTTCCACCGTCAACCCTTTTAGAATCAATTGCTAGTCTATCTTGGCCAATTCACATCTCATACCCTCAAAGTTACCCTTCTTTAAGTTCAGAACCCTTGTTTCTGAATTAATTATGTCATTCTCCATCCTAATGAAGAACTCAACCATATTATGGTCACTTGCCCAAGGGGCCACGCACAACAAGACTGCTAACTAACAAACCCACCGACTCCCATGGCTATCTGGACTACACTTCTTCCCACCCTGCTTCCTGTAAGGACTCCATCCCCCACTCCCAATTCCTCCGTCTACGCCAGGGCATCTGAAATGTCCTCATTCTTCAGGGAACGGGGGTTCCCCTCCTCCACCATAGATGAGGCTCGCACCAGGGTCTCTGCCATACCCCGCAACACTGCTCTCTCTCCCCATCCCCCGACTCACAACAAGGGCAGAGTCCCCCTAGTCCTCACCTTTCACCCCACCAGACGTCACATACAACAAGTGATCCTCCGTCAGTTTCGCCACCTCCAACGTGACCCCACCACTCGCCACATCTTCCCATCTCCCCCCATGTCTGCCTTCCGCAAAGACCGCTCCCTCCATAACTCCCTTGTCAATTCTTCCCTTCCCTCCCATACCACCCCCTCCCCTGGTACTTTCCCTTGCAACCGCAAGAGATGCAACACTTGTCCCTTCACCTCCCCCCTCGACTCCATTCAAGGACCCAAGCAGTCGTTCCAGGTGCGACAGAGGTTCACCTGCATCTCCTCCAACCAATTGTAAAGCGACTTTGAGTCCTGAAAAGCGCTATATAAAATAAATCTATTATTATTATTATCTATTGCATCCGCTGCTCTAGATGCCAGCTGATCTACATCGGTGAGACCAAGCGGAGGCTTGGCGATCGTTTCGCCGAACACCTCCGGTCGGTCCGCAATAACCAACTTGACCTCCCGGTGGCTCAGCACTTCAACTCCCCCTCCCATTCCATATCTGACCTCTCTGTCCTGGGTCTCCTCCATGGCCACAGTGAGCAACACCGTAAATTGGAGGAAATGCACCTCAGATTCCGCTTGGGCAGTCTACATCCTGGGGGCTTGAACATTGAATTCTCCCAATTCTGCTAGCCCTTGCTGTCCCCTCCCCTTCATCAGCCCTCTGGTTGTCTCCTCCCCTCCCCCAGCCCTCGGGCTCCTCCTCCGCCCTTTTCCTTTTTTCCTTTCTTCTCCCCACCCCCTATCAGTCTGAAGAAGGGTTTCGGCCCGAAACGTTGCCTATTTCCTTCGCTCCATAGATGCTGCTGCACCCGCTGAGTTTCTCCAGCATTTTTGTGTACCTGCTAACTAACCCTTCCTCATTACTCAATACCCAGTCTAGAATAGCCTGTTCTCTCATTGGTTCCTCTACATGTAGGTTTAGAAAACTATCCCGCATACATTCCAAGAAATCCTCTTCCTCAGCACCCCTGCCAATTTGATTCACCCAATCTATATATAGATTGAAGTCACCCATTATAACTGTTTTACCTTTATTGCACGCATTTCTAATTTCCTGTTTGATTCCATCCCCAACTCCACTACTACTGTTAGGTGGCCTGTACACAACTCCCACTAGCATTTTCTGCCCCTTAGTGTTTCGCATCCTCCAAGCTAATGTCCTTCCTTTCTATTGCGTTAATCTCCTCTCTAATCAGCAACGCTACCCCACCTCCTTTTCCTTTCTGTCTATCCCTCCTGAATATTGAATATTGAATATTGAAAGTAGTTTGATTTTGACAGGTCACCAGCCTAATCCACATGCTCTCCTCTTTAAATCTCGCCCCCATAAATACCTAGGCCTGGGGTGTTACCGCTTCTCCGCAGTCAAACCAGGCGGGGAAAGAGGTCCTATGATGGGAAGGGCAGTTGTCTATGATGTCACACTGGGAGCACTGGAGTTCTCTGTGGTGACAAGGAACGTAATGAGGAGAAATGGCGAGTGGCTGGTCCTCTTACTTTAAGAGCCCTAAACAAAATCTTAGGGTGTTTTCCATGTGGCTTTACTCTGTCTTTGAAGGCATAATAGAAAATGTAAGTCAGAGAGAGTGAGCTTAACACAGGTGGTGAAGACATGCATTTCTATAGCACATTTCCCATCCCTTCCAAGAATCCCAAAGGCCCATCTTGGGCCTTTGGGATTCTGCTCATAACTTATAAACTTATGAACTTATGAGTGCTGTCCTTCAAACGAGGTGTTTAATCGAGTTGAAAATAATACCCTTGTACAGATGCCAAACAGGAATGTTGAAAAAGCTGTGATCAATGCTGAAGTCAAGGCTCCTTTATCAGCTGACTGAAGATTAACCAACAATATGCTGCGGGAACTCAGCAGGTTGAGAAGCATCTGTGGCAGGAGAAAGGAACATTTGATGCTTTGGGTTGAAATGACGTTGCAGCGTTTCAATAACTTTTTGTATGAACATACATAAGAAAAAAGTGTAAATAGACCTCCCATATATGGTTAGGGGTTATAACAACATGTTGCAAGCTCATTGAGAGTGAAAGGAAATAAAGGCAGAGAGAGAAATGAGAGGAGATTTAGATTTAGCTCTCAGGCCTAAGGGATTCAAGGGATATGGGGAAAAGGCCGGAACAGGGTACTGATTTTGGATGATCAGCCTTGATCATATTGAAAGGCTGAATGGCCTACTCCTGCACCTATGCTGGCTCGAAAGGCTGAATGGCCTACTCCTGCGCCTATTTTCTATGTCTATGAGATTTTTGCAAAGGAGTACCAGCATAATGGGGCAGAATGGTCTGTTTCCCTGCAGTCTCTTGTGTGAAATTCTGTGTAAATAAAAACAATTGTACTGTGTACATTTTTTATGTACAGCCTGAAATTTATAACGCAAGGAAAAAATGTATTTGGGGGTTGTGTTGGTGTGTTAGAGGAAATGGAATGTGATCTAGATATTTTAAAGGAAAAGCAAGAAATGTAGCAGACAAGGTGCAGATGCAAGCAGGCAGTTTCAAAGGGAGATAGATGGATGAAGTCAGTGCACAAAACTTTGGGTAGCTGGAGCTCAATGTGGAGAACTGTGAGGTCATTCACTTTGCATCCAAGATAAATACACTGGAATATTTTCTTAATGGTGAGAGTTGTGGAGCTATGAAAGAGCAGCGGGGTTTAAACATCCAGGTGTTATTTCGTTCATTTACAGGGTAAGGCTATTGTTGGCAAGCTCAGCATTTATTGCCCAGCCCTGGTTGTTCATAGGCTGGAGGGCTCGCTGGGCTAGTTAAGAGGGTGGTTATGAGTCAAACACAGAGTGGTAGATCTGGAATATTTGCAAATAGACAAGTTATTTCCCCAAAGGACGCATAAACCAGATGTGTTTTTACAACATTCTGTAGTTTCACAGTCACATTACAAATAACAGCATTCTAATTTCAGATATTATTCAATTATCTGAATTTAAATTCTCAGTTGCCATGGTGGAATTAGTATTCACGTCATTAGCCCAGGTCTCTGCACAACATCAAATCACAAGTCCAATCAAAATTGGAACACCTATGATCCTACTACTAAAATCTGAAGCACAGGCAAAAACAAAAGAATCTGTTTCTAAAGATAAGGCACACAAAGTGCTGGAGTAACTCAGCGTGTTAGGCAGCATCTCATGAGAACATGAATAGGCGACGTATTTGCAAGAGGTGATCAGAATATTCCAGTGGTGATTCCTCAGCGAGTTCAATAGCAGGCCCACAAAACTAGGGGTAATTGTGACCAGGCATAAGTACACTCCATGCTAGAAAATTCAAGAGCCTTAATTTGGTGGCTACAATGACAGGTTAAACAGTTGCTGTTTGGCCACAGAAGCAGAATCTAACAGCCAAAATCACAGATTTGCTCATTGATTCGGCCTTGGCTGATGCTGCTTCGTGCCTTCACCTGTAATATGAATTGACAAAACAATGTGCTTATCCCAGCTGTGCATGGGCAACCATTATCCTAAAATTATATCCTCTCTGGTCAGGAGAAATAGTCTGTCCGTGATTACTTTAATTGGAAGAGGGATTAACAAAAATAATTGTTTTACCTAAATTAGAAATATGTGGATTTTATTAGTAAATTTGAATGTTTGTTGATTTGGGAAGAGTTATTAAAGAGCTAAATGTACCCCCATGGGAACTTACCATGATTATATACACGTGGCCACTTCAAAAGTAAAGAATTTGTCACTCAATTGCTTCTCTCTGTTGTAACAATTTAAAATTAAGTCAAGAGTGTTTATTTGACATACAGTATGCACCATGACTGGAACAATAAAATTCTTACTTGTTGCAGCGTTAGAGATACATTAAATACAACAACACAACAATGAAAAATATACAAAAAATTATCAATGATGCAGGTCAACCAGACCATGATAGCGCAAGCTAAATTACTTCCTTTCCAGTCAAATTCCTTCAGCAGCCCTTTGTTGTCTCAACTTATCACCTCCCTGGCTCTGTATCTTCACCCACCCCTTCCCCACCTGACTCCGTCTGCCAACCTGGATCCTCCTATTGTTTGTCACTCTTGCCCCATCCCTTCCCTTCCCACCTCTTTACACTGGCTATTTGCCCTCCTAGTCTTTTCAGTCCAGATGAAGGGTCCCAACCCAAAATGATTGTCCATTTCCCTCCACAGATGCTGCCTCATCTGTTGATACCCTTCAGCAGATTGTTCAAGTCACATGGTTCACTCCCAGGAGCCGGATACGTATTATGTTTTGGATGATACTGTTAATCCTGGCTAAATTGGAGAGGCTAGGACTTCAAAATGGGGTAAAAGCTTTAGGGCTGCTGGGAGATTTTGTCAATTTGGAATTGCTCTTTGCAGAGCTGGGACAAGCTGTGAAGAGTTGCCAGTGTGTCTGGAGCTTAGATACAATGTGCAAGCAAAGAATGAGAACATCTGCCAGCCCTGTCAATTAGGTGCAAAATGCATAGAATGGATTGGATGGCTGCAAACCAGACATACACCTTGAAAATATTTGTAAATAATGTTGCAGGGTTCGACTTTGCCGAGTGTTGATTGGATGAGGTATTGAGCCTTGTCTGGGTTTCCTGTAGATCAGGGTAAATGTTTCTAAGTTGGCTTCCTTACGAAGTCCGTTTTGAATACAATGTATTGAGCTGTTGTATTATTGTGTTAGGGGAATGTCTGTTATGTATGGGGTTAATCGATATCTGTAATTGGATTATTAAGAGACCACCCCCATGTGGTTCGGCCCCTCGAGGTCCCGGGACATATAAAAGTCTGCTACCACGAGGTTCAGCGTTGATCTTCTGGGAGAGCGCTTGGGACTGCGTGAACTTCTGGAGTGTCTCTGTCTGAGTGAGGCCTAGAGTGCTTGAACAGGCAGACACGAGGATCGAACCCGCGGTGGAATAGGTACAGTAGTTGAACTGCAATGCGCTTTTGTTAAAATAAAATGTAGTTGTTTCAGATGCATGATTCAGTGTTTTTACTGCAACTAGACTGAGGGGGGAGCTTAGAAATGAGCAATTTACATTGGGGGCTCATCCGGGATCTCAAAAGACCTCCAAACACAAGTTTGCGATCAAGGGTGTTGAGATGTTTCAATCGCGAGTGCAGAAATCGGCCCCACGGTGCGGTTTTCGCATTGATCTTTGGCACTTCGTGAGTCGGAGCGGATCGATCATTCGCGGGCTTGGGAAAGGGTCTAATCGAGATCATTAGAACAGAGTCTAGCAAGCACGGGGGAGTTGTTAGTATGCATTTGGGTTAGTGGCCCATAAAACCAGGGTGGTGTTAGAGGCCCTTTCCTGGGTTAGAGGCCCAAAACTTTGGTCGTAGTTGGCAGACTGCAGCTGCTTTAACAAGAGCCAAATGCGCTTCATCGGGCGAGGGGTAGCCCAGGGATAGACTTGGTATCCAATTTGGTGTGGTATTGAAATACAGGTCTTGCCTTCGATCGGATCGATGCCGGGAATGCAAATTGAAAAGGTGCGCTCTTAAAATCGGCATCGATAACTCACAGCGCAAAGCGACTAGGCGTTGGATCCTCAGTGCCCAGCAGAGAGGAGTGTCTGTGTGTACGTATCTGAGTCTCTCCCTGAAGTGACGGACGAAGAGCCTTGAGAAGATACTGGGCTTGGAGGGACAGAGTATAGGTTGGCCGGAATACTCCTGTCCGTTCAAGAATTTAACTGGGCAATTATAGTTGAATCGAAGTTAGAAAGAGAGATACGCACTAAAATTAGGAGATCGAGTTTGAGTTCGAGTCTATATTTGCAAAGCCAAATTTTCAAATACTGAATTTTATATTGAAGTTCTGCCAGTAAGGAGGAATTTGAATTCCTGTATACAGAACTTCAAAGTTGGTGCATGTCCGTGATCGATTCCGAATAGCGGCTGATCAACAGTGAATAGTAACCCTCTGGTCGATTGTTGATTAGTACCTGATAGCGAAGAATACCTGAGAGACGGGAGCCTCCTTACTTGACGAAAAGTCATCCGAATAGCAAAGGGTACCCCTAATTCTGTCGAACTTAGAGAGGAGGGATAGAAGTCCTCCTATAGAAGTCCAGTCTTACCAGAGGGATAGTAACATTCGGGAGGAAAAGTAGTCACTTAAGAAATAGTACCCCTCAGCAAAGAGTAAACTAGGAAGGGGAAATTCTTCGGTATCAGAGGGAGAGGTTCACTGCGTGATAACAGCATAACGCGGCGTCGAGATCGAGTGTTCGTGAATTGTGCGCTAGTGCTTTAAATCATTTTGTAAATTGTAAAAATTTAGCTTTTTGTATTGTCATCAGCTACGGATTTTGTAAATATTCTATGTATGTAAATAAACTTAGAGTATATTAAGAATTAAAAGTTAAGATCTTGATCATGTTAAGTCCGCGGACCGTCATTTGTTTTGCTGCTTGTGCGAGTGTTTACGGATTTAGAAACTTGAAGTAAGAGTGTGTTTAAGTTAGATATTCATATTTGTTTAAGATTGGTTTGTAAGAATCTGAATCGGGGTGGTTCGAACTGGGGTTGTACTCCTTCGATTGCTGCGTCGGGGAGGAGTCATCCCACTGATTGATTGCACCATGAGGAAGATTAATTAGAGTGGGGTTTACTGGATACTTGTAGCGGGTGAGTGGAAAGCACGGAATGAGGGCGAGGAGCCAGGTGAATTTTGTAAATGCTTTAATTAGTACAGCACACTACTCTGCTTCAGTGGGAGACTGAAGACCAACTGCCACTCCAACTGCCACACCAACAGCCACTCCTCTTATACTCGTAGCTGGGCCCCGACCCCGGACCTGTCCATTAAATGCCGAGGGGGGTGTACCAGGGAGTAGCCTACTTCCCAGGAACCCCCACAGGACCCCCCCCCCAAGACACGGAGGCATGAAATGGACAGGGGGATGTACGATTCGACCAGCCCGTGTGCGCACCACGGCAGGCGCAGGAACGGAGACAAACTGCCAGGTGAAGGTGGCGGTGCGGGCGCTTGTGGAAGGGGCTGGAACGGAGGGCGACCCCAAGGGCGAGGCCACGTAAGTAGCACTGGCTGGCTGATGTCCACATGTGCCGGCTTCAGCCGCGCAACGGAGACCATCTCACGACGACCCCCCATGTCCAAAACCAATGTGGAAGAGCCACGCTCGAGGACCTTGAATGGTCCTTCTTACGGCTGCTGAAGAGGCGACTGGTGCATGTCCCAATGCAGGAAAACAGGCAGTCCTGGAGAGCGGAAGGAATGTGCGGCCTACACGAACCGTGGCAAGACGTCGGCACCATGCCCACCTTGCCAGCTTGCCCACCGTGTCTCGAAGCCGTTGCAGGGCGGCTGATGGCTGCTCCGCCTGGCAAGAGTCTGATGGTATGAACTCACCTGGCACTGTCAGTGGGGGCCCATAGACCAACTCAGCTGAGGAGGCGGTCAAGTCCTCTGAAATCTTGAATGTGTGGGACCGGGTACCTGTCAGCGATGGTGGCATCATCAGGCCGACAATAGTCTCGGCAAGGGCGCCAGCCACTGTCCGCCTTGGGGACCATATGGAGCGGGGACGCCCACGGGCTGTCTGAGCGGCGCACGATACCCAGCGACTCCATAAGGAGGAACTCGTCCCGAGTTAGATGCCGTTTGTCCATTGGAAGACGTCGTGCCGGGGCCTGCAGAGGCGGGCCGGTAGTGGGAATGTGATGCTCCACCCCGTGTTTCGGGGTGGAGGAGCGGGACTGTGGGTCGAGGATTTCAGGGAAGTCAGCCAGTACCCGCGAGAATCTAGCATCCACGAACGACAGGGGCCTATCAGGCCGAACAACCGCAACGCCCACGCGGAGGGAAACAGGCTCCAATGTTATAGAGTGCACCAGACGCTGCTGCTTGACAACCACCAGCAGGGAATGTGCGCGTAGGGAGTCCACCCCAAGCAACGGCTGGGAAACGTCAGCAATGACGAATGGCCATGAAAAGCGGCCATCCCCGAAGTTGAGGGAGAGCTTGCGCACCCCATATGTGCGGATTGGGCTCTCATTTTCCACAGTGAGGAGGGGCCCACATTTACCGGCACGGACATCGCCATTAGAAGCAGACAGTACACTTATCTCCACCCCGGTGTCGACAAGGAAACGAGCCTCAGTGCGGCGAACTCACGCAAGCACGCGATGAATCTGGCCGGCCGCCGAAGCGATCACTAACAGCCAGCCCATCCGTTTTCCCGGGAACGTACAGGGCTGCCGACACTGACGAGCTACAGCACCCCAGCGACGGTGGTAGTAGCACCAGCTCCCCCTGCTGGCGTCTGAAGAAACAGGTGGAGGTGAGGGCTGATCCGACCACCAGCGACCTCTGGTGGTGTCCAAAGGAATTGACGGCAGGCCATGCTGGGACGACGTTCCGGCGCCTGGGTGCGCAATGGCTGCCGGATCCCGCCACGGAGGGCGTTTAGGCGCGGCAGAGACGCGGTCGATTGAAGCCCCGACCGGCTTTGCGGCCCCCCGTGCCGACGGGGGGGGGGGGGTTCTTCAACGCATCCAGGGCCTGCTGACGGGCCATCCACAATTGATCGGCACACTCACCCACTGACTGCATGTCGGTGAAGGGATCGCTGGTAAGCTTCAGGCTGATGTCCGATGGGAGCTGCTGCAGGTAGGCATGCTTAAAAAAAAAACAGGGCTCGTGGTCGCCCATAAGGGCCAGCATATCCCCCAGCAGGTCACCCAGGCCAGTCATCCGCAGGATTTGGGTCGCTCGCTCGGCCTCGCTGAGGCCAAACTTACGAACGAGTAGGGCCTTAGGGGCCTCATACTTGTTAGCCACCGGGGGGGCATGTAGAAAAGGCTTAACCCGTCAGGCAGGGGCCTGGTCGAGGGCGCTGATAATATAATAGCACTTAGTGGTATCTGCTGTCACGCCCCGCAATGCAAACTGTGCCTCGGCCTGGTCAAACCATATTTCGGGCTCGTCAGTCCACAGGGTAGGTAGCTGCCTGGGCCAAGGGCGGTTGACCGGGTTGGGAATCCTGAAGCATATTCGGGTCCATCGCGACTTGCAACGAAATGTCGAGGGTCACCAGTGTAGCGGGTGCGTGGAAAGCCCAGAATGAAGGCGAGGAGCCAGGTGAATTTTGTAAAGGCTTTAATTAGTACAGCACACTACTCTGCTTCAGTGGGAGACTGAAGACCAACTGCCACTAAGAGCCCCTGCTCTTATACTCTTAGTTGGGCCCCGCCCCCGGACCAGTTCATTAAGTGCCGAGGGGGGTGAACCAGGAAGTAGCCTACTTCCCAGGAACCGCCACATGCTTATAGTTTATATTGGGATGTGTTTTGGGTTATTGGTAATTAGGGGAATATTTTCATTCTTAATTATAGTTCTGTTGGTTTGGGCTTGGTTGGGTTTGTCTGTCTGCACAACCTTAAAGTGAATTGAGTGAGAGAGAGATTGCTGCGTGAGAGACCGCGAGTGGGAGTTAGACTTGGATTGAGATCCTTTGTTTGAAAGTTTGTGAATTGAATGCAGTGATTGTGATTTAACCGATAAGAGAGTTGGGAGAGAGACTGAATAGGAGCGAGTGGTTTGAATAATTGAATAGGAGTGATTGAATAGGAGTGACTGGGAGACAGTTGAAAGGAAGCGATTGCTGAAGTAACTGTGAATCGGAAAGACCGTTGACCATTGTGTGGGAGAGATTCCATTGACCTTGGAGTCTGAGGAGGAGTGATTGAAAGAAGTGTTAGTGTCTGGAACCTTTATTTTGTAATTTGTTTTGACCATTGTTCTGAGAATGGGGAATGTCTCTGAGAAGGATCGATCAAACAAATTTGAATGCCCGATAAGGATAATTTGCGGGGAGCTTCCAAATGAAGTGGATAGACTGAGAGGATTATCGGGGAAATTAAATGTAATTTTGAAACACAACTTTGGCCGTTGGGGGGACTAAAGTCTTTAATAGGGATAAACTAATTTGAGACGATCGTTAAAAAATATGGGAATAGTGAGGAAGGAAACGAATTAATTGGGATGTGGAGGATATTCTTCACTAAAAGAAAACTAAATAAAGAAATTGTTTTGCTGTCCACCCTAAGAATGGCGGCTTGTAAATTGGGAATAGGAGAAAACGATAGAACTGATCCTTCTCAGGACATTTCAGAGCGGGAACAGGGAGAATTAGTAAGCAAGGAGCAGGAGCAGGAGCAGGAGCAGGAGCAGGAGCAGGAGCAGGAGCAGGAGCAGGAGAGAGTGTCATCTTTTGAAAGGGAGACTACTGAGACGGCTCTTAAAGGGGAGGTGCTGACGAAAACTAAATCGGGTAAATTCGGAAAGAGTGAAACAGGGTCTGCACATCTTGAAGGGAGAGATATTTATTATATGCCAGGGTGTGCCGAATTCTTTGGAGTGGAGCTAGAGCCACAGTATTCCTCACAGAACACTCATGTTCCCAATTCGGAGAAACCATGTGTAGCCTGTGAGCGGGGCACACGGGAGGAGTCAGCGTTATCTTCGGCTCCTCCCCCTAAATTTAAATCTGAAATAGAGATATCAGGAGAGATCTTCTATCTCCTATGATTGCCCCACAGGTGGGGGACAGTAGAGGTAATCATGGAGCTAGAAAGAAGACTCCATCGACTTGGGTGCCTAAATTAATCAGGGATTCCAGTAACGAGAGGATGAAAGAATCCTTCTTGAAGTACCGGGATAAAAAAAGGGGGGTGAGATAGGGGGAGAATATGGATGGATTGATTCGGACATGGATAATATTATTATGTCAGAACAATTCACCACGGGATTTAGAAAGGACTCCCCATAGACATAGAAACATAGAAACATAGAAAATAGGTGCAGGATTAGGCCATTCGGCCCTTTGAGCCTGCACCGCCATTCAATATGATCATGGCTGATCATCCAACTCAGTATCCTGTACCTGCCTTCTCTCCATACACCCTGATCCCTTTAGCCACAAGGGCCACATCTAACTTCCTCTTAAATTTAGCCAATGGACTTTCCTCAACTACCTTCTGTGGCAGAGAATTCCACAGATTCACCACTCTCTGTGTGAAAAATGATTTTCTCATCTCGGTCCTAAAAGACTTCCCCCTTATCCTTAAACTGTGACCCCTTGTTCTGGACTTTCCCAACATCGGGAACAATCTTCCTGCATCTAGCCTGTCCAACCCCTTAAGAATCTTGTACGTTTCTATAAGATCCCCCCTCAATCTTTTAAATTCTAGCGAGTACAAGCCAAGTCTATCCAGTCTTTCTTCATATGAAAGTCCTGCCATCCCAGGAATCAGTCTGGTGAACCTTCTCTGTACTCCCTCTATGGCAAGAATGTCTTTCCTCAGATTTGGTGACCAAAACTGTACGCAATACTCCAGGTGTGGCCTCACCAAGACCCTGTACAACTGCAACAGAACCTCCCTGCTCTTATACTCAAATCCTTTTGCTATGAATGCCAACATACCATTCGCTTTCCTCACCACCTGCTGCACCTGCATGCCTACTTTCAATGACTGGTGTACCATGACACACAGATCGTGTTGCATCTCCCCTTTTCCTAATCGGCCACCATTCAGATAATAGTCTACTTTCCTGTTTTTACCACCAAAGTGGATAACCTCACATTTATCCACATTATACTGCATCTGCCATGCATTTGCCCACTCACCCAACCTATCCAAGTCACCTTGCAGCCTCCTAGCATCCTCCTCACAGCTAACACTGCCTGCCAGCTTCGTGTCATCCGCAAACTTGGAGATGTTGCATTCAATTCCCTCATCCAGTTCATTAATATATATTGTAAATAGCTGGGGTCCCAGCACTGAGCCTTGCGGTACCCCACTAGTCACTGCCTGCCATTCTGAAAAGGACCCGTTTACTCCTACTCTTCCTGTCTGCCAGCCAGTACTCTATCCACATCAATACTGAACCCCCAATACCGTGTGCTTTAAGTTTGCATACTAATCTCTTATGTGGGACCTTGTCGAAAGCCTTCTGAAAGTCCAGATATAACACATCCACTGGTTCTCCCTTATCCACTCTACTAGTTACATCCTCGAAAAATTCTAGAAGATTCGTCAGACATGATTTACCTTTCATAAATCCATGCTGACTTTGTCCAATGATTTCACCACTTTCCAAATGTGCTGCTATCCCATCTTTAATAACTGACTCTAGCATTTTCCCCACTACCGATGTTAGACTAACTGGTCTGTAATTCCCCGTTTTCTCTCTCCCTCCCTTTTTAAAAAGTGGGGTTACATTAGCTACCCGCCAATCCTCAGGAACTACTCCAGACTCTAAAGAGTTCTGAAAAATGATCACTAATGCATCCACTATTTCTGGGGCTACTTCCTTAAGTACTCTGGGATGCAGCCTGTCTGGCCCTGGGGATTTATCGGCCTTTAATCCATTCAATTTACCTAACACCACTTCCCGGCTAACCGGGATTTCACTCAGTTCCTCCATCTCATTTGACCCCCGGTCCCCTGCTATTTCCGGCAGATTATTTATGTCTTCCTTAGTGAAGACAGAACCAAAGTAGTTATTCAATTGGTCTGCCATATCCTTGTTCCCCATGATCAGTTCACCCGTTTCTGACTGTAAGGGACCTACATTTGTTTTAACTAATCTTTTTCTCTTCACATATCTATAAAAACTTTTGCAGTCAGTTTTTATGTTCCTTGCCAGTTTTTTTTCATAATCTATTTTCCCTTTCCTAATTATGCCCTTTGTCCTCCTCTGCTGGACTCTGAATTTCTCCCAGTCCTCTGGTAGGCTGCTTTTTCTGGCTAATTTGTATGCATCTTTTGTTTTGATGCTATCCCTGATTTCCCTTGTTATCCACGGATGCGCTACCTTCCCTGATTTATTCTTTTGCCAAACTGGGATGAACAATTGTTGTAGTTCATCCATGCAGTCTTTAAATGCCTTCCATTGCATATCCACCGTCAACCTTTTAAGAATCACTTGCCAGTCTATCTTGGCCAATTCACGTCTCATACCCTCAAAGTTACCCTTCTTTAAGTTCAGAACCCTTGTTTCTGAATTAACAATGTCACTCTCCATCCTAATGAAGAACTCAACCATATTATGGTCACTCTTGCCCAAGGGGCCACGCACAACAAGACTGCTAACCAACCCTTCCTCATTACTCAATACCCAGTCTAGAATAGCCTGTTCTCTCGTTGGTTCCTCTACATGTTGGTTTAGAAAACTATCCCGCATACATTCCAAGAAATCCTCTTCCTCAGCACCCCTGCCAATTTGATTCACCCAATCTATATGTAGATTGAAGTCACCTATTATAACTGTTTTACCTTTGTTGCACGCATTTCTAATTTCCTGTTTTATGCCATCCCCAACTCCACTACTACTGTTAGGTGGCCTGTACACAACTCCCACTAGTGTTTTCTGCCCCTTAGTGTTTCGCAGCTCTACCCATATCGATTCCACATCCTCCAAGCTAATGTCCTTCCTTTCTATTGCGTTAATCTCCTCTCAAACCAGCAACGCTATGCCACCTCCTTTTCCTTTCTGTCTATCCCTCCTGAATAGACTTGTGGAATCTGACTTAGGAATAATTGGAGTTTGATTATTAACTGACATTGTTATTATCTCATCCTCAGAAAGGCAGACAAAGATGGAAAGGATTGTTCAAAGGGTATCAAGAAGGATGGAACTTGGGAAGGTCTGGTAACATGGAATTACTTAGGGAATATGAGAATTGGAATTAGAATTGGGATTAAAACTGGAATTAAAATTGAAAATTAAAATGGGAATTGAAATTGAAATTGGAGTGGAATTGGAAATGTTCAAAAGAGGAATTGTGAGCAGCAGGACTTCCCTTTAAGAGACCGGATTAAGGAATTATTCAGTAGTGCAGAACTATTACAAGCGAGAACCCCTAGACAAAGAACAAAGCCAATAGAGTAAAAGCGAGAACCCCTAGACAGAGAACGAAGCCAACATAGTAAAGAGCCAACATAGTAGGGAATCAACATAGTAACGAGTTACCATAGTGAGGAGTGCTTACATAAATAGGAAGAGGGACTGGAGGAAAGACTTGGTAAACTGTAGGCAGAAACTTGAATTGTATTGAGAATTGCAGAGCCGATGCATATTTGCCCGATGGATTTGAATTTTTTAACCCTTGATGGTAAAGCGGCTTCTATTATCAAGGTGGAAAGAAATTGTCCCTGGATTTGGCATTCTTGATTGGATTTAGTATAAAATTAATATCAAAGGAAATTGATTGTTTAAATTTGAACAGCTGGGAATTCCAGAGGAATTAGAAGAGAATTGTATTATCGGCTACAATGCTGTGGAATGAGAAGGATGAGATGGGCATTGAAATTTGAAATAGTAAATTGAAGGCTGAGACTGAATTTGGTTAAATTGGAACATATATCATGGTTTGGTATAAATTACAGTCATGCCTGTAGGGAAATCTGGACTGAACCCAGCTGAAATTTGTGTGAGTAGGCTAATTAGTGTCGATCCTAGAATAATAAAGAGTATATTAGGGAACAGAATAGGAATAAGGAATATAATAGGTTCGAATAGGGATAGTATTGTGAATGTGTGGGAAAGCATGAGCGTATGATGGTAACTTGCTTTGCCCCAAGTTTAATTTCTAGGTAAAGGCTGAGGAAGGTGATGGAAGACTGGGCAGCAACACGGATGGAGGAAATTCGCACCCATGAAAACTCGGGACGCTTGACAAGATTCTGGGAAGAAACATCATCATCTTGTGTTGCTAATAGATGGAAAATGTAAAGCACACTTATGTATATCTGGTTAGCTGATTGAGCCATTTTGGTTATCATAAATGATGAGTTATCATATATGATTTTAAAAAAAAGGAAGGAATGTTAATCCTGGCTAAATTGGAGAGGCTAGGACTTCAAAATGGTGTAAATGCTTCAGGGCTGCTGAGAGATTTGGCTAATTTGGAATTGCTCTCTGCAGAGCTGGAACAAGCTCTGCAGAGGTGCCAGTGTGTCTGGAGCTTAGATACAATTTGCAAGCAAAGAATGAGAACATCTGCCAGCCCTGTCAATTAGGTGCAAAATGCATAGAATGGATTGGATGGCTGCAAACCAAACATACACCTTGGAAATAATTGTAAATAATGTTGCAGGGTTCGACTTTGCCGAGTGTTGATTGGATGAGGTATTGAGCCTTGTCTGGGTTTCCTGCAGATCAGGGTAAATGTTTCTAAGTTGGCTTCCTTACGAAGTCCGTTTTAAATACAATATATTGAGCTGTTGTATTATTGGGTTTGGGGAATGTCTGTTATGTATGGGGTTAATCAATATCTGTAATTGGGTTATTAAGAGACCACCCCCATGTGGTTCGGCCCCTCGAGGTCCCGGGACATATAAAAGTCCGCTACCACGAGGTTCAGCAACGTTCTTCTGGGAGAGCACTTGGGACTGCGTGAACTTCTGGAGTGTCTCTGTCTGAGCGAGGCCTAGAGGGCTTGATCAGGCAGACACGAGGATCGAACCCACGGTGGGATAGGTACAGTAGTTGACCTGTAATGCGCTTTTGTTAAAATAAAATTTAGTTGTTTCAAGTGCATGATTCAGTGTTTTTACTGAAACTAGACTGGGGGGAAGCTTAGAAACGAGTAATTTACAATACCTAATCAAAGCCCAAATAAAATAATGGGAAATCTAAATCGACTTTAGCCTTTACTGCCCCCATTTCCATTGGCTCACACGTTACGTGAAATATATCTGTCGTCTTCTTGTCTCTTACTATCTGTCAAGAGTTCTCGGCTATGTTAATTCTGGCTTCTTACTCATCTTTGATCTAGATTGTTCTACCGGTAACATCCACTCATCCCCAGGGCCTAAGCTCTGGAGATAACATGGACTGCAGATTCTGGTTTACAAAAAAACCACACAAAGTGCTGGACTCAACAGATCAGATGGTGGAATTGGGAGTGGGGGATAGGTCTTTGTACGAGGCAGGGTGGGATAAGTGTAGTCCAGGTAACTGTGAGAGTCAGTAGATTTGTAATAGACATCAGTCGATAGTCTGTCTCCTGTGATGGAGACGGTGAGATCAAGAAAGCGGAGGGAGTTGTCCGAGATAGTCTGGGTGAAGTTGAGGGCACGGTGGAAGTTAAATTCAGTGTTAGGGATTCAGTGGATTCAGTGTGAGGCATGAAACTGTACAAAAGTTTTTTAACAACAGCGCTTGACATCTGCCATCTTTGCTCACAATCACAGGCTTCACTTTAATCTCATTTTATTTAATTGATTTCCTTGGCACAAAAGGAAAAATAAAACATAGAAGGGCAGAGTGACTGAAGTTTCAGGTTTGCTGTGGCTTCTGCCATATGAACTGAACTGTAATTGCTGAAGATATGTCTAATCTCCCAGCTCCACAGATCACCAGTCCCCTGGAGACAGTAGATGCTTTGGTTGAGGAAGAAGCCTCTTTCCTGTGTGCAGTGGATTCAAACCCAACGGCAGAGATAACCTGGACCCGCAATAACATTCCCATAAGGTAAGGTCACTCCAATGACTGAGAGAAGCAGGATTTGGCTTACATTGCAGGACAGATGTAGAACAAAGTTGCAGCTGAGTCAGTCTCTGCTCTGTATAGTTCCTTGAGGTGGGTTATGAACCAGGGCTATCCTGTAAAGACTCTCATTGAGAAACAGGAGCTGGAATAAGCCCCACAATTATTTGGGCTGCTCCTCTTTTATTCAATAAGATGGCTGGTCTTTTACCTTCTTCCTGCATCCTCCCTACCCTGTACCAGTGTCCCCCCTGCCCCACCAATCCCCATGTCCCTTGGCTTCCATTGCATTCAAAGTTCCAAGCTTTGAATACACTCAACACGTGAGCATAAGCAGATCCCTATAATATGGATTATCTTTTCTTAATCCTGAATAACTCGGCCTGTCCCTGGTTCTGTCCATTCCAGTCAGGAATTGGGCTCTTGGTTTCTTAGCCTTTTCCAAAAACCACATTTGCTTCAATGAAATTACCTGTCATTCTTAGTTTAGTTTAGAGATACAGCATGGAAACAGGCCCTTTGGCCCACCAAGTCTGCATGAACCAGCAATCCCCACACATTAATGCTATCCTACATACATTTGGGACAAGTTACACTGATACCAAGTCAATTAACCTACAAACCTGTACTTCTTCAGAGTGTGGGAAAATACCAAAGATCTCAGAGAAAACCCACGCGGTCACGGGGAGAACATACAACCTCTGTACAGACAGAAAATGTGGTCAGGGTCGAACCAGGGTCTCTGGCGCTGCATACGCTGTAAGATAGTAACTCTACCACTGCGCCACCATGCTGACTTCTAAATTGCTGAAAATCTGAGCTGTTCTGGTCAATTCTTTAGACTTTACTTTAGACTTTGGAGATAGAGTGCGGAAACAGGCTCTTCAGGCCTTTGAGTCCGCGCCGACCAGCGATCACACCGTACACTAGCACTCTCCTACACACTAGGGACAATTGAGAATTTTATGGAAACTAATTAACCTTCAAACCTGTACATCTTTGGAGTGTGGGAGGAAACCTGAGAGCCCGAAGAAATCCTATGCAGTCACAGGGAGACAGCACAAATTCTGTACAGACAGCACCCGTAGTCAGGATCAAACCCAGGTCTCTGGCGCTGTAAGACAGCAACTCTACCACTACGACACTGTGCAGCCCCATCTTCTCAAAGAATAACTTAAGCACCCAAATACAGGTCCTGAAACAATAATGATATTTGGTATTGGTTCATGATTGATTCATAATTGTTTTTGGTTGGTTATTATTTTGTTGGTTATTATTGGTTTATTATTATTGTCACGTGTACTGAGATACAGTGAAAATGTAACATGTGTCATCCGGTCAAATGATACCATGCATCAGTACAAACAAGCCATTGACAAATACAACAGGTAATCCAAAGAGAAAATGACCAGAGTGCATAATAAAGTGTTACAGAATTATACTGTTACACCTACAGAGAAAATGCTGGTAAGAAAAATCCAAGGGTGGAACGAGATAGGTTGGTAGATCGGACTTCACCCTTGGCTTATGGGAGAATTGTTCAGTCATCTGATAACAGGGAGGGGGAAGCTGTTCCTAAATCTAGTGGTTTGTGCTTTCAAACTTTTGTATCCTCTGTCCAACAGGAGAGGGAAGAAGAGGGAATGATTGGGGCAGATCTGGTCTTTGATCATACTGGCTGCTTTCTCAAGGCAGCGTGATGTATAGATGGATTCAATGGGAAGGAGGGGGATGGCTGGTTTGCGTGATGCATCCACCACACTCTGCAATTTCTTGCGGTCTTGGGCAGAGTAGTGGCCAAGCCATGTTGTGATGCACTGTGTTAGAATGCTTTCCATAATGCACCTGTAGAATTTGATAAGATTTGATGGAGACATGCCCTATATCCTTAACCTTCTGAGGAAGTAAAGGCGTTGATGTGCTCTCTTGGCTGTAGCTTTAAATGTGGTTGGTCCGGGGCAATATGTTGGTGATATTTACACCAAAGTACTTAAAGCTTTAATTCACTTCACCATGGCACCATGGCACAATTGATGGCAACTAGGACATGTGCATCACATAAAGTTAACATCTAGCTCCTTTGTTTTGGTGACAGTGTGGCAGGGATTGTTTTCTTGACACCATATGACTAAGTTTTCTACATTTTTCCTGAATTCCGATTAAGGATATGATAAAACTTTTAAAATCAAACACATTCTTTTACCATTCTTCCCATTGCCTACCTCCACAGGAAAGGGGCATGTTGCAAGCCTGCATTTGCCCAGCAGGAACCGCCAACAGAAATAGTGAAATAAAGTGAGAAGTAAGCAAATAATTAATATGCAGGGAACTAATGGTAGATTCTTAGAAGTGTCCCTCCCATCCCAAGGGAGGTGACTCATGGACTGGAGCCTTCTTTTCGCAGTGCACTTGAATGAATGCTGGCAAACCATTCAACCACAGTTAACAGTATTGAGATTCATAGTAGCATTCCTGTCAGGTGAGAGTACACAAGATATTAGGCCTTTGGACAACTGTCAAGAGTCAGAACGTGTGCCAAATTTCCCTTACTATATCCAGAGGGAAGGAAATGATTCAACTTAGTACAGAGTGCATTTTAACTGGGATTTTTGCATTTGTTCATTATCTGTAAATTCGTTCACTTTTGCCAAGTTTATTCTGTGGTTTTATTTTACCAAATCTTGTATTTAAGTGCTTTTTTCCTGCGGAGTGAATCAGAAGCTGCTGGCTTTAATCCCTTGTCTGCTCTGAGCAGCACATGAGCCCCTGCAATTTTCCATGGCCGTGCTGGCTTGTGCTTAGGACAAGCTTGTGCTTGGAGTGCGGCGGCGCGGATTACTGCTCTGTCTTTTTTTTATTTTTGTCTAGTTAAATGTAGTTGTTTGTGTTTTTTTGGTACTGTTTTAATTGTGTATATGTGGGGGGCGGGGGGGGGGGAGGGGGAAACTTTTAAAAAATCTATTCCCTGCACGGGAGACCCGACCTTTTCCCTGTCGGATCTCCGTTGTCGTTGGGGCCTAGCTCCGTGGAGCGGCCTCCGACCGGGACGACGTGGGGGCTCCAGTCGCGGAGCCTGTGGAGCTGCGGACTCACCATTGTGGGGCTGGCCGGCCTCGGAGCGCGGGGAGCGGTGGTGACTCGTTGCTGCTCACTCCGGAGCTCCAGCTCCAGCTGCAGACCAGTGGACTGGGACATCGGGAACTCGCGGGTCCGGGTGAGAGACCGCTTTCCGGAGCTCCAGCAACGCAACTTCTCCAGCTCGAGTCGCGGGGTTGGAACGACCCGGAGCGGGGCCGTAAATCGCCCGGTGCGGCTTTAATGTTAAAGCCGCGGGACATTCCAGCGCCCGCCGGGGCTCCAACTTGTGACTTTGGGCCCGGAGCGAGGCTGTACATTGCCCGGCGTGGCCTCAACGGTCGTGGGACTTAACATTGCCCGCCTGGGGCTTCAACATCGGGAGAAAAATGGTGCAGGGGAGAGAAATGACTTTGCCTTCCATCACAGTGAGGAGGAGATTCACTGTGATGGATGTTTTTCTGTAAATTGAATTGTTTGTGTGTCGTGTAGGAATTGTTTTGTTTGTATGGCTGTGGAAACGGAGATTCGTTTGAGCCTCTTTGAGGTTCAAATGACAAGAAATAAAATCTAATCTAATCTAATCTAATCAATCACTGTGCAAGCAGACTTAGAAACATAGAAACATAGAAAATAGGTGCAGGAGTAGGCCATGGGGCCCTTTGAGCCAGCACTGCCATTCAATATGATCATGGCTGATCATCCAAAATCAGTACCCATTCCTGCGTTAGCCCCATATCCCTTGAGTCCGTTAGCCCTAAGAGCCGTATCTAGCACTCTCTTGAAAACATCCAGTGAATTGGCCTCCACTGCCTCCTGTAGCAGAGAATTCCACAGATTCACAACTCTCTGGGTGTAAAGGTTTTTCCTCATCCCAATCCTACATGGCCTACCTTTTATTCTTAGACGCACTGGAACGCAAGGCCTTGAGCATTTCTGTTGCCAGGGTGAAAGGGGGACTGGGGTTTGACATTTGTGAAGTTCTCATTTCCTAAACCCCAATCACCATGAAGGTCAAGGTTAGTGAATGACTGGGAACAGCAAGACCAACAGACTCCAGACTGAAGGAGGGTGTCAACCCGAAACGTCACCCATTCCTTCTCTCCAGAGATGCTGCCTGTTCCGCTGAGTTACTCCAGCTTTTTGTGTCAGATTCCATATTACCATTTTTTCCACATTCTTACTCACATTTTTCCGGTCCACGCCATAATCAGGCTCCCTTCAGATTTGATGCTATATTTAACAAGTTATTGATGTCACAATGCCATCTCACAGTCATCCAATCACAATGGGATCTCATTTACACAAGTGGAGGTTCAGACTGGATTCTTGCTTTAAGTAGGTGTGAAGTGGTGAATGGGGAGGAGTGGGTGCAGAAGGGTCCATTCTTTGCAGATTGGGGTCTGGCTGTGTTTGGTGGGGAGGGGAGGAGGGGGTACCGGGGTTACGTTTCTGCTTGTCAAACCTGCAGTAGAACTCATTCAGGTCGTTGGTCAGCTGACGATTGTACAAAGAGCGGGGGGCTTTCCTCTTGTAGCTGTTGATTTCTTGCAAGCCCTTCCAAACTGAAGAAGAGTCACTAGCTGAGAACTTGCTCCTCAGAGTACCTTTCCGCAGCAGCTTGTGTAAATGAGATCCCATTGTGATTGGATAACTGTGAGATGGCATTGTTACATCATCACTGGAGGCTGTCAGCAAAATCTCAAAGCAGAATCACAGTTATTCTTCTCAAAGTTGTTTTTTTAAATCATCAATAACTTGTGAAATATAGCATCAAATCTGAAGGGAGCCTGATTATGGCGTGGACCGGTAAAATGTGAGTAAGAATGTGGAGAAAATGTCAGCGCTACCGCATAGCATTTTGACAAAGATACAAAAAAACACATACACATACAAACACACACACACACACACACACACACACAAGATGTGGCAGCTCTGATTCCTCTTAACTATGGGTGAGTGGTGCAATATTGCGTTGGGGGAACGGGTTATGTTGGAGCAACGGGTGAGTGGTGGAAACGGATAGCATTGGGGAAACGGGTGAGTGGTGGATTATTGCGTTGGGGAGTATACTTGGCCGAGTATACTTATAAATCTCTCATTTGGATAACAAAGGTGAATAATCTGCCAGCCTAACCCAGCACAGCAAAGTTTAATGATTAGATTTGGATAACAAATCTAATCATTGCCTTGTCGGTGGCACCTATATCACATTAAATCGTAGTACAATTGCATTTTAAAAAAAGTTTAAAATGACCTGCACAGTGAGTGTGTGATGGAAACAGGTTGCGTTGGGGGAACGGGTTAGGTTGGGGGGAACGGGTTACATTGGGGAATGGATGATGGGGGTGTTTGGCTCCGGGGAGGGGGTGCCTGTCTCTGGGGTGAGCGCCGAAACCGCGTTCGGGGGCCAACCCTCCCGTGTGACACCGCGCCCCCCCACCCCCTCCGACCCCAACCCCCCTGGCGTTGCGGGATGGGGCCCAACGGGTCCAACCTGGTCTAGTAACTATTAAACACCTTGAGATTCTCCTTTATTCTACTTGCCAGGGAAATTTCATGGTCCCCTTTTAGCCTTCCTAATTTCTTGTTATGTTATTTCCAAGTCTCACACATCTTCCAGAGTTAGATATTTCACCAAATCCTTCATAATTATAGGGTCTAAGTTTGGGAACTCCCTATCATGAAATCAAATATTACAAAAGGACAGCAAAGGGTCAATGATGGCCTTCTCAAGAACAATTTTATGAATGCACAATACGTTCTGACCTTCGCGCTGACACCCACAACTAATGAAAAAATAAATAAGACCAAAGATTTTGCTGGGATCAACCAGAGAGTTACTGCAAGAAGCCACTGTGCCCGTGAGTCAACCTCTGTGGTATAAGGAGAGAGAAGGTTGAGCAACAAATAACTATTTTTCCATGAATTATTTTGGAAAAGCTGTTCTCTTGAAGTGCCAAATTGCATTGCACAACTCAAAATAAACAACCAAAAAGCATCGGAAAATAATAGTTATTTTGCCTTATGTGGAATAAAAACAACTGTCACACAGGATGCACACTCAATATAAAGTATTAACTATATGTCTGAGTAGGTGTACAACAGAATGATAGATCAGAGACTGCCAGCATCAAGAAAGACTCAACGCGGTGAGAACAGGGAAGAACAGGGAAGGTGACAGTAACTTGTGTGGGGTCTATACAATTCAGATAGATTCAGCAGGATGGAAGTTAGTTCTGTCTTTTAGATTATTTAAAAGAAGAGGGTATGAATGTAAAATAATCACCCATAAATCCAGTAAGGATCGTAAGAGAGGCTAGGGAGTTGTGCTCTTGTTTTACGAACTTAATAGATCACCTCAGAGCAATGAAGATTCAAATTAACTTTGTTTGTGGTGAACAATGTTACAAAGGGTCGTGGAAACTTTAAAAATAAATAAACTGTTTCCACCGGCAGAAGGTATATGAGCAGAAGAAGGGTAACGTGATTGGCAAATAAAACCAAAGGCAAACTGAAGACAATTTATTTTGAACGCATGAAATTGTGATCTAGAATCTACCGTCTAAAAGTCAGATGGAAACTGTATCATTTGAGCATTCAGTTAGTGGAACTGGATATTAATTTGAGGGAGGAAGTTCGTTCAAGTGAGACATAGCCGGGTGAAAAGAGAATGGTAGAGTCGAAGAAACATACCCTTCAACCGATTGAGTTCACATCAACCATCAGCCATCTGTTGACAGTCATTTCACATTAATCCCATTTTATAATTCTCTCCAGATTCTACCACTCACCTACACACTTGGAGCAGTTTACAAGGGCTAATTAATCTACCAGACCGCATGTCTTTGGGATGTTGGCTAAAGCCCATGTGATCACAAAGAGAATATGCTGTATGAATGCTAGCCTAGATCAACGGGGCAGAACGGAGTGACTCTGTATTATTTATTTCATGTTATTTGTGAGCTTCGGTAATCAGTTAGATGCTAAGGGTATCAATGTTCATGTCAATAATTTTGGAAAATAATCCTCCTTGACTTTGCTTGTAACAATTCACAGACCCTTTGACACCCGCTACAGTATAAAAGAAAATGGCCAGATATTAAACATCCTCAGTGTTGAAGACACAGACAATGGAGTTTACTGCTGCACTGCTAACAATGGCGTGGGGAGCTCGGCTCAAAGCTGTGGAGCCCTGCAGGTGAAAATGAGTGAGTCTCATGCTTTTACTTCTAAACAGAAGTTACCTGGAACCAAAACAAAATCAAAGCGAGCTGGAAATGTGCAATAGGTTGGGCAGCCACTGTAGGGGGTGGGGGGCAGGGAGAAATGGAATTAGGATTTTTTGATTCTTCAGAATTGGAAAAATGCTAAGATAATGTGTGTTAAGGTACAGAGAGGGGGAGAAGTAAAGTGTGAAAAGTTGTAAAGATAGTTTGAATAAAATGATATGGAAATAAATTAGAACAGTAGGTACCATATGTGTGAAAAGGACATGGGAAAGATCAGAGATTTTTTTTTAACTTGAAATTGTTAAACCTAATACTAAATCTTGCACCTTATCCAGTGAGTTATCATCGAGATCGTCATGGTAATTGACATATTACTAAGGGATATTCCATCCTTCCCCACGCTCTCTGCAAATTAAAGCTATCTTGCTTCCTCATTTTCCCAGTTCTGATAAAAGATCTGAAACAATAACAGAGTACTCACAGATGCTGCCTGACCTGCTGAGCATTTCCAGCATTTTCTGTTTTTAGTTAAGTCTGGGGGGTTGCTGCTGAATGATGAAGTTCTGTTTCTTAACAGATCTTTGGAGAAGTGTAGAAGGTCAAAGACAGAGGCCAGTGTTGGGGACGGGGTGGGTGGGTGAGGGGGGAGATTTAGAATGGGGAATTAAAGTGGTAAGCAACCAGAAGTTCGTGATTTCCAGAAATCTGCAGTTATTCTGCTCCATTTGCTTGAAACATTGCTGTAGTTCCATTCACAATCGCAAATATCTTAAAGCCCTTTACTGCCAAAGAAGTTGGGCGGCATGGTGGCGCAGCGGTAGAGATGCTGCACTACAGAACCAGAGACCCGGGTTCGATCCTGAGTAGGGTGCAGTTTGTACAGAGTTTGTACGTTCTCCCTGTGATCTGCGTGGGTTTTCTGCAAGATCTTCGGTTTCCTTCACACTCCAAAGACCTACAGATTTGTAGGTTAATTGGCTTGGTATAAATGTAAATTGTCCCCAGTGTGTGGGATAATGTTAGTGCAGGGATCGCAGGTCGGCACGGTCTCGGTGGGTCGAAGGGCCTGTTTCCATGCTGTATCTCTAAACTAAAGTACTTTTATTGCATTGTAGGAGAAATATGCCCTCAACAAGCTCCCACAATTCAGATCGGACTACTTTTGTAAATTAGTTTGCTTGAGGAATAAATATCAGTGAATGATACTGAGCAGAACACTTTATTTTTCTTAAATTAATGCCATGGGACCCTTATGCATCACCCGAGAGCTTCGATCAACCTTTGGTTTAGCGTCTCACCTGAGCGTTGACACGTTCAACAATGTACTTCAATGCCTCAGACCTTTCCCAAGTGTTAGACTAGTTCTGTGCACTGACGTCAGTGATACTTGACCTGACAACTGTCTGAGAGATCATAATGCTATGAGCTGAGCTACAGCTGAGACAATATTGCAGCATCAAGTACGTCATTTTTGAGGACTGTGACCTTCAGTGATTCTTTTTTTGACTGGGTCATTTTTGATTTTGAAGGTTTCCATGTCCTCTGTCCTTTTTGATTGTGCTGGGCCTCCTGCTGTGCTTCACAGCATCTCTTGGATCCAAACATCAACCACTAACAAAAATCACATGGCAGCAGCAACATTGGCTCTTCTCCGTCTTTTCCTGTCCCTTGTATTTTTTGGGCTGGTTGAATTTGAGAATTCAGAATGTAGGAACACATGTGATGCCAAGTCTTTGCAGAAACAAAGTTAAATACAAGAAAAGCAGTACTCTGGTCTTTGTATCCTGGTTTATTGCTCAATATTTTATGCCCTTGGTAAATAAGTTGATAGTTCAGCTGCAATAACACATGAACAGTCACCTGATCAAGTTAACCATTACTAGAATAGTCTGCAAACGGCTTCATCTTTCGTGTCCATCTTTCATCTTTCAAATGTTGACATCGCTGTCATCGTCCGTCCTGTAAAGGACGCAAGCTTCCGGCGACAATCAGTGGAAGCCTTCACTTGTTGAAATCGATGATGGTGGTTGCAGAATTAGCTCAGGATACTTCCAGTTTCCATCCCGCAACATGGACGCTTCTGCTATGGGGCCTGCAAACTGCTAATATGGCATTACCGTATATAATCACACCACCACTACAGCGGAGCCTACTATTGCTAGGCTCCCAATCTTCAGAATTACCTTCCAAAACCTCTCTGCCTTTAAGATGCTTCTTAAAACCTACTTCCAACTTGCTTATATAAGGAGGAGTAGGCGATTTGGCCAATCAAACATGCTCAATCATATAGCAAGATGGCAACTAACCTCTTTCCCTCTTTGCCACTTTCCTTCGACAAATCCAAACTCTTCATTATGTAGCTAACTGTCAAATTTTGGTTCACAACATTTCTGCGAGGTTCTTTGAAATGTTATGTGCTGTGTACGTTGTAATGTAAATGGATGTTTAACAGTTGCGAGTTTCACTCACGGGGCTGTGGGATACCAGCTGACATCACTCATGGCAAACAGTTGGATTGGTAACACATTTATTTCAGCATTTCAGATGACAAAGGGTGGAAAATGGCAGTCGGGAAACTCACTCCTGATTGTTAAACGTTGACCTCAGAATCAGATAGATTTGGGTCTCAAATGAAACCAAGCTGGCCAACTGATATTGCTCCTGGAATTCACTGGTCTTATAGTGAAGTGGAGCCAATGGGCTCGCTCAAAAGCTGTTTGGTGTAAATGGAGCCAGTTACCAGAAAGACTCAAAATCCTTCCCCTCATTTCTCCTCATATCCCCCCGTCCTTTTACCAATCATTTGTCTCCTCTGATGAGCAAGACTCTGGGACTGGAAGTTGTTTCCTCTTGCCACCAATCACATTCCCTCATCATTTGAACACTTCTTCTAAATTGACCCTTTATCTTCCTTGTTCTTAGGTGAACAATCCTAGTCCCCCACAGAAGGCAAACACCTGAATAGATAAATAGGAATCATTTATGAGGAGCTGCATTTCTACAGCACCTTTCAGATATCCAAGACATAGAAACATAGAAACATAGAAATTAGGTGCAGGAGTAGGCCATTCGGCCCTTCGAGCCTGCACCGCCATTCAATATGATCATGGCTGATCATCCAACTCAGTATCCCGTACCTGCCTTCTCTCCATACCCTCTGATCCCTTTAGCCACAAGGGCCACATCTAACTCCCTCTTAAATATAGCCAATGAACTGGCCTCGACTACCCTCTGTGGCAGAGAGTTCCAGAGATTCACCACTCTCTGTGTGAAAAAAGTTCTTCTCATCTCGGTTTTAAAGGATTTCCCCCTTATCCTTAAGCTGTGACCCCTTGTCCTGGACTTCCCCAACATCGGGAGCAATCTTCCTGCATCTAGCCTGTCCAACCCCTTAAGAATTTTGTAAGTTTCTATAAGATCCCCTCTCAATCTCCTAAATTCTAGAGAGTATAAACCAAGTCTATCCAGTCTTTCTTCATAAGACAGTCCTGACATCCCAGGAATCAGTCTGGTGAACCTTCTCTGCACTCCCTCTATGGCAATAATGTCCTTCCTCAGATTTGGAGACCAAAACTGTACGCAATACTCCAGGTGTGGTCTCACCAAGACCCTGTACAACTGCAGTAGAACCTCCCTGCTCCTATACTCAAATCCTTTTGCTATGAAAGCTAACATACCATTCGCTTTCTTCACTGCCTGCTGCACCTGCATGCCTACTTTCAATGACTGGTGTACCATGACACCCAGGTCTCGCTGCTTCTCCCCTTTTCCTAGTCGGCCACCATTTAGAAAATAGTCTGCTTTCCTGTTTTTGCCACCAAAATGGATAACCTCACATTTATCCACATTATACTGCATCTGCCAAACATTTGTCCACTCACCCAGCCTATCCAAGTCACCTTGCAGTCTCCTAGCATCCTCCTCACAGTTAACACTGCCCCCCAGCTTAGTGTCATCCGCAAACTTGGAGATATTGCCTTCAATTCCCTCATCCAGGTCATTAATATATATTGTAAATAGCTGGGGTCCCAGCACTAAGCCTTGCGGTACCCCACTAGTCACTGCCTGCCATTGTGAAAAGGACCCGTTTACTCCTACTCTTTGCTTCCTGTTTGCCAGCTAGTTCTCTATCCACATCAATACTGAACCCCCAATGCCATGTGCTTTAAGTTTGTATACTAATCTCTTATGTGGGACCTTGTCGAAAGCCTTCTGGAAGTCCAGATACACCACATCCACTGGTTCTCCCCTATCCACGCTACTAGTTACATCCTCGAAAAATTCTATAAGATTCGTCAGACATGATTTACCTTTCGTAAATCCATGCTGACTTTGTCCAATGATTTCACCACTTTCCAAATGTGCTGCTATCCCATCTTTAATAACTGACTCTAGCAGTTTCCCCACTACCGATGTTAGACTAACTGGTCTGTAATTCCCCGTTTTCTCTCTCCCTCCCTTCTTAAAAAGTGGGGTTACGTTTGCTACCCGCCAATCCTCAGGAACTACTCCAGAATCTAAAGAATTTTGAAAGATTATTACTAATGCATCCACTATTTCTGGAGCTACTTCCTTAAGTACTCTGGGATGCAGCCTATCTGGCCCTGGGGATTTATCGGCCTTTAATCCATTCAATTTACCCAATACCACTTCCCGACTAACCTGGATTTCACTCAATTCCTCCAACTCCTTTGACCCGCGGTCCCCTGCTATTTCCGGCAGATTATTTATGTCTTCCTCAGTGAAGACGGAACCAAAGTAGTTATTCAATTGGTCCGCCATATCCTTGTTCCCCATGATCAACTCACCTGTTTCTGACTGCAAGGGACCTACATTTGTTTTAACTAATCTCTTTCTTTTTACATATTTATAAAAACTTTTGCAGTCAGTTTTTATGTTCCCTGCCAGTTTTCTTTCATAATCTATTTTTCCTTTCCTAATTAAGCCCTTTGTCCTCCTCTGCTGGTCTCTGAATTTCTCCCAGTCCTCTGGTATGCTGCTTTTTCTGGCTAATTTGTACGCATCATCTTTCGCTTTGATACCATCCCTGATTTCCCTTGTTATCCACGGATGCACTACCTTCCCTGATTTATTCTTTTGCCAAACTGGGATGAACAATTTTTGTAGTTCATCCATGCAGTCTTTAAATGTCTTCCATTGCATGTCCACTGTCAACCCTTTTAGAATTAATTGCCAGTCAATCATGGCCAATTCACGTCTCATACCCTCAAAGTTACCTTTCTTTAAGTTCAGAACCATTGTTTCTGAATTAACAATGTCACTCTCCATCCTAATGAAGAACTCAACCATATTATGGTCACTCTTGCCCAAGGGGGCACGTACAACAAGACTGCTAACTAACCCTTCCTCATTACTCAATACCCAGGCTAAAATAGCCTGCTCTCTCGTTGGTTCCTCTACATGTTGATTTAGATAACTATCCCGCATACATTCCAAGAAATCCTCTTCCTCAGCACCCCTGCCAATTTGATTCACCCAATCTATATGTAGATTGAAGTCACCCATTATAACTGTTTTGCCTTTGTCGCACGCATTTCTAATTTCCTGTTTGATACCATCTCCAACTTCACTACTACTGTTAGGTGGCCTGTACACAACACCCACCAGCGTTTTCTGCCCCTTAGTGTTTCGCAGCTCTACCCATACCGATTCCACATCCTCGAACCTAATGTCCTTCCTTTCCATTGCGTTAATCTCCTCTCTAATCATCAATGCTACCCCACCTCCTTTTCCTTTCTCTCTATCCCTCCTGAATATTGAATATCCCTGGATGTTCAGCTCCCAGCCTTGGTCACCCTGGAGCCATGTCTCCGTGATCCCAACTATATCATAGTCATTAATAGCTATCTGCACATTCAACTCATCCACCTTATTACGAATGCTCCTTGCATTGAGACACAAAGCCTTCAGGCTTGTTTTTACAACACTCTTACCCCTTATACAATTATGTTGAAAAGTGGCCCTTTTTGATTTTTGCCCTGGTTTTGTCTGTCTTGCACTTTTACTTTTCACCTTGCTACCTATTGCTTCTACCCTCATTTTACACTCCTCTGTCTCTACGCTCACACATTTAAGAAACCCTTTCCCTTTAAGACATCACAAAGTGTTTTCCACCAGTGAATTAACACAGGAAAAATGACAACTGTGTGTGTAGGAAGGAACTGCGAATGCTGGTTAACACTGAAGATAGACACAAAATGCTGGAGTAACTCAATGGGTCCTTTACTCCAGAGATGCTACCACAAATCCACTAAGAGCAAAGCAATAATAACCAGATCATCTGGTTTACTCACATTGATTGAACTCACTTTTACATGGAAATAATTCAGTGCGATCTCGTCTGTGCATCTTATTGAAATATCTCATCCAAAATGCTGTGGCGTGCTGAGACAGAGACTGTGTAGAATTTTTGTGCACATGTCCCTGGAGTGGGATCTGGACTGGGCTGAATAATTCTAACATAAAGAGTCTTCAGAAAGAACTGAATCTCTCTGGTGAGCTTTGACATTCCTAATTCAGGTGACGTTTTGTTTATGCATTGTCCCCTCAGAGCCTAAAATCATTCGGCCACCCACTGATGTCAGAGCACTGCTGGGGTCGAAAGTCGTGTTACCTTGCAGTACGATGGGGAACCCAAAACCAGCCATCTCATGGATCAGAGATGAAACAGCATTGAAAGTAAGCACACGGCTTTCTCTGGGCCATTCAAACACCCAGGTTACTCACAACCAGCTTTGGTCTTTTCCTGCTTTATAATGGAACTGACAGATTTAATCACAAATGGGTGTCAAAATGGTTCAACACTTCCCATGAACTGGAGAAAGTCAGGGAATATTGCGATTGGTGTCATGCAGGTTACTTTGCATAAATGAGAACTGGGAAATGCTTAAAAGAACATATGAATAATGTATGTTTCCACTGTATTTTTCATGACTTTGGGATTTTCCCAGAGCATTTTACAGTTTACGAACTACTTTGAAGTGTTCTAATTTTTTCTGTTTGCAGTAGACTATTTGTACACATCAAGCTCCCATTAACTTAGAAATTCTTCTAAGTTTCATTACCTACACTAAGATGGCTATTGGGAGGGTGGTTTGGAAGAACAGAGACGAAAGTCAGCAGGGGTCATGAGTCACCTTCAGCCTGGGCTGTAGGGGTGCCTTTATTTTAATAGGCACCATCTGCAATTGGCGTAGCTGGTAGAGCTGCTATCTCACAGCAGAGACTCAGAATCGATCCTGACCTCAGATTCTGTCTGTGTGGAGTCTGTACATTCTCCCTGTGACCACATGGATTTCCTCAGGGTACTATGGGTGTATACGTGCGGGTTTGCAGATTAATTGGACTTTGTAAATCGCCCCTAATAGGGAGTGGATGTAAAAGTGGGATGACATAGAATTTGTGTGAACAGATGATAGATAGTTGGTGTGGACTCTGTGGGCTGCAGGGCCGGTTTTCAAACTATGTCTTTCAATCAATCTTTTAACGCTTTGTGCGTGAAAGTAGTGGTTCTGGATCACCTACATGTGTTGCAGGAGCAGTGCATGAGAAGCACAGCCTTCCCTTAAAGCCACTTGCAGCAGTGAGGACATGTTCAGGTGCAGGGTTTTCCCCCAAGTGGCAGGTGGGTGATGGGAGGTGGTCATCATAATTTTGCAATGGTCAATTGAACATACTGTTGTTGGAGTTGGGCATCAGTGATAATTGCGTATGCAGATGGTTCAAAGCTACCTCCCTGCCACCCATTCCCTGTCAATGACCCAGTTATGGCAGTGAAGATGTCGGGATCATTCACAAAGATTCAGGCTTTGCTTCAGTGGTTAGCTCCACAACAGAGCCTGGACGAGTAAGGACAAGTTATTTAACAGAAACCTCCATCTGCTCTCCAGATGGAGTACGTTCTGAGACACAATGAAAGGGGCCACAGGAGAGGGGAAAGAGAGGGCCAGATTGGGAGGAATAATGAGGGATAATGGATCAGGCCATTGGATGAGGTTTGCCATCAACTGGGGCTGGAACGGAGTCTGATGATGGAAGGTGTGAAGCAGTGAGTGGGGAGGATGTCATAATCATAAAGTCATAGAGTTATACAGCATGCCAGACTAAGATGTCCCATCTAAGCTAGGTTTTGACCCATTTGCCTAGGTTTGACCCATATCCATCTAAACCTTTCTTATCAGTATACCAAACCAAACTTCTTTCAAATGTTGTTACTCTACCTACCCCAGATACTTCCTCAAACAGCTTGCGCCATATATCCATGACTCTGTGTGTGAAACCAACAAATGAAGAAGAATATTTTCTAGCTTCCCTTATCCGCAGGATGCTCAAGAGTAGAATTAAGTCAACATATAGTTAATCTCTAATGGAGATCAGTCAAACTTCACTTAGTTGGAAAATCCTCCTTGTGACCAAATTTCAAGATCACATTCCAATTTCTATATCTTTGCGGGTAAAATTTGTTTGGGTTTGACCTTTGATAGGTTCCACTTATTGAGTCCATGATGTCAATGCAGGTTAAATTATTTTGTTTTAAATTGTGCTGAAGTATGCCTCACCTTCATGGCTTGCATCCTTCATGGACCGTGCATAAATACATTTTCAGCAAGTAACTTCAAAATATAAATTGATTACCACATTCCATGATTGAACCTAATGCATAAAATCATAACTTCATAACTTCATAACTTGATGGGCCACTCGGCCCATCAAGTCTACTCTGACATTCAATCATGGCTGATCTATCTTTCCCTCTTAACCCCAATCTCCTGCCTTCTTCTCATAATGCCATGCATAAACAATTTGTAGCCTTTTGTTCTGTATGCAACATCAAAGTTATGTAATATTTGTTCACAGAAAGACCAACCTCGAACTTCTGTCCTTGAATCTGGCAACTTAAGAATTCGCAGTGTTCAACTGGAGGATGCAGGGAAGTATCGGTGTCTGGCGAGAAACAGTCTGGGCTTCGAGTATTCCAGATCTGTGACTCTGGAGGTGCAGGGTAGGTCTGGTATTAAAGACTTATCCCTCAAGAAATAATTATCCCATTGAGTACATTTTAAAACTAACAAATGTAATATTGTCCTGTGAAATCAGTTGTGAATGAAATTTTCTTTCCCTTGTTGTAATGAAGGTAGTAAACTATTTTAGAAGATAAATAAATGGTTTAACATGTTTATTAAAATACGTGGACATAGGAATGAGGTACAGGATCATTTTAAGTAATCATCGTTCAGTTTCTCGCAAAGGAATCTGAAGAGTCCTGGAATAACTGAAAATTAATTCTGAACCATAGAAAATGTTGACAATGAAATCATAACAAGTATAGCAATAGGAGGCTATCTTCCAAATATAGTCTTTAAATCAGTCTACCATTGGTAGTCTTACATTCAGCTTGCTTAGTATGACATTCCATCCTGAAATCTCTATCTCCCGTCTCCTTTAATACACTCCATGAAACCCATCTACTTATCTATCTGTTTCATCATCACACCTGATAATCCTCTCCTCCCTCCCTCTTAGGAGACTCGTCACTATTGGTGCTGCAAAGTACTTTGACTAATTTTCTGATATTTAAGGTACTTTAGAAATGCAAACTGTTACTGTCCTTTTTGTACAACCCATTCTTGTCACAAATCAAAGATCTGATCATCAATAGTCAACAGCATTCAAAAAACTCCCAACCAAATCAGCCTTTCTTTCTGCTAATGTGGGTATTTTATTTGCATGACTGATTATGTATTTGCTTTTTCCCCCATTCATTGTGCAGATTTTAATATGACAAATGCAACTGAAAGAGGTATTTTGCTGATTAGCTCAATGCATGTGTGCTGTGAGTGGTGCCACTAACACAGCAGTCACACCTTATTGGGAGACTTTTTAATAGATATTTGTTTAAAGGGAAAACTCCAAACAATTCAGTCTCATATTGTAAGAGGGCAGATGAGAGAATCAAGATAAAAACAGAAAATGCTGGAAATACTCAGCAGGTCAAGCAACAAATATGGAAAGAGAAATGGAGTTAGCATTTCAGCTCGATGGCCTTTCGTTAGAAATGGGAATTTAAAAAGTTTCATTGTGCGGGGAAAGGGTGATTGGAAGGGATTATGTCCACAAAAGGTAAGGTCCCTGACGTGGAAGATAGAGGAGAGATTAAATGTCAAAAGGGATAACAGTGCAAGATGAAAGAGGGTGGAAATGCCGAGTATTCCCAGGATTTTCCTTGTTTATTTTTAAGTTCCAGCAGCCGCAGTATTTTTGCTCTTTGTATTTACTTGCTGTGTTCACTTCTCCCAATAATGGGCTTTTTTTACGCAAGCAAGACTCCTGCAACTTGGACAGGCTCTGCACTTGCTGCTTGCTATTTCCTGCTCGTTTGGAATGTGACGTTTTTGCAAGAATGGCATTGAACACGTGGGCTCAGAATGGCTTGTGCATGTCTGGATATATCTTGCCGACACTCTTGCGTTTTCATTACAAATGTCGTCTGTACGTTGGATATGTAGGCCTTCTCTATTCATCACCTCCAACTTTGCGTGCTGCTTCCGACAAGTGAAAATGCACAGAATATGTTTTATGGGTGTGAAAGGTTAGTTTGTTTGTGTCATTAGGACAGGGATAAGCAAGATTTGCAGTACCACCAACCAAGCAGCACCAAAGTAAAAAATAAAACCGTGTCCACACAGAAACAAACCATTCAGTCCAGACATGCCATGTGGTTAATGCAGTTGCTTCATCCAAGCCACTACCATCACTTTTAATCACATATCTTTTTTATTCTTTTCTCTGTAATATTAACCTAACATTCCTTAAATGTCTCTCTGTGATTTTGTGCTTTCTCCCTGTGAAAACAAATGTCAAATATCAACAAGTTTCTTCTGACTTTGGTTGGGTTTATCACTGACTGACCGATAGTGATCTCTACTACAGTGATGTGTTCGATAAAATACCTTGTTATTCAAACTCTGTTGTCAGAATCTGATGATTTATCAAACACAACACGCAGGGAGAAACCTCTCCACATCCATCCTAGCAAAACCCTTTCTTATTTTGAAGACCCCACAATCAGGACACCCATTGACACCACAAAAGAGCACGAATAAAAAGGGACTGCAACAACTATTTGACCATTCCAATAACTGAATCACACCAAACTATTAAAGTTTTGTTCTCCTTCAATGTAGTCGTTTGATAACGGGCTGCCCTCAATGCTTTTTGTAGTTTGGAAACGTGACGGAAGTATTTCGGGAATGTATACTCAAGCTGACTGAATGTGCTAACCTGCAGCATTGAACTTGAGGCATCGAAGCATGTTGAACTGGGTGCAGTTAGGGCAATGACAGGATAATTACCTTAGTGCAAAGAAAAGCTTATCAATGAAGGTTGAAAGTTTCAGGGTGTTGGTCGTTGACACGCAGAATTTCGGAATTGAAGGATACAGACAGAACAGTAAGTCTCCAGAGAATTAAAGCAAAGACTCTAAATTTGTATGGAAAAGGCACTGAAATGATTTAATGGGAGAGTATTAGGATTTCTTTGGGATGGGTGAATTAAGATAGGCTGATTAGATGTTTTCATCTGTAATCATCTAATAATTAGGCACTTGGACAGGTACATGGATAAGAAAGGTTTAGAGGGATATGGAGCAAACATGGGCAGGTGGGACCAGCATAGATGGGGCATTTTGGTTGACATGGACAAATTGGGCTGAAGGGTCTGTTTCCATGCCATATGACTCCACTTTCCTGTCTCCTCATTAAAATAATTATTCTTTACTGAACCAATACATCTAAGTCTGACTATGCTTGCTTTAACTTTGGGCTATTTATGCTTAAACAACTAATAAGAATGGTTCAATGTTCAAGTTATCTCCTCCTGCCTGGGTGCTCCTCACGTCTCATCTCTGCCCAAGTGACCACTCACTGCATACGCTTGTTGCATTCACGGCTTTCCACTGTGGGTCACTCTTCCAAAACTCTGACCACATTGTCATTCTCATCGCCCATTCTCATTCAACCAATTCATTCTCAATGCTTCTCCCATCCATGTCCATGACCATCCATGACGTATTTTAACAGCAGCCCAGTCCTGACGAGGGCATTGAAGGTTAACTGGCCCTCACATCTGTAGGGGTTAGTGAGCCTGCCTCACTGTGATAGAAGACTGGTCTATATGGAAAAACCCACATCCCAAAGGAACCTGGAAACATAGCCGATGGTCAAAACATTGGAATATTTGTCTCAAAGAGAAATATATGCAAAGTACTTTTGAGGTGATTTTGATCAATGTTATATTGTTCAGGGAAGAACATTGGCCACCTTCAGCATTGCATAGCTCTCTCAATGCTCAGTGCCAAGTCTATGGTTTTGTACTGAAGTCTCTGTAACGGGATTTGAACCCACAATCTTCTATGTCCAAATCGAGAGAGCTTCCAGCTGAGTCACACCCAACATGGGTGTTCCATAACAACATCATAGTGACAAGATGTACATTTGTTAATACCACACATATTGCTTGATAATGTTCCAGTAAATGCCTTTGAGCACTTCACTCTGTTAAAAGTACTATGTAAATAAACAAGACTATAAGAAATGAGAACAGGAGTAGGCTATTTGGTCCCTCAAGCATGCTCCATCAATCAATAAGATTGTGGCTGATCCTATTTCTTCAAGTTCACTTCTCCACTCACTTTCCATAAAAATCGAACTCAGCTTTGTATATATTTCAGATTTCAGTCTTCGTAGCTTTCTGTGGCAAAGAATACAAAACACTCATAAATCTTTGATAGAAGAAATTCCTGCTCATCTTAGTTCAGTGGTTCAACGGTACTTTGTTGTCACATGTACCTAGGTACAATGAAATGGTTTTTTTTGCATACAGTTCAGTAACAATCTTACTATGCATAGGCAGAATCAAACTTAAGTCAAATGTCTTCTTAATTTACATTGCTAATGTGTGCTTATGATGAGCCTTTTGGTCCAAGACTCTCCCTTGTGATTAAACACTCTCTCAGCATTTACCCAGTCACGTAAGAATGTTGCAACTAGATGGCCTCTCATTCTTCTTAACTCCATTGAGTGCAGACAAATGTGTGCACCTCTCTTGATAAGCCAAACCCTCCATACCAGAAATGATCCTAGTGATCTTTACTGAAATAAGGGGATTACAACTGGACACAGTCCTCTAGATGTCATCTCACCTATGCTTTGTACAATGTAGTAAGACTTTTCTAATTGTTAATTCGATCTTTCTTGAGATATATAAATATATTGCAAACCGTTGCAATCCCAGCATTGACCCCTGTGGCACCCCACCGGTCACAGATTGCCATTTAGGGCCTGTCCCACTTGGCAATTTTTTCGGCGACTGCCGGCATCATTGACTGACGTATCAGGTCACTGAAAATGTTGCGGCGGGTTGCGGCGTAATGCGGCGGTGACGCGGCGTGAAGCGGTGTGACGTGGCGTGATGATGTATCGACGCACGGTGTTTCCTCAAGTGTCGCAACATTTCTTTTGTCGCCACTGGGTTTCGAAATGTTCAAAATCTTTCGGCGACCCTCATACATCAGTCAATGATGCCAGCAGTCGCCGAAATAATCACCAAGTGGGACAGGCCCTTAACACTACTCACTACTTCTTGCTGGTTAGCCAATCCTCTATGGTAATTATTATTACAGAGGGTTATTTTGTGTGGCAGCTTGTTGAATACCTTTTGAAACCCCAAACAGTAGTTCCCTTCCATTTACTCTGGCTACTACTTAGAGTCACAGAGGCCCTTCGGCCCAACCTGCCCACACCAGCCAACATATCCCTTTAAATCTGTCCTATTCATGTATCTGTCTAAATGTTTCTTAAATGTTGCGACATCCCTGCCTCCACTATCTCCTCCAGCAGCTCGTTCCATGCACCTACCACCCTTTGAATGGAAAAGTTATCCCTCAGGTTCCTATTAAATATTTCTCCTCGCACCTTAAACCTGTGTCCTCTGGTTCTCGATTGCCTTACTCTGGGCAAGTGACTCTGTGCATCTACCCGATCTATTCCTCGTATGATTTTGTACACCTCTATAAGATCACCCCTCATCCTCCTGTGCTCCAAGGAATAGACTCCTAGCTTGCTCAACCTCTCCCTATAGCTCAGGCCCTCGAGTTCTGGCAACATTCGGAAATCTTCTCTGCACCCTTTCCAGCTTGACAACATCTTTCCTATAACATGATGCCCAAAGCTGAACACAATACTCTAAATGCGGCCTCACTAACGTCCTATACAACTACAACATGACCTCCCAACTTCTATACTCAATACTCTGACTGATGAAGGGCAATGTGCCGAAAGCCTTTTTGGCCATTACCTGTGATGCCACTTTCAATTAACTATGTACCTGTACTCCTAGATCCCTCTGCTCTAGAACATTCCCCAGAGCCCAACTGTTCACAGTGCAGGTACCATGCGGAACCTTGTCAAATGCATTACTAAAACTCATGTACATAACATCTACAGCTCTGCATTCATGGACCTTTTTGGACATATCTTCAAAAAACTCAGATTCATGAGACACGACCTCCCATGTACAAAACCATACTGACTATCCCTTATCAGCCTTTATCCATCTAAGTGCATGTATATCCTATCCTTCAGAATACTCTCTAGTAACTTTCCGATCACAGATGGTAAGCTCACTGGCCTGCAGTTCCCAGCCTTTTCCTTGCAGCCCTTCTTGAAAAGAGGCACAACATGTGCCTTCCTCCAGTCTTCCGGCACCTCGTCTGTATTTAATGATGACTCATAAATCTCAGCGAGGGCTCCTGCAATTTCCTCTCTAGCTTACCACAGTGTCCACACAGTACTTCCTCAAAAAACTCTAATAAATTTGTCAATGATTTCCCCTTCATGACATTATCAGATTATAACTTCCAAAGTGTTGTGTTTTGTTGAGTCTAGTTTACAGGTACAGCATGGAAGGCCCTTCGGCCCACCAAGTCTATGACGACTATTGATCACATGTGCACATTAGTTCTGTTATCTCACTTTCTCATCCACTCCCGACACATTAATGACATTTTTCAAGAGGCCAATTAACCCACAAACACTCACATCTTTAGGATGTGGGAGGAAACCCATGCATGGCTACAGGGATAACATGCAAACCCTACACAGGATTTAAGGTCAGGATCGAACCTGGGTTTCTGGCGCTGTGAGCTAGCAGCTCTACCAGCTGTGCCACCGTGCCATTATAACTTAATAATAAACAAATAACAAACAGTCTTTGTCGAAGTTACTTAAAATTAGAGACTTGCCTTACTCTGGGAGGGGATGGTTTGGGTGTGAAGGGATGAATGAACCAAGGAGTTGCAGAGGGAGCGGTCTCTGATGGAAGGTGGAAAGGGGTGGAGGTGGGGTTACTTTGCAGGTGATGGAAATGTCGGAGGATGATGCATTGGATACGGAGGCTGGTGAGGTGAAAGGCGAGGACCGGGGAACTCTGTCCTTGTTGTGTCTGGGGGGGAGGGGGAGCAAGAGCAAAACTATGGGACACAGAGGAGACACATGTGAGGGACCCATCTAGAAGGGGGGAAACCACATTCACTGAGGATGGATGTCCTTGTATGCAGCATCTCATCTTGGGAGCAGAAACGGTGGAGACAGAGGAATTGAGAGTAGGGGATAGCATCTTTGTTAGAGGCAGGGTGGGAAGAAGTGTAGTCCAGATTCCTGTGGGAGTCTGTAGGTTTGTAATAGATGTCAGTCAATAATCTGTCTCCTGTGATGGAAATCGTGATCACAAAAGGGGAGAGAGGTGTCAAAGATAGTGCAGGTGAATTTGAGGGTAGGGTGAAAGTTAGTGGTGAAGTTTATAAAGTCCATTAGTTCTGCACGAGTGGAAGAAGTAGCCCCGATACAGCTGTCGATGTAGTAGAGAACAAGTTGGGGGCTAGGGCCAGTGTACACCTGGAACAAAGATTGTTTGATGTAACCAACAAAAAGGCAGGCATATCTGGGGCCTACGCAAGTTCCAATGGCTACATCTTTAACTTGGAGAAAGTGTGAGTCAAAAAATAAGTTGATGAGGGTGAGAACAAGTTCCGCTAGGCAGAGGAGAGTGTTATCAGAGGGAAATTGGTTGGGCCTTTGTTCAAGGAAGAAACAGAGGGCCTTGAGACCATCCTGTGTGTTTTGCTCGCTTGCCTTCATGGGCTGAGGCGCCAACTATAAGATATGGAACATTATGATGCAGCTGTACAAACTCCACACAGACAGTGCTGGAGATCTCTTAAACAGCAGTAGAAAATGCTGGATACAGTCGGGCAGCTTTTGATGAAAAGGCAAACATTCTGGTCAATCACCTCTTATAATTTCTGATGAACAACCAATTCTTTATGAAGCCGTAACTCAGACAAACCAGTGGCCTGAAGCAGAATCACCACCATCACCTGAACAAAGTGTTGAGCCCTGCTGCCATCACTTCAAAACTGGGAATAACTAGGCCCTGTTGACGTCCTTTCGGCATGAATTCCAGCAGTTGTCTTGTTCGCTGCAGAGCTTTATTGTTTGCTGCAGCTGACAAAATCCCCCCAAATTGAGAAAGATTACTTGGTGAAGTAATCAGCCTTTCTCTGTTCACGGGGAAGTAGTGAAAGGGTGACAGACGTGGACAAGCCCAGGGAGGTTGTGGGGAGTAGGAGGAATAGCAAGAGGGTGGTGGTAGTATCACAGAGGGCCCAATGGATTTCATGTCAGGACTTCATATGGACCTCTTTTTTCTGTCACCCAACCATTCAGTTGCGGGAAGTCAAAGACTTCCACGTGGGAAACGGTCAGGAACATTTGCTTCACAAAGCTTGCAGTGGTTATGTAGAAGGTATAGGTCTCTCTAAGATAAACACAAAATGCTGGAGTAACTCAGCTGGACAGGCAGCATCTCTGGAGAGAAGGAATGGGTGACATTTTGGGTCGAGACCCTTCTTCAGGCTCGTCAGGGAAAAGGAAAACACGACATATAGACGATGATTTAGAGATAAAGAACAATGAATGAAAGATATGCAAGAAAGTAACGATGATAAAGGAAACAGGCCATTGTTAACTGTTCGTTGAAAAGGGTGAAAACGAGAAGCTGGTACGACTTGGGTGGGGGAGGGATAGAGAGAGAGAGAATGACAGGGTTACTTGAAGTTAGAGAAATCAATATTCATACCACAGGGACCTGAGGTTAGTGAAATCAAAGTTGGGTCGATCCTGCAGCCTGTTTGCTAAACAGTCAAGCAGTTTTGATGATCAGACAAACATTCTGATCTCTTGTCAATGCTGATGAACACCCAGGTTTGTCTGGGTTATGCACCCATAACTTAGACCAACTTATAGCCTGAAGCAAAACTGGGTGCTTTTGAATTTCAGTGTTGCTCCCAAATGCGTAGTAGGCATGACTACACCCTTGGTTAATGAAGAGTGCCACCTCGTTAAGAAAGGCTAAGTCTTGTCCATCAGGAAAACAAAAATGGGTGCATTTGCTTTAAAAAAAAATATTTAACCTCCCTTTTCAGTTAGAAGACATAGAACATAGAACAGTACAACTTAGGAATGGGCTCTTCATCCGACAATGTTTGTGCCAAACATGATGCAAGTTAAACAAATCTCATCTACCTGTACATGATCCATAACCCTCCATTCCTTGCACTTCCATCTAAAAACATCAAATCTGCCTCCATCACCACCCCTGGCAATGTGTTCCAGACCGCACCACTCTGTGTAAAAAAACATCTCCATTAAACGTTCCACTTCTCACGTTATAACTATGTTGGACATTTTCACCCTGAGAAAAAGATTATGTGTCTACCCTTTCTATGCCTTTCTTAATGTTATATACTTCTATCAAGTCTGCCCTCAATCTCTGACGTTGCAGTTAAAGCAATCCAACTTTATCCAGCAACTCCTTGCAGTTGAAACCTCAAATCCAGGCAGCATTCTGGTAAAGCATTTAGCACTCAGCATTATTGCTCTGGTTCATCATGAGTTGGGGAAATAGTCATAGAATCATACAGCATGGAAACAGGCCCTTCTCCCCAATTTGCCTCAACTATACTCGTCCCACCCACCTGTGTTTGACCCACATGTTTCTAAACCTAATCTATCCATGTACCTGTCTACATGTCTTTTAAATGTTGTGATAATACCTGCTTCAACTACCTCCTCTGGCAGTTTTTCCATATACCACCACCCTTTGTGTGCAAAAGGTGGTGGTATATGCCCCTCAAGGTCTAATTAAATCTCCCCCCCCCCCCACCCCCAATCTATCTATCCCTCTCATGATCTTATATACTGTACCTCCATAAGATCACCCTTCATCCTCCCTCTAATGGAGGACCAATAGCCGCCATTAACACTTGGCTACTAATATCTGTTTTGTGAAAATAGTTGAGTAATTTGCTTGTATGGCAATGAGCTTGCTTGCTCTCCATCTCCAACACTGACTGCTCGACCCATGTTGACAGGACATTACTTCACCATCAATATCACCTCAAGTCTCCACAGAACACTGAACAGTCTCCATTATAGATCATACACTGAAAGTCATCTTTGGCTCCATTCCTTCCTAAAGATTATACCAACACCTCTAATAATAATAATAATAATGAATTTTATTTACGGGCGCCTTATACCGAGGTCTCAAGGACACCATACAGAGATTTATAGGAAACATATAATCAGAATTAAAAAAAAAAAAGTTATAAAGACCAATACACAAATCAGGGACAGAATTCCTTCCAAAAAGACAAAAAAAGAAAATCAGAAGCACAATTTGAGGAGAGAGCAGCGGCAACGAAACCGCGCCAGCGTCCACTCTCCCCTCTGACCGCCATCTTGAACACAGACTTACAAATACAATTACATACAAAAAATCCGATGCCCAATATCCGATGCCCAAGAGTCTTACTACCTCTCCAACCTCCAACCATCACAAACCCTTATCATCTGCTTCCCCTACACTCTACACCAATCCCGAATCATCCATGAGCAATGAACACCTTCAGATATAAGCAAACCACTGCTAAGTCTTATGATCTCAGGATACACTGTTGACTTAAGGATAAATAATCAGTACAATGGTGGTTAAGTGTGTCTAAACTAATATTAGATTTATGTTGTTGCTCCTGTGGTTTGATTAACAGCATTGTTTCTGGTGCTCGCTAATAACTTATTTATTCTGCTGTACTGTAAGGTTTCCTCATTGTAACATGCTTCTTGTTTCTTTACGGTGATAGAAGGAAATGAAACTCTGCAGGACCTCAAAGGTATCCTCAACTGATCCATGTCAACATGTCACGTGGAATAATATTGTCATGCTTTGTGCGTTGCTTTGAAGAACTAGAACATTAGAGGTGGTCATTCACTGGAAATTGTAATTCTAAAATCAGAAATTCCAAATGCAAAATGGTAGATCCAAATCAATAATATTAATATATTAGGCTGAATAGAATCTCCTCATTGAACTGAGAGAATATAAATGTGTGCCTGCCTGGTATCACTGCATTAAATATTTGCCCACTCCCCACCCTTGCTTGAGACATAAGCAGAAAGAAGCCATTTCGCCCCTCAAACCTGTTCTACCATTCAGTTAGGTCGTGGCTAATTTGAATCTCAGCCACATTGATTCAATATCCTCTAAAGATATCTATACAACCAGAATCCATCTGTCTCCATTTTGAAATTCACAATTAACTCACATTTTATTGAAGGAAAAAGATTCCAGGTTTCCACTCTATTTCTGTGAAGAAGTGCTTTCTCTCCTTGAGCCTGGCTTTGGTGTTAAAGTTATTTCTGTTTTGTCACATCCTGAAGTCCTCGATCAGACTATCTGCATTGACAGGAATGCATGTTGGGCCATTGTGGGTGGCAGAGTGGTGCAGCGGGTAGAACTGCTACCTCACAGTATTAGAGATCCTTGCCTTGAGTACTGTCTGTTTGGAGTTTGCATATTCTCCCTGTGACCGTGTGGATTTCCCCTGGGTGCTCTGGTTACCTCCCACATCCCAAAAGCAAGTGGGTGTGTAGGTTAATTGGCCTCTGCAAAAAAATTACCCATGATGTGCAGGGAGTAGACGAGAATCTGGGATAACATAGGACCAGTTTGAACAGGTGATTGATAGTCGGTGCGGACTCGATGGGCCGAAGGGGCCTCTTTCCACGCAGTATCTCTAAACTAAACTAAACTAAACTTGTCTATGTAACCAGGTTACATCATCTAATTCCTATAGTTTCAGCATCATTAAGGTGAAGCTACATCTCTTTCATTGCCTTGTTATGATGGTTTATCTCGAGATGAATGTTCTCTGGGGAGCACAGTGGTGGAGCTAGTGGACCTGCTCTCTCACAGTTCCAGAGAACCCAATCAAATCTGAAAATGTCAGCAAAACAAATTACACAAGCCTTATAAAATATTGTGGCCAATCATGGATGGATGTGCACTGTGCTGTCAGCAGCCTTGAATCAGAATCAGAAAAGCTTTTAGCAGAGCGATGGATAAACATTTAAAAATTAAATTAAAATTATTTTGATTGTAAAATTTACTTCTAAACAGTTAAGTCTGGATGAGACATGAGTGAGCACTGTGATCCTGTGACCATACAGTGAGTCCATCCAGACTATTGACCGACAGTATACCTGCTCTATGATAGAATTGTTTAACTAACTCAAGAAGCTTCCCTCAAGCATTTCCCCTTTATCAAAGTAGTTTCGAAATATTCTCCCATCTGCACATTCTACCCTGTGAATTGCTTAAACTGTGCAAGGGTGGCACAATGGCACAGCGGTAGAGCTGCTGCCTTGCAGCGCCAGAGACCCAGGTTCGATTCTGATTATAGGTGCCATCAGTAAAGGAATTTAGGAGGTCTCCCTGTGACCTGCGTGGGTTTTCTCCAGGAGCTTCAGTTTCCTCCCACACTCCAGAGAAGTACAGGTTTGTAGGCTAATTGGCTTGTTAAAATTGTAAAAAATTGTTCCTACTGTTGGTCAACACAAACTCGGTGGGCAGAAGGGCCTCTTTCTCTTTTAAAAAAACACTTAATGTGTTGAAAATAAATTATCCTCCTCTTCTTGAGCTGAAACATTGTATGGCCATTCCCTCCTGACTTGAGTTCTTCCAGCACTTTGTGTTTTCATCATCTTCCTCATAAACTTATAAGACAAAGGAGCAGAATCAAGCCATTTGGCCCATCAAATCTCCTGGTTCTTTTGCCAGTCAGCCTTAATCCTTGGGCACTTCCAGCCTTTGCAGAGGGTTTTTTTCTCTCTCTCTCTCTCTCAAAATGCAATCTTGCCATTGAATCCCTTCTTGAAACTCTCCCGTAATGTTTCTGCTCTGAAGAGTTCGAGACAAATTTCCTCAATCTTCATGGAACTGAGGTCTCTCGTCCATTCTTCCCAAAGTGCAGTATGGGCCAGATAAACTAAATGGCCTCTTTCTGCTTTGTTATAAGCTTAACTAAGAAAATTGTTTGCAAGTTTAATTGTCTTCCATTTCCAAGCCCTCCAGAAACTGATAGTAATGCTTTATCAGTATTAAAAGATGGGGTTTGCATTTTTTACATATTATGAATTAGGTTAACAGAACTGATTCTCAGCAGGAATGTTCCCAGCTTTTATATTGGGTATCTGATAGGATGTATACACAGATTTAGGAAGACAAGATAAAATGCTAAACCTTGGAGCTTTAGATAATGGAGGATTAACATTATCAGTTTGTCCCTGACCCACAGACACAAAGTGCAATTTTTATTTGGTTTTGTTAATCATAAAGCACAAACGTAGGTGATTTGGTTCATCTTGGTTTAGCTGGCTCTCTGCAAGAGATTTCCACTCTGTCAGTTTTTTGCCCTTCTCATTTTCCTTCCTTCCAGAGAGTGGGGGGAGGGGGGGTGGGGAGAGAATGAGAGAGATAGAATGTGGAAAACTAGCCATTTACACAAACCTACATTAATCAAATGTTATTCTCCACTCCTTCTCATGAACTCCTTCCAGATTCCTACACTCACCAACACTATAGGAGCAATTTACAATGGCCAGTTAACGTACCAAGCTGCATGCCGTTGGGCTGCGGGGGGAACCGGAGCACTCGGAAGAAAGTCAAATGGGCTTAAGGAGAACATGCAAACTCTACGCAGACAACACCTGTGGTCTGGATTGAACAGTTGCCTCTGGAGCCGTGGGGCATTGGCTCCGCCAGCAATGCCACTATGCCACCCCCCTTAACAGCACACCAGTTATTTTCCCCATTTCCTGAGATTCACAAGATGTTTCCAGCTCACTTCCACATGAGTGCCTGCTGTTTCTCTGTATTTAACCCCTTTGCACTGGAATCAGAAAGCTGTGATGTTAAACCAACTCCCAAACAAAATACAAATATCTGGGCTGCACAGTACTTACGGGCTTCTGCAGCACCAGAGGGTGAAGGGGTGCAGCTGCTTTACAGTGACCCGGAGCCCATCTTGATCTCAGCTACAATTTGCAGGTTCTCCCTTTCACCATGTGAGTTTCCTCCAAGTGGTTTATTTCTTCCCACGTCCCAGAGATGAGCAGGTTGCTAGACTAACCACCCAATTAAAAATTGCCCCCAGCGTGCACACATGGAAGAATCTGTGTGGAGCTGTTGGGAATGGGATCAGTGTAAGATTGGGGTAAATCAGTGCTTGCTGCACTCATTGGTCTGCTGAGCCTGTGTCCATGCTGTGTGGGACCCACAACTCACCTTGGATGCAACATTGTATAGAGATCCCTTCTGCCATCTCGGGAGATGGGAAAGAGCCCAAGGCACCATTTCATTGAGGAGCTGTGGGCTTCTCTCTGGTCTCCCGGTCAATCTTTATAACATCATCATAAACGATCACCTCATCATTATCACATTATTGTTTGTGGCAGCGTGCTGTGCACAGTTTGGCTGTCTCATTTCCTACAAGCAAAAGCATTTTATAGGACTTTAGCGAGTACTTGGGCTATGAGTTATGCTTGAGAAATGCATCTTTCTTTTAAAGATGAGTCAACTATAAAAAATCCAAATAATCGTTCCAAATGAACGTAATTCAACAACATGAACATGATACATAAGGCAGGCCGTGACTTCTGTGGACCACTTGTGTGCTTGGTCAGGAATGCCCAGGGTCAGAGATGCACAGGATGTGCGGTTTCCTGAAGTTGGGCTCTCTCTATACTATAAAAATAGATCCCATGGTTAATATGGAGTCCTGTGGGTTTAGCAAGCTGCTCCAAATTGTAGATTACTTTGACTTAATGACAGGGTGAGAACATAAGACAGTAAAAAGGAAGGATGTTCATTTCATTCTCTCAAGGAATAAAGCATGTTGATCAGTTGAACAGTTCCCATCTTGGGTATGTTTGGATTCCTTGGAAATTTAAAAGGTTCATGGAGGTGGGCGGGGGGGGGGGGGGGGGCACTTTGATTGAAGTCCAGATATTAATTAGGAAGCATTCAGTGAATGGGAGGAAACAATATCTGTTGGTTAAGTAAGTCTAGGGCTGGAGGCATAGACCAAAGATTTAGAACCAGATCTGTCTCCCAAGCATAAAAAACAGATTGTTGGGGGATCTCAGAAGGTCAGGCAGTAAATGGGCAGATAATGTTTCAAGTCAGATCCCTTACAAAGCACAAATTAAGGTCAAGAGAACGGGCGTGGGTGAGAGGTGAAGAAGCACAAGCAAGTTAATGCCAGTATTGGTTATGGACCATTTATGTTGTAAGATGAAATGAGGAAGAGAAGCATTTTGTTAGAGATTCAGGGAAGCTTGGGTTGCTTTAAGTCATGGAAGTGGCATGGGCCTGAGTTCCCTGTTCCCAGAATTTCAGCAGCAGTGAACAGTTTTTCAATCAAGTTTTTAAAAATATTCGCTCGGTGAGAAGTCAGAAACTAGAAGTCAGAAATGTAATTTTATTGACAATATAGCAGGGAGGAGATGAAGAGACTTTGTTCCATTCATCGATTTGCCAGGTTCAGGAGGGCTCCGCCTGAAAGACTGAAACCATCTAATTTGAAAAATGAATTAGAAAGGGAATTTGGAATAGGGACTGGAGAATGAGGGCCACAGATAATGAGAGCAAAACTGTTCATTCAACGAGCTAGTAGAGGCATAATGAACTACACGTGGCATTTCTCTACACTACAGATTTCTACATCAGAGCATGTAAAGGCATTGAGCAAAGCACCAATAGGGTATTTACCTGGAAAAGGCACTAGATAAATGCTAGTGTTTGATATTGTGATTTCCACTGCCTTAACTGGGTTGTGGAGAGCATAGATTTGGGGGGGGGGGGGGGTGTTGTTGCAATCTTGACAAGTATTTCCATGTCCTTTATACAGTAAATGCTGAACTCTGGAGTCACAACATTAAGTCATAGTGTCATACAACATGGGTAAAGGCCCTTCAGCCCATTTCACCCATGCCCACAAGGTGTCTACCTCAGGTAGTCCCATGTGCCTGCATTAGACGCATATCTCTCTAAATCTTTCCTATCCATGTACCTGTCCAAATGTCTTTTGAACGCTGCAACTGTAGCCATCTCTAGCAATCCGTCTGGCAGTGGAGGTTGTGTACAGTGCTGATGGCGGGTGGGTGCCAATCAAGTGAGTTCTTCAGACATAATTTATTGGCCAAAGTGAGACATGTTCTACTTTATTTTAACTACAGCCCCTCAGAAAGCCTTGGGTGTTCACTTGAATTTTACACTGCCGGCCAGGGATGAATTTGCATGCAGATCCAAGAGTAGAAAGGCCTGTTTTCTAGCTAGTATTCAATTGCTGCTGCCAAGTGTTAGCGCGTTGGAGAAGATTTCTTGCCAGCTGAAGCTGAAGAAAAATAACTTTGTTTCAAAATGTGGCTGTTCATCGATTGTCAACGGAGCCTGGTTTCTGCTTCAATGAGACTTTGAACTAAGACCCTACTTGGTCAGGTGAATATAAAAGACCACCTAGAGCTGTTCCAAAGAAGACCAGGAGAGTTATTTGAAATGCACTATTTATCTTTTAATGACTATATGATCATTATCATTTTATGGGAGCTTGCTATACCTAAATTGGCTGCTTTATTTCCTATGTTACGACAGTGCCTATAGTCTAAATGTGACACATAGTCTAAACATAGGAAATAAAGCAGCCAATTTAAGTATAGCAAGCTCCCATAAATCCCTATAGTCGAAACATGCCACATTGTTGAGGTGATGAGAGCTGCCATCTAAAAGCCAGGAAAAAGTGTAATGAAGCTAACCAGCCTCCAGGGCATTGTTTGAATTATAGATCTTTAACGTGAGTTATGTCTCTGTTGTTTTCCCGTAGTCCCCGCCAGAATTGTGAAGGCGCCCACATCACAAAATGTCAGCTTTGGTTCTGAAGTGACTCTGCAGTGCAAAGCCGCCGGGTTTCCAATTCCCACCATCAAGTGGCTGGAGAATGGGAGAGCAGTGAGTCTCTTTTGTGCATTTTACGACCGTGTGAGCAACAGCCATATGTGAATTGCACTAATCCTTTCATAAGGTCTGAATTCGTAGAATTAGGCCATTTGGCCCATCAAGTCTACTCCGCCATTCAATCATGGCTGATCTCTCGCTCCCTCCTAACCCCATTTTCCTGCCTTCTCCCCATAACCTCTGACACCTTTTGGCAGGAAAGTACGAATTATGCTCCTGAAACTGTTGTTCCATTTCTACAATTTTAGTTTAGTTTAGTTTAGAGATACTGCGCGGAAACAGGCCCTTCAGCTCACCGAGTCCGTGCTGAACAGCGACCCCACACACTAATACTATCCTAGACACGTGAGGGTCAATTTTACATTTATAACAAGCCAATTAACCTGCAAACCTGTACGTCTTTGGAATGTGGGAGTAAACCGAAGATCTCGGAGAAAAGCCACGCAGGTCACGGGGCGAACATACAAACTTCGTACAGAGAGCACTCGTAGTCAGGATCGAACCCAGGTCTCTGGCGCTGTAAGGCAGTAACTCTACCGCTGCGCCACTGTGCCGCCCCGTGGTAATACCATGCGGAAATCCTTGGGTGAAAGGTTTTACTTTACAATTTTAACATCAGGCATTGTGTTCACAATCTCCACAGAATAATGAAGACACAAGAGACTGTAGATGCTGGAATCATGCATAGAACATAAAGTGCTGGAGTAACTCGGCAGGTCAGGCCGCATCCCTGGAGAGCATGGATAGGCGACTTCTGAAGAAGTGTCCCGACCCGAAACATCACCTATTTATATATCCTACAGAGATGCTGTCTGACCTGCTGAGTTACTCCAGCACTTTGTGTTTTATTCCACAGAATAATTTTAGTGCAGATACAATGATGTATTTTAAAAGGAAAATGGGGAAAAATGTGAAGGAGAAATAACTATGGGAATATTGGAAGCAGCCAGAGAGTTGGCCAAATAGCCTCCTCCTGCACTGTATATTGTGATGAATATATGCCCAGACTTTAACATGTTGTGGGGGTTTATGCAGCCAGTAATTTCCCACAGGCAAGAGAGGGGACAAGCTCAGCTGCTAGCTATTTGTTTCATGCGAGGAAACATGAGGTAATAATCGAAGGCCACGGTGATGGGTTCATTGGGTTGGGGGCTGGACATCTACTCCACTCCCAAAGCCCATTGGCAGACTCGGGGAGAGTTTATCCTGCCTCTGACCTCAGCGTTCACTCTCCTCCTTCTACAGTTATGGACTTCAAAAGCTCCAACTCTTCCAACCACCGGGGAATCTGTCCTTTAATCTCTGACATTGGCCTGATATCCCACTCCTGACTGTTCACCCTGTTCCAGCTGGCTATCTGATTCCTGTGGGATCAGGAACAGGAGGCCAATGGTTGAAGCCTTTTGTTAGAATAACTGGATTATCTGCTCTCTCTCTCTGACTCACTCCCTCAAGCATTCATTTGCGCACTTTCTCACTCTCTCTCATACTCTCAAACTTCCAAGCCCCTCTCTCTCCCTAGTTTATTTCCTTTCACTTGTTCACGCTCTCACTCGCACACTCACACACTCCACTCTCACTTTCCGATGCTCTTTCTCTTTCGCGCGCAGACAATTTGAATTTATTGGAATTTGCACTTCACAAAACAATAGCTACAACCAGTAATTAGGGTTGTGTCATCTTCCCACAGATGCACACACACATTTCAGGGAAATCCTCCTTTAATACCTGTTATGCAGATTGTAAAGTCTTCCACAGCCAGTTTCCAAATCTGAACAAGCGTGTCTTTTGTAACTCCATATTTTCCTTTGCCCTCTCTCCAGCTCCCCAAGGGGTCAATACAGAATCGAATCATGGGGGAGGTGATGGAGTCTCGCCTGCGTGTCTATGTTACCAGGCCTTCGTTGTTCACCTGCTTAACGAATAACAAACACAATGAAGGAAGTACCACAGCAAAGGCCACTGCCACACTGGATATCGCAGGTCAGTCAAGAATAAAAGATAGATAGATAGATAGATAGATAGATAGATAGATAGATAGATAGATAGATAGATAGATAGATAGATAGATAGATAGATAGATAGATAGATAGATAGATAGATAGATAGATAGATAGATGGATGGATGGATGGATGGATGGATGGATGGATGGATGGATGGATGGATGGATGGATGGATGGATGGATGGATGGATGGATGGATGGATGGATGGATGGATGGATGGATGGATGGATGGATGGATGGATGGATAGATAGATAGATAGATAGATAGATAGATAGATAGATAGATAGATAGATAGATAGATAGATAGATAGATAGATAGATAGATAGATAGATAGATGGATGGATGGATGGATGGATGGATGGATGGATGGATGGATGGATGGATGGATGGATGGATGGATGGATGGACGGACGGACGGACGGACGGACGGACGGACGGACGGACGGACGGACGGATAGATGAAATTATTTGTCCTTACATACACAGAACACAAAAGAGTCGTCACAAGGCGCAGACAAAGTAACCTTAAATATTGTTGATCCCTTCTTTGTCTCCCCCACCCCCCACGCCGAGCCCCCTTTGTTCTTCGCAACCTCCGCCCCCAGGGACTCCGACCTCAGGTTCCACGTCCCTCCTCGTTCTTGGTCTGAACATATGTCTTGTTTCTTTTATGAATTTGTTTGATGCCAAACAACTGAGAGCCAATTTACAGATGGATGTTCTAAGAAAGGAATCTCCCTTACTGTGAAGGAATGATTGGAATTAAAAGTTGCTTCCTCCGTCCACAGCAGGGATTAGATTAATGGAAAATAGCAATAGCGTGAATAGGGTGGGTGGAGAGCGTCGGTACCCTCTGGCTGGAGAGTGGCAGACACTGTGTGGGCAGGATGTCTGGAGGTTCATTGAGTGAAGAGAGTCGCATATAGGTGCAGAGTGCAGAGTGGCAGAAGTCGATTGAGTAGAGAGAGTGTCAGACACTGTCTGGGTGGAGGGTCTCAGTGAGGAGATGGTGACAGACACTGCCTGGGTGGAGATGTCCAGACATTGGTTGAGTGGAGAATGCCAGATACTGGCGACTGGATGACCATGAACTCAGAGACACTGTTTATTGTCGTTGGCTTGTCATTCAGTGAATCTGTTTCCTCCATCTTTGCTTCCAACTCATTGGCTAGCATTGCAGTATCAATACTCCCTGTGGGCAATTAAAATATCTTAATAATAACGTGTGGGAGGCCAAACGGCATTGTTTATGTCCTTAGCTGTGAAGTCAGAAGGAACTAACAGCTGGTAAAGATCCTCACATAAATTTGCCTGGCCTTTTTCCATTGTGCTGGCAACTTCTTTAACTTACCTCATGTTTGGCCCTATTTCACGATAATCACTATTAGTTCATTGGCCTTGCGCCAAGACAACATTGGGATGATTATTTCAAGAGCAAAACTTGCACAGTAATAGAATCCTTACTTGGGACCAAGCCTGCAAATATATTCTGCCTCACCTGGAAAAAGAGGGGGAAAAAAAGACATGCATTTCTATGGCACCTCACACATCTCTTTTGAAATCTTCCCAGCAATAAAGCACCATCAAAGTGTTGTCACTCGTTTGAAGTAGGACCTGTAGGAGCCAAACTGCTCTTAGTAAATTGCCCACTTCCAGCATTGTCGCTGCTTCCGAGGGCAGTGCCAGCAGTGAGAGAGTTGGAGAACACTGGGAGCAGCCACTAAATGTCATCACAGCATCCCGTATAGGGGCAAACGGGACATGCGGACTCGTCCAAGCACATCCAGACCAATAATCTGTCCTCCTGTAAAAGTGTTCCGTGTGAAGCCACGTGAACCTGAGCAACCTGCAGACCTGGGTGACAAGATCACAAATGACAAGATACATGGTGATGATACCAGGAAGAAGACAGGGCCAAGCAATAGGAAAGCCTGAACAGGCTGAGAAAGACACAAAGTGCTGGAGTAACTTAGTGGGTCAGACAGCATCCCTGGAGAACATGGATAGGTGACATTTCAGGTCAGGACCCTTCTTCAGACTGATTCTTCTTACTCTTGCCCCTCTGAACTCATCATCATGTACCTTGATTCCATCTTAGTCCCCCTTGTCCACTCCATTTCCACCTACATCCTATACCTCACACGCACTTCAACTCTTCAATAACTTTCCATTTCTAGGCCCCCATTGCCTTATCTTTACCATGGATGTCTAAATTCCCCTGCTGAACAGGCTGGGGCTCTTCAGAGATGAAAGGGCTGCCACGTGACTTGTTCCTGTCCTTTAAAATTATACGTAAGACAGAAACTGAATTGATTCACTTGTCTGCAGACTCTAATACTAGGGGTCATAAACATAAGATAATATGATAAATATTGTATGCACTGCCGAGCTTGCCAAGTCTTCAACAGTACTTGTTAAATCTGCGATCCCAATAACTTAGACAGGCAAGGACAATAGGAGCATGAAAACATCACCACCCTCCCACTCCATGTCACACAAGATCCTGACATGGAGACGGATTATTGTTCCTTCATCGTCCCTGGATCTAACTCCTGGTGGTCTAACCCTGACTCAACAGTATAAGACACAAGAGATTGCAGATACTGGAGCAAAAAACATTCTGCTGGAGGAGCTCAACGGGTCAGACAGCATCTGTGAAGGGAAATGGACAGATGTCGTTTTGAGTCAAGACCCTTCTTGCAACACTGTGCGAGAGCTTGTACCACATGGAGAACAGTGGCTTGAGACCCCAGCTCATCACCATCTTGCCAAGGGAAATCACTCATAGGCAATAAATGCAGCCCTTGTCTACATTGCAAGAATCTAAAAATGTTTTTAAAAGAACGGAAGAAATTAATGTTTTTCTCTAAATAACGATTATGGATCTTAAAGGCTAGTGTTCCTTCCCATCCACATCAAACCTCAAGAGATGGGCCTGAATCCAGCAACTGTGAATAAAAGCTCATGTCATGGTTGTGGCTTTCAGCACTTCAGGATGTGTCAAACGACTTCACAGCTAATAATGTCATTTTGGAAAGTAGTCACAACTGGGGCACAGAAAGGTCACAGTAGCTCCTTAGCCTTTAGTTCATACGTCCATAAGTGATAGGAGTAGAATTAGACCACTCGGCCTCTCAAGTCTACTCCGCCATTTAATCATGGCTGATCTACCTCTCTCTCCAAACCCTATTGTCCTGCCTTCTCCCCATAACCCCCAACACCTGTACTAATCAAGAATCTATCTATCTATGCCTTAAAAATATCCATTGACGTGGCTTCCACAGCCTTTGTGGGAATGAATTGTGACCTTTGTGCAATCCAGGGGGTTTTCTGAGGCAAAATTTGAGTCACTTTAGATCAACCATGCTGCAAAGTGGCTTATAGTTGGGATAATTTAGACTTTAGATTTTAGAAATGCAGCACGGAAACAGGCCCTTCAGCCCACTGAGTCCATGCTGATCAACAATCACTCCGTACACTAACATTTTCCTACTCACGAGGGACAATTTACAATTTTAATGAAGTCAATTAACCTACAAACATGTACGTCTTTGGAGTGTGGGAGGAAACAGGAGCACCCGGAAAAAAACAGTGTGGTCACAGGGAGAACATTCAAACTCTATAGAGACAGCACCCGTAGTCAGGATCAAACCCAGGCCTCAGGCATTGTAAGGCAGCAACTCTACTGCTGCGCCACTGCGTCGCCCTCAACAAATTGTTAGGGGTGATGTTCAGCATTGAACCCTTAGTTTAGTTTAGTTTAGAGATACAGCGTGGAAACAGGCCCCATCGGCCCACCGAATTCACGCCGACCAGCGATCCCCACACACTAACACTATCCTACACACACTAGGGACAATTTTACATGTATACCAAGCCAATTAGCCTACAAACCTGTACGTCTTTGGAGTGTGGGAGAAAACCAAAGATCTCGGAGAAAACCCACGCAGGTCACGGGGAGAACATACAAACTCGTACAGACAGCACCCGTAGTCAGGTCTCCGGTGCTGCAGGCGCTGTAAGGCAGCAACTCTACCGCTGCGCCACCATGCCACCATTCTCATTTACATAACAGGCTGGCATGCTTGAATGGAAGCCAGCCAGCCACCCCTTTGCTTTCGAAAGCAAGCAACATAGACCAGGCAGCATAAATCCGAATGAAAATGCTGGAACGTCTGGCATTCATTTTGAGGAGCCACCTGACGCCAGGCAAAACGATATACATTTATTTTTCCTTTCACATGTGTTTGATCTCTGGTTCAGCCCTTCCAGCAGCTGAACTGGTCGTGGCCTCACTGCTAACACTTGTTGTAGAACGTATAGCTCAAACAGCTGTCAATAGCTGAGGTATCAAAGGACAGAGAACACAAGGTGATTTCTGCTTTAATTCATCAACTTTATTGTGACCTCGTCATGACTTTGATATGGTCACCCTGAAGCTCTGGAAGATTTTGCCTTATCAGTAAGATGGTTCAGAATGCATTAGCAACTCAGAGTATTGTCTTAATTCTATTCTAAGTCATAACATGAGCATTATGCAGCCAAAGAAGCCCAGGCACTCATTTTGTATTGTTCAATTCTTGTTCTTTGCCTTATTGTACATGGAAGCAGCCTATTTGATGCACTCTGCACTTTCTACGCTGCACAGTTTCGTCCCACATATTCTTCTCACTCCAGCAATTTACCTAATTTCCCTCACATTTATCTAGCTTCCCCTTAAATAAAACTCTTCTATCCTGTGGGAGCCATTTCCACATTCTCATCACAATCTGAGGGTGAAGGGTGAAGGAGGTTTGCCTGAGTTCCATGCCGTATATGTTAATGACCATTTTATATGTAATGCTCATGTGTGCAAAAACATAAGTTCATAAGGTTGGAGCAGTTGGCCATCAAGCCCTTCGAGTCATAACGTCAAAAGTGACCTTATCAGAATTAGGCCATTCGGCCCAATAAGTCATAGGAACAAAATTAGGCCATTCGGCCCATCAAGTCTCAGAATTAAAGGGCACTCTTTTAGAAAGGAGGTGAGGAGGAACTTCTTTAGTCAGAGGGTGGTTAATATGTGGAACTCATTGACACAGATGGCTGTGGAAGCCATCAATGGATATTTTTAAGGCAGATAGAGACACATTCTTGATTAGAATGGGTGTCAAGGGTTATGGGAAGAAAGCAGGAAAATGGGATTAGGAGGCAGAGATCAGCCATGATTGAATGGCAGAGCAGACTCGATGGGCAGAATGACCTAATTCTACTCCTATAACTTGTAAACTAGAACTTGTGAAGTCTACTTCGCCATTCAATCATGGCTGATCTATCTTTCCCTCTCAACCCCATTCTCCTGCCTTCTCCCCTCAAAATGGCATCGCTGTTTCTGCCTCATCGAAACGCTTCATAACTTTAAAGACAACTGCTGACTCACCCTTCAGCCCTCTCTTTCCCCTGACGACTTCTCATCTGTGAAATGTGTTTCGCTTGCCCTCATTGTTTGCAAGTCTCGCTCCACACAGCATTCTCGGTGCACCACAACAGATCGCTGAGCTGGGCCAAACCTTCTGCGATGCTTTTGATTTAAGAGCAGAGTTCGAGGGATAACAGCAAACTGTGCTGAATGTCACCACTTGATATCTTGTGATAGTTGGAGAAGAGCCAAAGGAATTAGTTAAAGCAGTAAGGGGTGGGTTGAGCGATTAAGAGATGTCATTGCCAAAGAAATTCTGGAACAAGGTAACATGTACATTGAAAGATTCATCATCTGTTCCAGGCACCAGCAAAAGTAATATGCATGTGAATAACCTGAAAATGTTTGTGCCCTTTCTGATATCAACGCTGAGAAAAGGTAGCCTCTCTTACTAATGATACAGTGGCTATCCAGAGAAATTATTAATAGAACTAACTATTGAAGAAGGTTATTCAGTCCACTGTGCCCATGCTGCCCCTCTCAGGGAACTGCCAAATACTTAGACTTAGTGTATACCTCCTCCAAATAATTTATCCTATTCCCTTTCTCAAGGTACCATTGAATCTGCTTCCACTACCCTTTTAATCCCAATTGGATCAGCTCACCAAGTACAACAAAAATTACTTTTCCGGTCGTCCTGGTCACCATACAGCCATCAAAACACTTATGGAAATGTAGTCATTGTATTGTGCACTTGCAGTCGCCAATTCATGTATAACAAGCTTCCGTAACAAAACAAGGTGACTATTTCCAGATAATATACTTTAGTGCTGTTGATTCAGGAATAAATAACATTTCAGGACATCAGGGGGAAATTCCCTGAACCATTGAGGAACAAGAAATTATGCCTGCTGTACTGACCAATATTTAACTTCAATATTTCTCAGCTACCATCCCCCACGCCCCTCATGTGCACATCTTCCTCCCACTCCCCCGTCACCCAGTTCCTTTCCCGTCCTCCATCCACTCAGCTCTTCACTCCCCCATTTTCCTTTCCCCCTGCACTTCCCCTCCCCCTCCACCCCCTGTAACTTTCCCCTTTCCCCACCCCCTGGTTTTACATGTCACTCCTCCTTTTCCTTCCTTATCTGATTTGACATCAGTACCCCTTTGTATCCATTTCACCTTTCGATCTTATTACTATCTACACCCATCTCCAATCACCCTTCCTCACCTGAATCCCTTGCCAGTATTTGCCCCACCCCTTCATCTCACCACTCCTTCCCCTCTACACTATCATGGGATCCAACCCAAAGTGCTGCCTGTCCACAGATGCTGCCTGGCCTGTTGAGCTCCTCCAGCACTTGTTTTTTTTTCAAATCCTTTAATACAGTGGTTCTTAACCTGGGGGTCAGGGTCATTTGGGGCTTTACCGGGGGACATGAAGGGGTCATAAATAACATATCCATTTGTTGAGCCCATTTTAAGAACCTAACAAAGGTACATACCACATACAGTATTTTGTTCGCGTATGCGTGTACGTACCACCAAAAGGGTTAAGAACCACTGCTTTAATACATGTTTTAACGCAGAAAATCGGGTTAGTTTCCTTTAACCTTCCTGTTGTAAGATCTATGTTGCAATTGATTTGTTAAATTTCAATAAGCACACAGCAATGTGGGGAGAAGATAAGGCCTAGCCCTAAACAATTTAATGGAATAGAATAGCGATGACGATTAGATTTGCCACTGTCTAGAAATCCCAGCTGGGCAGCAGATGCATGAAGTGGCCTTTGAATGTAGAGAGAGTTTAAAAGATGGAATCTATTAACCAAAGCACAGTGCTGATTAAAGATCTGGTTTTTAAATCAGTTCAGGATTTATTCTTTAAATCAAAACCTGGAGAACAGAATCTTTGTGGTTAACTGAACCAAAGTTGCTCTTTTGCAAGTTGCCATCTTCAACCCGGATTCCGAGCATTCCCAGTGAGTGGGATCTTACTGCTGAGAGCGCACCGTGTCAGAAGTGACGGGTTGTGTGAAGAAATGTTCATAAATGCCCGAGAATCTATGTTTCTATGTTTCTTCTATGTTTCTAAACCGGCAGCTGAACCAAATCCTCGCCTAGATTTCCAAAGAAAACTGAGGCCTAGTTCGTCAGAGAGTGAATCTTTAGTCAGTGTATACCTTGCCTCCTGAAGTTATTGACCATTCAAACAAGAATCTAGTTTGCATTGGTAGAGCATGTTTCACAGCTGCAGGAAACATTGAAGAGCTTTTCAATCATTGGAATAAATGTTTAAAGTGCAAGTGCTGCCAAAATGTGGGACGCAATACCAATTTTTGCATAGCAAGCTCCCATAAAGAGAAATGCAATTAGACTGTTTAATCTATTTAGATTATGTTTTTTCGGGGGTAAATGTTGCCCAGGATATATGAGATAATGTTCCTGCTATTTTGTGAAGTAACACAGAGGGGTTCACAGAGGCAAAAGGACCTCCATTTAGTCACCTAAGCACAGTACAGCATTCCTTACTCAGATTTATCCACTCAAATCCTGGCTTGGGATTTGAACCAACAGAATCTATTGCCCAGAGTAGGGGAATCGAGGACCAGAGGACATAGGTTCAATGTGAAGGGGAAAAGATTTAATAGGAATCTGAGAGGTAACTTTCTCACACAAAGGGTGGTGGGTGTATGGAACAAGCTGCCAGAGGAGGTAGTTGAGGCAGGGACTATCCCAACGTTTAAGAAACAGACAGGTACATGGATAGGACATTTGGAGGGATATGGACCAAACGCAGGCTGGTGGCACGAGTGTAACTGGGACATGTTGGCCGGTGTGGGCAAGTTGGGCCGAAGGGCCTGTTTCCACAATGTATAACTCTATGACTCTATGACTGATAAACAAGCATGCTACCCACCCGCTGATTGGATTGGTATTCTTGGAATCCAGTGTGGAGGTCGTGACTGAGAGTTGTGGTGATTGGAAATGGCACAGGATTGGGAGCAGCAGAAAGTTGTTATGAAAAAGGGCATTCAGGGAGATACTGAACCTGCAAAAATGTAATTCAGAAAATCATTAATGTATTTTCGTTAGATGTTTCTGAACCGTGGTCTGTGTTAAATCGGCTTTTCCTCTGGACAAGTGTGAAGTGTTGTATTTTAGAAAGTCAAAAAGGAACATAGAACATAGCACAGGACAGCACAGGTGCAGGCCCTTCGGCCCACAATGTTTGTGCCGAACATGCCAAGATGAACTGATCCCATCTACCTGTACATGATCTATTGTATATCCTTTTTCCCTGCACTTCCACGCGCTTATCTGAAAGCCTCTCAAATAACAGTATCATATCTGTCTTCACCACCACCCCTGACAATGTGTTCCAGGCCTCCACCGCACACTGTGTACAGAAAACTTGCCCCAAACATCTCCATTAAACTTTCCCCCTCTCATGCCTTTAAGTGGCATTACTTTGAATATAAATGTTTGGAAGATATGTGTAGGGAGGAACTGCAGATGCTGGTTTAAACCGAAGATAGACACAAAAAGCTGGAGTAACTCAGCGGGTCAAACAGCATTTCTGGAGAAAAGGAATAGGTGATCCTTTGAGCCGAGACCATTCTCCAGACAGATATGTTGGAACATAGAAGAGATGGTGCAGCTATATGAAACTTTATTTGGGCCCCACTTTAGGAAGGATGTGAAGGTATTGGAATGAATGTAGAAGAGGTTTACCAGAATGTTATCTGGATTGGAGTGTATTAGCTGTAAGGAGAGGATGGACAAACTAGAATTGTTTTCTCTGGAGCATCGCAGGCTGAGAGGCGACCTGAGAGAAGTATATAAAATGATAACAGATGAAGATAGGGTAGATAGTCAGAGTCCTTTTCAGAATCAGAATCAGATTTTATTTGCCAAGTATGTTTTGCAACATACGAGGAATTTCACTGGCCAGGTCAGTCGTAAATGCAACAGACTCAAAAACACATTTTAACATGAACATCCACCACGGTGATTCCTACACATTCCTCACTGTGATGGAAGGCGAAATAAAGTTCAAGTCCTTCCTTTTGTTCTTCCTCGGTCGGGGGCCTCGAGCCCTCCGTTGACGGGACGACCTTCACTCCCGTAGCCGGCGGCGTTCAGGCCCTCCGCGTCGAGGCGTTCAGCTCCTGCATCGGGGGGTTGTCAGCTGCCCCGCGCCGGGCGATCGAACCTCGAGTCGGGGCTGGTCGAACCTTCTGCGGCATTGGAGCTCCCCGACTAGCCTCTCCCGAGACTGCGAGCCCTAGACGGTAAGTCCGCAGGCCGCGGTGGGAGCGATCCCAGGCAAGGGATCCGCTCCGATGTTAAGTCCGCGCCCCGCGGTGGGGCTCACGACAGTCCGAGGAGGCCTCCAGCTCCAGCGATGTTAGGACGCAGAGCCCGGAGAATGTGATCCGAAAATTGATCACGTCTCCAGGAAGGTAGGAACTTGAAAAAAAGTTCCCCCCGATCCCCTCCCCCCTCCCCCCACATAAAACAAACCGAAGAACATTAAAACAAACTTTTAACAAACGCTAAAAATAACAAAAAGATGAAAAACGAACAGACTGCCGGCAGGGCTGCCATCTCCCCGGCGCCCCTGGTGGTCATTTCCAAGGGAGAAATGAGGGATATAGATCATGTGCAAGCAGACGCGATTAGCTTAGTTTGGTATCATGTTCAGTGCAGACATTGTGGGCTGAAATGCCTGTTCCTTTTGCTGTACTGTTCTATGTTCTATGTCATATCTGCACTCAATAATTAAGGAAGCAGGCAAATTAATTGTCAATCGTCATCAGAGTCTTGAGGATCTTTTGACTAGTTTCAGATCACTACTGAAGAACATCAGTCTTGTGCCATCAGTTAGTTCAGTATCTTTTTATTGAACTCCTCGTGATACAAACTTTCAACAGAACTCCAGTCTTGAATGGATTTTCAAAGTTTACTGCTAAGATCGCTGCTTCCCGTCACAAGCTAGGATAATGTCACCAAGCAGTGCTTTGCTGCAAGATCCAGTTATGCACTGCCTGTAAGTACTTCCCACCCCCTCTACATTTAAGGTTGTGTTCGGATATAGCAGATCTGACCTCCAATCCCGTCTGCGCAACCTCGGAAAATTTGATGTTTAATCACAGTGTTTGGTTGCCTGTACACCTGTCCAACCAGAGCTAGGGCCCCTTAGTTGCATGCACACACACACGCATACTTGCATATACACATGCACGCACACACTCTCACACGATCAGAGATCTGAATGGATTTGGATGCAACACACACACATATACAAACAAGGTGCTCTGTAACACAGATCCAAACAGCTCACTGGGCAATCTAATACACAAACACACACAATCTGAATAGTGCAGGCATTACAAGTTTTCACACACACACTTTAATTCTTTGTCATTAATGGATAAAAGCCTAACTTTTTACTTCTTTCTCTCTTTCTTGGATTCACTATGCCGGGTCTCCAATGCAACCTGCTACTTCCCAGTAGAATGGAGGTAAGAGTTTTGAGTTGTCCTGCAAGAGTCACTTTTAATTTCCTGAGCAACTCTGCCACATTGCCTAAGTGTGAATGCGTTGTGTTAACACTGACAGTAACCCGTCTGTTGAATGTGGTATTTGCCAAAGGAACCGATGGGTAGCAATTTAAGTCTGAGACAAACTGAGGGGTTTTAACTCACACAGCTAACAGTAAAGGGTCGATTGCCTGCTGGAGAGAATGGCTGTGACGGTGAAGATTATCTGTCCGTGGATCGCACTGTCGTGCCGATCAGTTATCAGATGCCTTCTCTTTTGTCACAAAATGTTTTTATTGGCCTCATTTATTTTCCAGGCTTGTCCAAAGTGAAATAAATAACGTTTAAGTGGAATTGTCAGGGAGTTAGGCGTTGAGCCAGTAGCTGGATGCTTTATTTTGTTCTTGTAGTTTAGCGCTCAAGGTTACGGCCCGGTCAGGAAATGCTGAGACCACAAGAGGACAACAGCTTCAGCTGTTTCCAGCTGGCCTGCACTCTTTGCCTTCCCCCACTTAGCTCTAAGCTTACAGTCTCCACATCTAGGGTGTATGTTAGTGTCTGCTTGTCAAGGCTGCACGCTGTCCAAGTGTAACACCCGACTTTGGTGAAAGCGCAACGAAAAGAAATCTCCCATTTCCTGAGGACGACGGGTTCTTTAAAGGACGCGTTGTAACCCCAAACCAGAGTGAAGTTTGATCTCCTGCAGTTAGAGTTATAGAATCATGCAGCACAAAAATAGGCCCGTTGGCCCACCATGTCCATGTCCATCAAGCATCTATACTACTCTAATCCCATTAACCAACACTTGGTCAGAAGCCTACTATGCTTTGACGGTTGAGTGGATCTCCAGATGCCAGATAAATGCTTGTGAAAGTTTTTAACTCAGAGGGTGGTCTGTATCTGGCACAAGCTGCCAGAGGAAGCTGTAGAAGTGGATACAATCACGACTTTCAAAAGACATTTTGATAGATATACAGATGGGAATTGTTTAGAGGCCCATGGGCCAAATGCAGGCAAATGGAACTAGCCCAGTATGTCAGTCTGGTTGCATTGACAGGTTGGGCCAAAGATCCTGTTTCCATGCTGTGTAGCTCTGTGATGAAATGCACAGAAGCAGATTTATGTTTAAATGCCATGAGGTGCCGGAGACACAAACCCACTCCCCCAGAGTCCCACCCCCTCCAAATCCATGAGGTCTACAGCTCTTCAACCCCCACGATTTCTATACTCCTCCAGTTCTGGCCTCATGGATGTTGCTGAATATAATTGCTTCGCCATTGTGCCCTTGCATTCAGTTCCTGATGCCGCAAATCTCCTTCATACTCTGCCTCCCTCTCTCCTTCCCATAGACTCTTCTTAAAATCCACATATTTATCCAAGATTTCAATCGCCTGTTTTAATATCTCCTTTTCCTGGTTTGATGGCAACATTTAAAGATGCTCTATGATTATTGGGTTTGAGGGTCCTTCTCAGTATTATTGCATGACCTGCAACTTAGCAGGTTTAAATGGAATACAATTTGTGCAGGATCCAACAGGGAAAAATTACTTCAACAGGGAATATTAACAGGGGAAAAAACAGGGAAAATTACTTCATCAGAATACCAACTCTGCTCCAAAGAGTAAAAGCTGAAATCTAAGTCTCTTGTATCGTATTTATAGTTCCAATCTAATAAACTAGTGTTAAATGCAAAATGAAACTTCAAGACATAAAAAGTAAATCTACAAACATTTCTAAAGAAGGGGAAAAAATGGTGGTTGCTGTTTTGCGAGGGCTTTTGTGGGAGATTTGTGGAAACGCTGGTGTGAGCCACATCTGCACAGTTCTTACACACCATCTGCCTGCGTCCGAAAGGATGGATCAATAAAATCACATGAGAAGTCAATGTGAGTTTGCCTCAGTTTTTAACAAATGACATACTTGGATGAAGTGTTTGGAGGGAGAGGGAGTGTCACAACGCACAGGTATTTTACCTGGTGAGACGCAGGAGGAGCCGGGCCCGGCAGCATCCCATAGAGCCCGAAGCCTCCGTGGCGCAACTAGTCCCTCAGAACGGACGTCCAGAGAAGGTTCGAGTCAAATGGCCACAGGCCTGCAAGACGGCAGTCTGGCATCTGTTCGATGAGGACGTCGACAAGGTGCTAGAAGCAACTGTGAAGGGAGGTGTGGATCGAAGGCTGCGGACGATGATGACAATCATCATCATCATCCTAGCTGTTGAAAGGTTTGGAGCAGTGGAGATGACGCCTGCCAGAACACCTTTCACCATGAACCAAAGAGCAGCAAAGATCCACAAGATCCGGCAGGAGCTGAAGTCCCTCAAGAAGCAGTACAAAGAGGCCAGCGAAGAGCAACGTCCCTTTGGCTGAGCTGCGAACCAACCTAAGGAAGAAGCTGCTGACCCTCCGTAGAGCTGAGTGGCACCGAAGACGCCAGAAGGAAAGAGCCAGGAAGCGAGCATCCTTCAGAGCCAATGCCTTCGGCTTCACCAAACAACTGCTACGGCAGAAGCGTAGTGGGAGTTTGGCTTGCTCTAAGGAGGAGATCGACCGGCACATCCAGACCACCTACAGCGACCCCGTCAGGCAGCAGGAGCTGGGCCAGTGCAACATCCTGATAAAACCACATCCACCCATCAAGGAGTTTGATAGAAGAGAGCCACTCCTGGAAGAGGTCAAGGACGTTGTGAAGAGAGCAAGATCTGGCTCAGCCCCTGGTCGAGCAGAGTCCCCCACAGGGTCTACAAGAACTACCCGTTGATACTGAAACGGCTGTGGAAGATCCTGAGAGTCATCTGGAGGAGAGGGAAAGTGGCGCAGCAGTGGCCATTCGCTGAAGGAGTCTGGATCCCAAAGGAAGAAGATTCCAAGAAGATCGATCAGTTCAGGATCATCTCCTTGCTAAGCATTGAAGATCTTCTTCAGCATAGTGGCGAGGCGGCTGACCAACTTCCTCTCCAGCAATGGCTACATCGACAGCTCAGTGCAAAAGGGAAGCTTATCTGGAGTGCAGGGGTGTCTTGAGCACACGGGAGTGGTGACCCAGCTCATCAGAGAAGCCAGGGAGAACAAGGGAAACCTGACAGTGCTCTAGCTTGACCTGGTCAACGCCTACGGCTCCATCTCGCACAAGCTGATACAGATAGTCATGGCCAAGCATCATGTGCCGGGCCAAGTGGCAGATCTCATCCTGGACTATTACAACCAGTTCAGCATGAGAGTCTCAGCAGGGTCAGTAACATCAGAGTGGCACAGACTGGAGGTTGGGATCATCACGGGCTGTACCATCTCTGTGATCCTTTTTGCCTTGGCGATGAACATGATCGTCAAGTCTGCTGAGCCAGAATGCCGGGGCCCTCGGACCAAGTCAGGAATGCGCCAACCACCAATCAGAGCCTTCATGGACGACCAGACTGTCACCACTGAGTCAGTGCCAGGAGGCAGGTGGATCCTGCAGGGGTTGGAGAAACTGATTGGATGGGCAAGGATTAGGTTTAAGCCAGGAAAATCAAGGTCACTGGTGCTGAAGAAGGGCAAAGTCATGGACAGATTCCGCTTCAGCATCGAAAGGACACCAATCCCAACTGTCTCCGAAAGGCCAGTGAAGAGTCTTGGCAAGGTGTTTAACAGCAGCCTGAAAGATACAGCATCAGTCCAGGCAACCTGTCAGGAGCTGGAGAGCTGGTTGAGAGTGGTGGACCGGTCGGGAGTTCAAGGCATGGATTTACCAGCATGGTATCCTGCCAAGGATACTCTGGCCACTGCTTGTCTATGAAGTCCCAATCTCCATCATAGAGAGATTGGAGAGGAAAGTCAGCAGCTTCCTCAGGAGGTGGCTGGGACTGCCCAGGAGCCTTAGCAGCATCGCCCTTTATGGAAATAACAACAGCTGCCCCTGAAGTCCCTGGAGGAGGAGTTTAATGTGACTCGGGCCAGAGAGGTGATGCTGTACAGGGACTCCAGCGACCCCAAGGTGGCTCAGGCAGGGGTGGAGGTGAAAACTGGGAGGAAGTGGAGAGTCGGCGAAGCCGTGCTGCAAGCGGAGTCTTGGATACGCCACAGAGTCCTGGTGGGAGCAGTGACTCAGGGAAGAACTGGTCTGGGAACCTTCCTAACTCCACAGTTTGACAAGGCCAAGTGGAAGGAGAGGCACTGGCTGGTCCAGGAGGAAGTGAGAGCAGCGGTGGAGGAGAGGTCTACCAGAGCGGTTGGTTTGAGGCAGCCGGGGGCCTGGACAAGGTGGGAGCAGGCCATGGACCGAAAAGTCACATGGACAGAGCTCTGGCAACCTCAACCACAGCGTATCAAGTTCCTGGTCTAGGCAGTGTATGATGTCTTGCCCAGCCCATCGAACCTTTTCATCTGGGGCAAAGCGGAATCTCCGGATTGCCCGCAATGCTCAGGCAAGGGGACGTTGGAACACATCCTGAGCTGCTGCCCAAAGTCTCTTGGGCAGGGCCAGTACACCTGGCGTCACGACCAGATTCTTAAACCCATTGCAGAAGCCATCATCATGGGAATCAGCAGCTGCAGACGAGTATGCCCCACCACCCAGATGATCACCTTCGTGAAGGCCGGAGTGCAGCTGCCAAGAACCACAGCAGCCAGGAATCCGTCAGGAATCCTGGCGACTGAGCAGGGCTGGCAGCTTTCTGTAGACCTGGTGAAACTGCTGAAGTTCCCACAGCACATTGCCACGACCACCCTGAGGCCAGACATCCTCCTGGTCTCAGAGGCGACCAAAAACATTGTCTTGTTGGAACTGACAGTGCCGTGGGAGGACCGTCTGGAGGAGGCCCACGAGAGGAAGATGACCAAGTATGAAGAGCTGGTCATAGACTGCCGCAAGCAGGGCTGGAAGGCAAGGTGTATGCCCATCGAGGTTGGCTGCAGAGGTTTTGCAGGGCAATCGCTCTACAAAGCCTTGAGCGCACTGGGCATCAACGGAATGGAGAGGAGAAGAGCCACCAAGAACACCACAGAGGCAGCGGAGAAAGCCTCGAGATGGCTCTGGATCAGGCGAGGAGGTCCATGGGGAGGAGCGAATGCCACCAAGTCATGGTCTGATCAACCGCGGCTGGGTCGCCTGGGTGAGGGTGTCTGATGTTGAAAGACCCGAAACACCCAATGACCCCGGGTTACATCACTGATGATGTGTTCAGGAGCATCTATAGATGTATCAAAATTAAAGCATGCACAGGAACAAGAGAAGCACATTCTTGCTCTTTTCAAACTCTCTCATCCTTTCTGAGGCTCATTTACTTTTGTTTGGTTACTCATCCCAATATCTCTCTACCACCTGTGAAATTTTACAGTCCTATCAATCACATTGGATAATTTACCCAAATTAAAGGTGCTTTATCTATGTTGGTGCTTTTGTCATTGTGCATTCAATTCCCTTTTGAAAGATTCAATTAAATCTGCTTCCACCACATTTTCAGTCAGCTATTTTGAGAAATGGCAATTCACTAAGTAAAAACCTTTTCAATCACCAGTCTTTCTTCACTTCCTTGAAATGTACGTCTTTTGGCTGTGACCTTACCTTCATTGTCTCTACATTATAAATCTTTAAGATGAAATTGCATATCACAACACTACTAGCTTTAAGATGAATGCAACTCTAAATATTAAAATCCATATGTTCTCTCACTTTCTCATTTATACTGCTTAGCTAATTCCTTAACCTCAGTGTCAGCCTGAAAAACTTTGTAACAGCTGTGCTTAAGGTCTCAGATGGTCTCCTTTCTAGGTTGTGAGTTTGATTATACAGATCCTCTGCATTTCCAAGCAGTTTTGGAATGCTTTAATTTAACATCTGAACATTTCAGCACATAATTTCCCAAAATTATATAAAGAAATTTTGAAGAACTCTACTTAAAAGCTTTAATCAGGATAAGCATGTGTATCTGTGTGAAAGGAGAGGCGGTGCGTTGCAGGAGTTAGTACGACTGGCGCGCTATGCCAGTGATCCTGATTCCATCTTGACACACAGCTCTCTCATTTACTGTGCACTCTGGGTCCCCCCACATCTCAGAATCGTGCTGTGGGGTAACTGGCCATTGTAATTTACTTTCCGTGTGGGTGGAGAAGGGAGAATCAGGGGGCGAGTTTGTGTGCATGTTGAAGCGCGACGTAAGGAACTGCAGTTGCTGGAGTCTTGAGCAATACACAAAATACTGGAGGAACTCAGCAGGTCAGGCAGCATCTGTGGAAGGAAATGGACATGGCTTTTGTTATGTATTCAATTCCGTTTTGAAAGCTGCAATTAAATTTGCACACTGAGTCTGAAGGAGGATCCCAACCCGAAACTTTGCTTGCTCGTTCTCCCCACAGATGCTGCTTGACCTGCTGAGTTCCTCCAGCACTTTGTGTTTTTCATGTGGAAGAGAATATGTTACAGGGATATAAGTGAGGGAATGCGGTTAATGGGATTGCCCTGTGAGCCAGCATAGACTTGACCAGCTGAATAGATTCCTATGTTGTAATAAAGTACAATATAAGAAAAGTAGATAAGAGAGAGAGAGAGAGAGAGAGAGAGAGAGAGAGAGAGAGAGAGAGAGAGAGAGAGAGAGAGAGAGAGTGTTTAGCAGAACAGCATGCTGCTCGTGTCTGATCTTGAGCAAAGCTCCTTGCAAACATTAACCGTTTTATGTGGCATGAACTTATCCTTTCCCAACACCTGCTGCTGTCAGCCATCAGTTCCAGAAGTGATATCATCAAGGTGGCTGAGCATTAACTGACACTGAAAAGCTCTCACACATAGTGCACAGGGGTGGTAACTTTACAGAACATGGAACAGTACAGGAACAGGTCTTTTGGCCCACATTGTCTGTGCCGAGCGTGATGCCAAGTTAATCTCCTCTACCTAAAAGTGATCCATATTCCTCCATGCCCTACATAACCATATGCTTATCTGAATAAAAGCCTCTTAACTATCACTGTCATATCTGCCTCCACTACCGCCCTTGGCAGTGCATTCCATGCACCTACCAACCTCTGTAAAAAAAACTTGACCCAAACATCTCCTTTAAACTTTCCCCCTCTGACCCTAATGCTATGCCCTGTAGTCTTTTGACATTTCCACTCCTGGAAACAATTTCAGGCTGCCTAGCCTATCTATGCCTTTATAATTTTATACACCTATCAGGTCTCCACTCAGTGTCGAAGCTCCACGGAAAACAAACCAAATTTGTCCAACTCCTTATCATTAATACCCTCTCCTTGAGGCATCATTCCAGTAAACAAACACTTCTGCACCCCCTCCAAAACATTCTTACCCTTCCTGAAATGGGGCAACCATTAACTTTTTTTTAATATTAAACTTCTTACAAATTACACAGTACTAAATAAAAATTTAAACATTCATATGTGGTTATGTAAATTGAAATATCAGGCACATATTTTCAAAAATGTTAAAATCTCTTGTATTTTTAAATATTCATGGCAGGGCCTTGCGTGCCATTCATTTTTTTTTCAGACTGATAGTTTGCTAAGCAAAACCAATGGCTTAGAATGCCATTAAAAACTTCACACATTACTATGAGTAACATATTTAGGGTGTATAATTCATAAGCTTGGATTTGTGATATCCCTTGACCGTGAAGGTTAAAGCTGTGAACAGGCTTCACCTTGAAATTGTATGGGACAACATGGTGGCACAGCGGTAGAGCTGCTGCCTCACAGTGCCAGAGACCCGGGTTCAATCCTGACTATGGGTGCTGCCTGTGTAGAGTTTATACGTTCTCCTGGTGACTGCATGGGTTCTCGCGGCGCTCCAATTTCCTCCCACATTGCAAGGACATGCAGGTTGGTTGGTTGGTTAATTGGATTCTGTAAATCGCCCCTAGCTGTAGGATGTGAAAGTGAGATGACATAGAACTAGGATGATCAATGGTTGGTGTGGACTCAGTGGGCCGTTTCCATGTTCCATCTGTAAACATCTAGAACTGTTTCTGTATTCTATCTTTAAACATCTAAATGCTGAGTTAGTCACTAATGGCAGCTTTGCAATTAAAACTGCACATGCACTGAAATCCCAAAGATTGTGGTGGTTTCAAAGGCTAATGATGACAATACCCGCCTTTCCTAGCTTTGTCCTTGTTATTTCAACGGAAGTCTGTTTCTGATTTCAGATTGTATAAAGGTGATATGGGCTATTGCAGTACATATCGTGGAGAAATATGCCAAGGACTCTTGGGGAAGGGCAAGCTGGTTTTCTTCAACTCCTCTTACGCCGATGCAGAGGGGACCCAAGAGATGATGGCCAGGAGCACGTGGACGGAGTTGGATGGCGTGAGCTTGCTATGCAAACCAGCTGCAGAGTCATTACTCTGCCACTCCATTTACCAGGACTGTAATCCATCAGGGTTGGGTCCAACTCCCAAGCCCGTGTGCCGGTAAGCTTGTTGCAGAGCTGTTCAAAATCCTGGGAGGTTTCAGGGTGCTGGAGAGAGAGCAGGAAAGAGGAACTGGTAGGAAAACATGGGCTGAACGGTCTCCTTAGATTCCCTAATCCTATGTTACTGTTATCAACATTAGCCAATGATCTATTTTGGGCATTTCTCATGGCATGGTAGGAACTGATCCACTTAAGATAAAAGGGCTGATGGGTTCCTTAAATAAATTTGAAAACTCTGACTTAAAATGAATGCAAGCTTACATTTACACTGTGTGTTTCATGGTCAGGACCAAAACACTTCATACACAATGAAGTGGCTTTCTTAAAGTGTGTTTGTGACATAACAAAGACCACCTTGTAATCCCCTATTCAGTCTGAAGAAGGGTCTCGACCCGAAACGTCACCCATTCCTTCGCTCAGTAGATGCTGCTTCATCCGCTGAGTTTCTCCAGCTTTTTGTCTACCTTTTAATAACTCTTTCAGTGATTTTGCTGGACAGGTTTATATTGGTTCGGCTATAGGGAATGGTCATCCTGTCCCTCTTCAAAACAATGTAATGCTTCCATATGAGAAAGCCAGTTGGTGCATGCTTTCAAACTCTCTTACAAGAGGTGAGATCTCTGACAGTCCAGCATTCCCTCGATTAGATTTTGCAGTCACGTGTCTAGATCAGGGCTTGAATCCAAGCCGCTGGTTACGAGATGAGACTGTGACACACAGAGTGAGGGTTGACATCAACAGCCAGTGAGGTAAAACACCAGCTTGGATACCGTCCAGTATATATTTGATCTTTTTAACTCTCCCAGTCAGATGAAGTATACAAATACCATTTCGGAACGTGAACACATACTGTCGATGGGCACTGGGGTTAAGGTTTGCTACTGATGGAAGAACATGGAGCTCCCCAATGTGACTCCCATGAACTGTACCGTAACGAGTCATCATTCTAATTTCTCCATGCAGGATGTCACTGTATGGAAACTCATTGTTATGCTCCCTACGTATGAGCCTCACTGCACTTTCTAGTCCATAAATGGATGTGAACAGTTTGAGAATGCAATAAGGATTAACATAGACTCAATCATTTATTTGAATGCACAAGAGACTGCAGATGCAAAGGACATTGGCTGTGGTAGCGAGTCTGGGGGAGAATCCTTATTGCATTCTCAAACTGTCTCACATCCTGTTAAGGACACAGTTAAGAAGTGCAGTAAGGTCAAAGCATCAGAGAGCGTGACCTGTAACGTTGACTGTCCATTTCCCACCACAAATGCTGCCTGGCCTGATGAGTTCCTCCAACAGATCTCCTTTTTTGCTCCATCTTTCACTTTCACTAGGTACTAGGTTCTTCTGTTGGAACTGTTAAAGTTCTACAGGGGTTTGAATGTCTTTCTCTTGGCGAAGAGGGCAGTTTGTTAATTCCTTGCACATGTCAGAGTACATCAGAGCTGGAGAGCAGATTGCTTTGCCACTTTTCTGCACCAAGGCAGAAATTGTCAGGCCAGTTGACCACAGGATGCAGATTCAAGGCAACATTAAAGTATCTGCATTAGACCAAGACTGCACCTCATGTGTAAACTGGTGCTAAGAAGGTAATGTCTTTGCCCCTGAGCCAGAAGGTTGTCATTCAGACTCCTGCCCAAAACTGTGGGCACAAAACTCCAGCGATGGTACTTCACTGAATGATCACTGTCATGTCATTTAAATGAAGCAGTTTAACAGAATTCTGCTTGGATTCAAAGGTATTAGCTGTAAGGAGAGATTGGACTAACTTAGATTTTTTTTCTCTGGAATGCCAGAGGCTGACAGGAGACCTGATAGAAGTATAAAAAATGAGAGGCATAGATAGGGTAGACAGTCAGAACCCTTTGCCCAGGGTGGAAATGTCAAAGACTAAAGGGAATAAATTGAGGTGAGAGGTAGAATGTTTAAAGGAAATAGACAATAGACAATAGTTGCAGGAGTAGGCCATTCGGCCCTTTGAGCCAGCATCGCCATTCAATGTGATCATGGCTGATCATCCACAATCAGTACCCCGTTCCTGCCTTCTCCCCATATCCCCTGACTCCGCTATCTTTAAGAGCCCTATCTAGCTCTCTCTTAAAAGTATCTCGAGAACCGGCTTCCAACGCCCTCTGAGGCAGAGAATTCCACAGACTCACAATTCTCTGTGTGAAAAAGTGTTTCCTCATCTCCGTACTAAATGGCTTACCCCTTATTCTTAAACTGTGGTCCCTGGTTCTGGACTCCCCCAAAATCGGGAACATGTTTCCTGCCTCTAGTGTGTCCAAACCCTTAATCATCTTATATGTTTCAATAAGATCCCCTCTCATTTTTCTAAATTCCAGAGTATACAAGCCCAGCCGCTCCATTCTCTCAGCATATGACAGTCCCGCCATCCCGGGGATTAACCTTGTAAACCTACGCTGCACTCCCTCAATAGCAAGAATGTCCTTCCTCAAATTTGGAGACAAAAGCTGCACACAATACTCCAGGTGTGTTCTCACTAGGGCCCTGTACAACTGCAGAAGGATTTCTTTTCTCCTATACTCAACTCCTCTTGTTATGGCCAACATGCCATTCGCTTTCTTCACTGCCTGCTGTACCTGCATGCCCCAGATCTCGTTGTACTTCCCCTTTTCCCAACTTGACACCATTCAGATAATAATCTGCCTTCCTGTTTTTGCTACTAGTGAATAACCTTGCATTTATCCACATTAAACTGCATCTGCCATGCATCTGCCAAAGTCGCCCTGCATTCTTATAGCATCCTCCTCACAGTTCACACGGCCACCCAGCTTTGTGTCATCTGCAAATTTGCTAATGTTACTTGTGCGAGGCATGTTTTTTTACAAAGAGAGTGATTGGTGCCCTGCCGAGGGTGGTGGTGGAGGAAAATACTATAGTGAGTTTTGAGGGTTTTAAATAGGCACATGGATATGCAGTAAATGAATGGGTATGAATCACATGCAGGCAGAGGAGATTAGTATAACTGGGCATCATGTTCAGCACAGACATTATGGGCTGAAGGGCCTGTTCTTGTGCTGGACTATTCCATGTTTTATGTTTTATGTTCTATGTTCTTAGCATTAAACTGAGGCTCTATCTGTCTGCCAGCTATTCAAAGAAAATCTCAAAGCATTGGTTCAAAGATGATCTGTGAAGTTCACCCTGGTGGCTTTGCAGTATATCTATCTCTAATTTACAACCTAAATCAAACGATCACATTGTCAGCACATTGGTGTTTGTGGTAACATGCTTTGTGCAATTGCCTCCTCTTTTACCAACAACACAACAACAGCCACATATCAAAAACAATTCTATTCACTGTAAGTGCATGGAAGATCCCATGTTTGCTATCTGCACTTCTGTGATAACCAAACTTGGAGAGAACACGTTCTCCCGTGGCTCCATTAAGGTTGAGGTTTCTGGACAACCATTCGGTTCTGAACATTATTGGGTTCATTGGCTATTAGTTCTCATCAGGTGTAGTTTTGTGCATGTAGACTTGACAACACAAGGTTGAAATGGACCAACGTCCTGGCTCTGACAGCCAGCTGACAGAGAGAATGCGGACATGTCCCATCAGCCTCAATTAAATCCAAGCCTCAGCCTTGGAGGAGGCAGTCACATGCTTCACCCCATTCTGTCCTCCATAGTTTGTCCAAATCTTTTTCCATTACATAGACCGAAGCATAAAAATCATGAATAAATTTACGGTAGACACAAATGACTGCAGATGTTGGTTGACAAAAAAATGAGACAATGTGCTGGAGTAACTCAGCGGGTCAGGCAGCATTCCTGGAGAACATGGTTAGGCGATGTTTCAGGCCAGGACCTTTCTTCAGAATGATTACAGTCTAAATTTCAAGTATTCTGCCCCTTAATCAATAAATTTCTACTTTGACTAAATGGGCTGTTGACTATCTTTTCTAATGAACTCCCATGAATTTTCTTTGTCCTCTCTTGATAGTGGTCAACGGCATGAAATATAGCCAATGGGTTGACTTTGCTTGGCGTTTTATTTTGGTTAATCAAGGCATCTGGATACAAAAAATAACGTTCTCAATACTCTCACTGCCAGGGCCAGATGATTGTGAGTTCCCACTCCAGCGATCTATGTTTGGACCTTGGCTGATGCAGCAGTGCAGTCTCAAGGGAATAATCCAATATTAGCAGTGCTGTGTTTCAGAGATGACAATAAACCTGCACCTGGTTTGTTCTCTGAGATGGATGTGAACGATGAATTGATAGATACAACATCGAAATAGGCCCCTCGGCCCACATGATTCACATTAGTACTATGTTATCCCAATGTTGCATCCACTACTTCGGGGCAATTTTACAGAGGGCAATTAACCTACAAACCAGCACGTCATTGGAATGTGGGAGGAAACTGGAGCATCTGTTTCCTCTGAAAACCCATGATCACAGGGAGAACATGTAAACTCCACACAGATAGCACCCAAGGTCAGGATTGAACCTGGGTCTCTAGTTGGCGCAATGGGCTAAGTGTTCGGCTGGCAACCGGAAGGTAGCCGATTCGAATCCCGCTTGGAGTGCATACTGTCGTTGTGTCCTTGGGCAAGACACTTCACCCACCTTTGCCTGCGTGTGAATGTGTGTGAATGTGTGTGAGTGATTGGTGGTGGTCGGAGGGGCCGTAGGCGCAGATTAGCAGCCACGCTTCCGTCAGTCTGCCCCAGGGCAGCTGTGGCTACAGAAGTAGCTCACCACCACCGAGTGTGACTGAGGAGTGAATGAATAATGCGATGTAAAGCGCCTTGAGTATTAGAAAGGCGCTATATAAATCCCATCCATTATTATTATTATTAGTGCCATGAGGCTGCAGCTGCACCACTGTGCCGCTCAGGGTCTTCAGGGTGATACCTGAAGCAGAGCTGAGATAGAAACCCTGTGTCCAGCTCATGTTTATCACTCGACTGATACTGATAACAAATCTCCTGACTGCCCTTCCCATCTGCGAGTACACAATTATCACAGTGACCGGATAAGAACATATATCTGATGGGCTGCATGGTGCAGTGGAGTGTCCTGAGGGGGGAAATGTGCTTTAAGAGTGCAAATTCTTCCTTTATCTATAGATTTAAGATTTTTTATTGTGAAAAAATATTCATGCCAAATAGTCAACCAAAATATTTGTTGTTTTATTATAGTTATTTGTTTTATTTAGGATCATTTATTACTCTTTTAAAAGGGGGACCCTAGAATTAATTTTAATTTTTTTCCTCCATTTTAGTGAGCACTGCCTGGCAGTGAAGGAGCTTTATTGTTACAAAGAATGGCTCTCAATGGAGGACAATTCACGCAAACGAGCTTATTCTGCAGGTTTGAATCTACCAGACTGCCAAAGGCTTCCCAGTATACACCATGACCCAGACGCCTGCACCAGAGTCTCCTTCCTTGGTAACTATCAACTGATTGAGATGAACTGGTTTCACATCACTAATTCTCTAAAAAGGCAATGTCAGAATCAGTTAATTTATAATACTCAGGGGTGATCTAAAGTTTTGAGATTTTAAAGGGGATTAGATGGGGTGGGGGTGGTGGGGTTGAATGGAAGGTGGATAGAAATAAACTATTCCTGCTAATTAGGGACTACAGGGCTCGGAAAGATTAGGTTTATTATTGTCACGTGTGCCAAGGTACAGTGGAAAGCTTGTTTTACATGCTAGCTAATCAAATCAAATAATACTATCAATAAATACACTCGTTAAACACAAGTACACGAGGTAGAGCAAGGTGGACAATATGTAGAGCAGAATGTAGTTCTTAGTATTGGGGCACATCAGTTTCAGAGACAACATCCAATGCCTGCAATGGGGTAGAGATTAATCAAATAGTACCCTCGCGGATGGAAAGACCATTCAGAAGTCTGATAAAAGAGGGAAAGAAGCAATTCTTGAGTCTGGTGGTGTGTGCTCTGAAACTCCTGTATCTTCTCCCCAAAGTTAGCAGATTGAAGAAGGAATGACCGGGGTGGGACACATCTTTGATTATGTTGGTTGCTTTTCCAAGGCAGTGTGAGGTGTAGATGGAGTTGATGGTGGGGACTCTGGTCTGTGCGATGGGCTGGACAACATCCACAACTCTGCAATTTCTTGCGGTCTTGGACAGAGCTGTTTCCAATCCAAGCTGTGATGCAACCTGACAGTATTTGGTGCATTTGTAGAGGTCTGTAAGAGGTATTGAAGACACGTTTCAGGAGTAATGTTACGAGATGGTTACACATATATAAAGCGCTGGATGTTTGGAATTCTTCCATAAATAGCAGTTGGTGCCGGGTCAATTTAATCTGAGATCCAAAACTGATAGAATTTTGCTCATGGATATGAGGAAAAGACAGGTGCATGAGTCAGGTCAGAGAGAAGCCATATTCTCATTGAATGGCAGAACACATTCACATGGTTGAAGATCCCCTATCCTTATGCTCCAATATTCCCTAATAATTTTCCCTTTATTCTTGCAGAAATGAAGAACGGACTTATTACCAGTAAGTAAATAAACTGTCCTCAATTTTACAACTTGCTGGTTAACTATGATTCCAAGTTCTTTGGAGGACCATAAACATTTGAATTGCTAAAACAGATTTTACAATTATATCTGTTTTTGCTTTACTTTCCAAGCAATCTTTATGTGTACATAACCAATCAGTTGTGGGATGACTTTATAAGTTTGATTAGGGGGAGCACTAAACTCAGATTAAACGCGTTGTATTGCCAGCTCAGACTAAACCTTTGAAAACTTCAAGATCCATTTCTTTAACGCTGGTCCCAGTTTTCTCTCAATGTCCTCTATGAAGTAGCTTGAACATTCCGTCTACATCAAAGCACAATATTGTTTGAGTTACGGTTATTCTGTGAATACAAATATATCACCTAGGTAAACTGAGAGTTAAACGTGTGCAGTAATTATCATTACATTAATAATTATTGTATGAGTAATGTGCAAATGGGTTTTAGTCTCTTTTAGCTGGTTCATTATGGTTTTCCTTTTATACATCTTGTCCAGCTGATGGCTTTGGGCAACACGAGTTACTTGATTTGCTTTGTATTGTTGATTATTTACCAGTCTTGATGCTTTAAATTCTCATCCTTGTTTTTGGATTTTCCCATGACCCCCATCTCTATAATCTTCACCAGCACTGTAAACCTCTGAGGTCCCTGCACTCTGTTCACCAAACTCTCACTCAATCCTGATATTCGGGGGTTTCATTGCACCGCCACTGTGGCCGTGCCTTCATCTATCTGGGGCCCTTGGCTTTGGAGGTCAGGTTCAGGCTCCCTTCCTTTAAATGCTCTATAAAACCTGCACCTTTGACTTGTTCAAAATCAGATTTTTAATTAATGCTCCCCATGATAACTTACCACATTAAAGCTGCAATAAAATGAAGATGGGTCTCTACCTAAAACATCACCCATTGCTTCTCTCCAGAGATGCTATCTCGCTGAGTTACTCCAGCTTTTTGTGTCGATCTCCGGTTTAAACCAGCATCTACAGTTCCTTCCTACACATAAAATTAAGGTTTTGTTCATTATTTAACCCATCGATGTTCTATCTATATTATTGTAAAACTCTGATCTTGGATGTTTATGTACTTGTTTGTTCCCTTGTGTGATTCTCTTTTTCTGTGATTCACATCTCCTTGAAAACCCGACGCGCTAACGGTGAAATTTTTAAATATTCCGGTAGAGATTTACCTCATGATTTCAAAAATCGCCTCATTTGAAAATTTGATTAAATTATTTCCAGAGTTATTTCTTGAAATTCTTCACAAATCTGAGATCTTTTTAAAATCTAACGAGCTGATGACGTCACAATGGCTCCTCTCGCTCACAGTCGACTGGCCGGCCATCTGCAGAGCTCCGCCCCGCCCGAGGCCCAGCTGCCCTCCCCCCCCCGGGCTCTGGATTGAAGCCGACGACGAGTTACATTAACCCCCCCCCCCCGCCCCCGCCCCCGACTCACAGTCGACTCGCACTTGGCCGGCCGGCCGCAGCGCGGAGTCCCACCCCACCCACAACCAAGCCGCCCAGATGCCCTCCACACCCAGGGCTCTGGATTGAAGCCGCTGAAAACGCAGTACGCTTGGGTTTCCCGAGAGAACCCGAGTAATGCTGAGGAGCACCCGAGTGATGATGTCACAAAGAGCGACATGCAATACGCTCGCGCCTCGGCTCGGGTTTCCCGAGAGATACCAACAGATTTGTACCAGAGTCGGGTCCTGTACTAGAGCTCTCTCTCTCTCGCTCTCCCCGGGCTCTCTCCGCTTTTCACAGCCCGCTCGCTCGCACGGCTCCCCTCCTCCTCTCCACCTCTCCCCCCCTCATCTTCTCCCCCCTCCTCCTCTCCCCCCACTCTCCCCCCTCCCCTCTCTCCCCCTCCTCTCTAACCCCTCCTCTCTCCCTACTCTCTCTCCCCTCTCCCTCCCTACACCCCCCTCTCCCACCTCCCCTCCCCTCTACCCCCCTCTCTCTCCCGCATCCTCTCTCCCCCTCCCCCTCTCTCCTCCACCCACTCCTTTTTCCCACTCCCCCTTCTCTCTACACCCCTCCTCTCTACACCCCTCCTCTCCCCCTCCTCTCCCCCTCCTCTCTCCACCCACTCCCTCCCCTCCCCACTCTACCCCCCTCTCTCCCCCTCCTCTCTCTCCCCTCTCCCCTCCACCTCCCTTCCCCCTCTCCCCCAATCTCCCCCACTCCCCCCTCTCTCCCCCTCTCCCTCTCTCCCCCCCTCCCCCTCTCTCTCCCCCTCCCCCTCTCTCTCCCCCTCCCCCCTCTCTCTCCCCCTCCCCCCTCTCTCTCCCTCTCTCCCCCCCTCCCCCTCTCTCTCCCCCTCCCCCTCTCTCTCCCCCTCCCCCCTCTCTCTCCCCCTCCCCCCTCCCCCCTCTCTCTCCCCCTCCCCCCTCTCTCTCCCCCACCCCCGCTCCCCCCTCTCTCTCCCCCCTCTCCCTCTCTCTCCCCCCCCTCTCTCCCCCTCCCCCCTCTCTCTCCCCCTCCCCCCTCTCTCTCCCCCTCCCCCCTCCCCCCTCTCTCTCCCCCTCCCCCCTCTCTCTCCCCCACCCCCGCTCCCCCCTCTCTCTCCCCCCTCTCCCTCTCTCTCCCCCCTCTCTCTCCCCCTCCCCCCTCTCTCTCCCCCTCCCCCCTCCCCCCTCTCTCTCCCCCTCCCCCCTCTCTCTCCCCCTCCCCCCTCTCCCTCCCCCCCCCCTCTCTCCCCCCTCCTCTCTCTCCCCCTCACTTTCATGTTCGTTTTCTAGGTCTGCACAAAACTTGAGTCTTAGTTTACAACAGAAGTCTAATGTTTCACTCAATGCTGGCAGCAAGACTAGTCACAATGGCTGCCCGCATACTGTCTACAGACAGGATAAACTATATACAAAAACATCTCCCTTTGTCCTGTGCAGCGCCACCTGCTGCACGGGAGGAGCAACGGTTCCTCCCACCCCACACAGTCCACCAAACATCACACTCACCCCCTCTGCCCTCCCTCCACACCTCCCCCCTCACCTAACTCCCCCCTCCCCTCCCCCTCCACAACTCTCCCCTCCCTTTCCCCCCCCCACTCCCCTCTCCCCCCACTCCCCTCTCCCCCCACTTCCCCCTCTCACCCTCCCCCTCTCACCCCCCCCCACCTGTGTGCTTGGGGGGTGTTTAGTGTGTGTGTGACGCCGCAGGCCACCCCCCCCCCCCCCCTGCAACTGCGCGTTGAGGGGACGGGACCCAATGGGTCCCACTTGGTCAAGTATATATTTAAAAATGCAGACACAAAGTCTTGATGCAGGGTCTTGACCCGATACGTTGACAATCCTTATCCCCCCACTGAAGCTATTGAACCCACTGAATTCCTTCAGCAGTTTGTTTCGTGCTCCAGATCGCAGCTTCTGCATTTGTCTGTGTCTCCTTTCAACTTATTGCTTCCTTCATAAGTTTATGCATTTTATAAGATGTACCAATTAAATCATCATTCTAATCCAGCTGTCAGAGCTGAGTGAACGGACACGTACATTTTTGAATATTACATATTCCCCAGTCAGTGTTATGTAGTTTAACTCTGTTCTAAATTAACTCCCAAATGGAAGGGAGATTCTTCAACAAAAGTAACACAAAGAAGAGTACACTGTGAAACATGATATATCCTCTGGAAGGCACTGCATTGATCTGAATATTCCTGAATGAGATTTTGCACTTTCAAATATGAATACCTTCCATGATTTACGCTTTTGCATCTTTGAGGTTCATGATTTGGCTGTTGTTTTACCCACAACATGATCAGAATTGAAACAAGAGTATTAATTAGAAAAAATAAGGTAGATGAATTGAATATGTTTTTTTGCATCAGACCTCACAGCACCACATGCCAGAAATTCAAGAGAGTCTGGGGGCAGAGGTTAGTGGAGTTGCTATTACTAAGGTGAAGGTGCTTGGGTAGCTTAAAGGTCTGAAGGTGGAAAAGTCACCTGGACCAGATGAACTGCACCCCAGGGTTCTAAAATAGGTAGTTTTAGAGATAATGGAGGCATTAGTATTGATCTTTCAAGAATTACTAGAATCAGGATTGGTCCAGTGGTCTGGAAAAGTGCAAATATTATTCCACTGGTCAAGAAGGGAGTGACGCAAAAAAGGGGAAACCTTGACTTCAGTGGTTGGTGAGATTTTAGAGTCCATTATTGAGGATGAGGTTTTTGAGTACTTAGAAGCACATGATAACATAGGTCGAAGTCAGCATGGTTTTGTGAAGGGGAGTTCTTGCCTGACGAACCTGTTGGGATGATTTGAGGAAGTAAATAGCAGGATAACAAGCAAGAGTCAGTGGATGTTGTTTACTTGGATTTTCAGAAGGCCTTTGATAAAGTGCTGCACATGAGGCTGGTAAACAAGATAAGAACCTATGTTATTTGGGAAGATACTAGTATGGATAGAAGGATGGCTGAGAGGCAGAAGGCAAAGAGTGGGAATAAAGGGCTGCCGGTGACTCGTGGTGTTCTGCAGGGATTGGTGTTGGGTCCACTACTTTTCACATTGTATATTAATGATTTGGATGAGAAAATTGATGGCTTTGAAGCCATGTTTGCGGATGATATGAAGATAGGTGGAGGGGCAGGTAGTGCAGAGGAAATAAGGAATCTGCAGAAGGACTTTGACAGGTTGGGAGAGTGGGCAAAGAAGTGAAAGATGGAATACAATTTATCAAAGTGTGTAGTCATGCACTTTGGTAGTAGGAATAAAGGGGTAGACCATTTCCTAAATGGGGAGAAGATTCAGGAATCAGAGGTGCAAAAGGACTTGGGAGTACTGGTGTGTGATTCCCAAAAGGTTAATTTGCAAGTTGAATCGTGGTAAAGAAGGCAAATGCAATGTTAGCATTCATTTTGAGAGGAGTAGAATATAAAGGCAGGGATGTAATGCTGAAGTTTTATAACGCTCTGATCAGACGGCATTTAAAGTATTGTGAGTAGATTTGGGCCCCATATCTGAGGATGGATTTGCTGGCATTGGAAAGGGTCCAGAGGAGGTTTACAAGAATGATCCCAGGAATGATGGGGTAAATGTATGATGAACTTTTGGCATCTCTGGGCCTGCACTCAATGGACTTTAAAAGGATGAGGAGGGTCCTGATTTGGTGGCACAGTGGCGCAGCGGTGGAATTGCTGCCTTACAGCGCCGGAGACTCGGGTTCGGTCCTGATTATGGATGATTGTCAATATGGAGTTTGTACGTTCTCCCTGTGACCGCGGGGGTTTTCTCCGGGTGTTCCAGTTTTCTCCCACACTCCAAAGACATTTAGGTTTGTAGACGTCCAGGTTAATTGGCTTTTGTAAATTGTAAATTGTCCCTGGTGTGTAGGATAGTTCCAGTGTACAGGGGACCATTGGCTGGCGCAGACTCGGTGGGCTGAAGGACCTGTTTCCATGCTATATCTCTATGGTAAGGAAACTTACTAAATCATGAAAGGCCTGGATTGAGTGGATGTGGAGAGGATGTTTCCACTAGTGGGAGAGTCCAGGACCAATTGGGCACAGCCTCAAAATAAAAGCACGTACATTTAGAAAGAAGATGAGGAGAAATTTCTATAGACAGGGGATGTTGAATCTGCGGATTTCATTGACACTTCACGGCTGTGAGGGCCAAGTCTTTCGGTATTTCGAAAGGGGAGATTGACAAGTCCTCAATTTGTAATGGTGTCAAAGGTTACAGGGAGAAGACAGGAAAATGGGGTTGAAAGGGTAAGGTGGATCAGCCATGATTGGATGGCGGAGTAGACTCGATTGTCCAAATGGCCCAATTTTGCTCCCATGACTTATCTGCTGACAAACTTATGAATCTTTCGGTCTTCAGCTCCCTAGTCTTTATTGTCTCTGTTTGTTCGATTCAGATCTTCAGCTCTCAAGTAACTTAGATCAGGTTACCCAAGTGAAGCTCTGAGTAAGTGGACTGATATCTAGTGGCAGTTCCTCAACCTTGCCCTCCGCGGAAAGATTACCCACGTGATTATCTTTGGCTCTGTGTGAATTTAGTTTCACTGCAACAACCAGAAAGAAGTATCCCCCAAAATGACCTCAGGCCTGAAAAATAAAACTGTTGGAGCAAAGATGCTTTTGAAGTCAGGTGCAAACTAAATAAGTGATAATAAGGAACTGCAGATGCTGGTATATACCCAAAACAGACTCAAAATGCTGGAGTAACTCAGTGGTCAAGCAGCATCCCTGGAGAGCCTGGATAGGCAACATTTTGGGTCGGAACCCCTCTTCAGACTGTAAACTAAACTTCTGCAGACTGTAAACTAAACTTCTTCAGACTGTAAACATCTTCAGATTGTATACCAAAGAACTTGATAGAGGTCTTTAAAATTATGAGCGGGTTAGACAGAGTTGACGTGGATAAGCTTTTCCCATTGAGAGTAGGGAAGATTCAAACAAGGGGACATGACTTGAGAATTAAGGGACAGAAGTTTAGGGGGAACATTAGGGGGAACTTCTTTACTCAGAGAGTGGTAGCTGTGTGGAATGAGCTTCCAGTGGAAGTGGTGGAGGCAGGTTCGATGTTATCCTTTAAAAATAGATTGGATGGGTATATGGACGGGAAAGGAATGGAGGGTTATGGTCTGAGTGCAGGTAGATGGGACTAGGAGGAAGTATTTATTTTTAATTTTTTTAAAAAAAAATTAAAAAATGTTCGGCACGGACTTGAAGGGCCGAGATGGCCTGTTTCCGTGCTGTTATGGTTATATGGTTATATAACTATACTGTGCAAACTCTCTGGAATTCCTGCTTTTCATAAATTAAACAATGATGGAGAAGTTATGATGAATGCTATGCTTAACCAATGGTGTAGCATTGATATTCATCAACCCCTTCCTCACCCTCCTGCAATGTGAAGATATGACAATCGATGCGATTGTTCCAAGTGTACAGGCCTCATTAGTTGCAGAGTTAAAGCCTGATTCTGACTCCCCAGTCACAGCTCTGATGCCGGGAACAATTTCAACATGGTGTAAGCACCAGGCAGAGTTTCCCAACATTAATATTCAGGAATGATGCTTACACTTCTTAGTTCTGTATGTTTTCACTTTCATCTCCATTTCTGCAGGAAAGTGTTACAGTGACAATGGGAGATATTACCAGGGTTTGGTGAATACAACAACATCGGGCATTTCCTGCCAGAAGTGGAGCGAGCAGGTTAGTATCTGCAGATACTGCAGCAAGGAATCGATGCACACAATCAGCTTGAGTTTCCATCACCGCTCACTACTTTCCTCTGCTTAAATTCAGCTACCGTTTCAATGCACACATTTATGCTGAAACCCCCCTGTGCCATTGACTGCAATATCACACCACTTCCCGTAGAATGACAACAATACTTCATGTCTGACGACATGAATGATCTAAACAGGTTTAGCTTCACTCTATAAACATTGCTATTGCCAATACCAAGTGGGCTGCAGTTGAGGCCCAACAAGCTTGGTAGCACTACTGCAGACTGTAAAAACAGAATGATAAACTCTATATCCTCGGTTGTGTTGGAAATAAACAGGCATCCAATCTTCGCCCCCTCGTGGAAGTATATAAAAGCCATCAAACCTCTTGCTCCTGTCTCATGTTCTGATGCCAGTGATGGAAACATCTATAGATCTTTAGTTATGGTTTCTGGACTCAGCCAATCTAATCAACAAGAGAAGGTCTAATTGGCATTGACAGACAACTGGGGAAAGAGATTAACTCACTCATGAATCTGAACCCACAAGAATCTAAATGAGATGTTCTCATATGTACTTACTCATATGATCTAAATTTTACATGTTAGAAAGATTTGAATTTATTCATAAAGTATCTATTAATCCCTCCCGACTCAACGTTCTTCACAGCCAACCTGTTGGTCTCCATTACAATGTGGGAACGTTGTAAAGTCATTAGTGCAGAACAGGTTCTTCCAAACTGCATGTGATAATGACTAAAGCATATAGATGTTGGCTGGGGCACAACAAAGAGTTCCCCTATACGCTTTCAGAATAATACTATTAGATCTTTAAAGCCCACCTGCCGGGGGGGGGGGGGGTCTCAATGCCTCATTGAAAGACATTGGTCTGGTTGCTGACCTCCTCGTACTCATCTCCTTGCAACAGCCTGGAAACAAATGTGTAGAGAAAGGAAGAAGAATAAACAGTCTATTTTGATTTTCAATTCAAGTTCTATTTCATCTGTGGTGCACAAAAATGCTGGAGAAACTCAGTGGGTGCAGCAGCATCTATGGAGCGAAGGAGATGCGCCCGCTCTCCTTCGCTCCATAGATGATGCTGCACCCGCTGAGTTTCTCCAGCATTTTTGTGTACCTTCAATTTTCCAACATCTGCAGTTCCTTCTTTAAAACCCTATTTCATCTGTGCTGTGCAAGCCTTGCGTTCTTTCTCTTGTGTGGATTGCAAGGCTAAGTACTGCATCGTTGTTAATAAGACAAACACCAATCTATAATTTTTAAATGGGAAGCCTGGATAAGATGTGAGGGTGAAAGGAAGAGGAAGATTTGCTGTTGGGTAGAAATGAAGAGGGATGGGAAGAGGTTTGTGCAGAGCACAAATGCCAACATGGAATAGCAGTGGAGATCGTGTTGAGGGGCGGCACAGTGGCGCAGTGGTAGAGCTACTGCCTCACTGTGCCAGAGACCCGGGTTCGATCTTGTCTATGGGTGCTGTCTGTACGGAGTTTATACGTTCACCTAGTGACCTGCGTGGGTTATCTCTGAGATCTTTGATTTTCTCCCACACTCTAAAGACGTACAGGTTTGTAGGTTAATTGGCTTGGTATAAATGTAAAATTGTCCCTAGTGTGTGTTGGGGCGTGTTAATGTGCGGGGATCACTGTCGGTGCAGACTTGGTGAGCCAAAGGGCCTGTTTCCTTGCTGTATCTCTAAACTAAACTAAACTAAACACCATGTTATTTTCCACATTGGAGAAGGTCATTGTGGATGATCAGCCATGATCATAATGAATGGTGGTGCTGGTTCGAAGGGCCGAATGGCCTACTCCTACACCTATTGTCTATTGTCTATTGTCTTTTGTCATTTATACAACGTTGAATTGAACTCAGATTGTGGTTGCTGCAAAAATATTCCCCCTGTTGTTCCATCAACATGTTTATCCTTGCATGATGAGACATTGTGCCTGATCCTATGACTGTACATTTGCAATTAATAAATAATTTCATTCCTTCCCTCACTCTTCCCCTGTTACAGATTCCCCATTTCCATAGGCGTCTGCCAGAGGTATTTCCTGAGCTAGCCAATTCGGACAACTTCTGCCGTAACCCAGGAGGTGAGAGTGAAAGTCCTTGGTGCTACACCACGAATCGAGACATCCGGTGGGAATTTTGCAATGTGCCCCTATGTATCAATGGTACGTATTTCAATCTATGTCAGGGCTGTGCATGACCAATATCACAACTACAAACAACCTGAAATGCCATCCAAGAACTTGGGCTAACATCCAATTAACCCAAGTACACAAAACAAAACCACGTTATTTGTCAGAAATAATACGTATGTTACCACAACCTATATGTGGAAATCTGGGCACATCGCCTGAGTCCAAAGTTTGTAGGTTTGTCTCACTCCAGTGGTCTGAACACAAAGAGCCAAGCTAACATCCCTAGTGATTTACTGAGAGGGTGCTATATTGTCTGTGGAGCCCTCTTTCAACTGAGGCTTTTTGGTGGATGACAAATATCCAATGGGACTCTTTTGGAGCAGAGCAGATGAGTTTTTTTCCAGTGTCCTCAATGAACATGCACTAGAAAGAGAGCTTATTTGGTCAATGTCATGTTGCTGTTTGTGGAATCTTGCTGAAAGCAAATTAGATGGTATATTTCCTATATTATATGAGGAAAAGCACATCACAGGCTGTAGAGCACTTTCGGAAGACTAAATCCTTATCGTTGGTAGAGAAATACATGTTTATTTTCACTTCCTCCATACAAAAAACACTGCATTGCTTCCAGCAAGTAGGAGAATCATAGAGAAACTTTCACAAATCAATCATCAGAAATAAGCAAGTGGAAAGAAATCTTACACTGGGCTCAGACTTTCACTGAAATGGGAATTGGTTCTTTTAGGAAAGTCTGCTGCATTGATGTGAGTTAAATCTGAGACCATGCAGTGTTAAGATTATAAAATATGAACTTGTTTAGTGCATAAAGCACAAGTTATGGCAAGTATGTTGCCTGATGTGTGGTAACACATTGTTCAGCAGGGAATTGCCAAAGGAAAGACAGGCACTTCTATCAAATAGAGCAAGTGGCAACTGAAGGGTCTGTTGAACTTTATGACGAGTAAGCCTTAACAGTTGATCACAGAGCAGAAATTGTAAAAGAACAGACACACTTTTTTTCACACAAAGGGAGTGGAAACTTAAAACTCACTTCCACTGAAAAATTGTTGAGGTTGGGAGTCAACTGGAACATTTCTTTGCTGTGAGTAATAGGTTTTTGTTTGGTAAGGATGAATAAATGGAACTAACTGCCGTAATTGAATAGTGCTACAAGACTAAGGGGCTGAATAACCTCCTCCTATGTACTTAAAGTCATAATAAGTTCATTTTTCCATGACGGAATTTGGACTCATGTCTCCAGATCATTAGCAAGGCTCCATTACCGTTTGCACAATAATTTAACCTCTGTAGTACCATACCCAATGTTAAGTCACTTGTACTGTACTTAATATACTGTATTAATCTGATTATCCTTTTCAGTTACCTCAAAGGTAGGAGTGATACCTAAAACAGAAACTGCAAGCAATCCCAGCGCTTCTGCCACCTACTCAATGACCATCATCATTTCCATAATCTCAAGCCTTGCCGCCTCCGTGCTGTTGATAATTATAATTCTCACGTGCCATCGTCGCCAGAAGGAATGGCAGACCAGAAAGAGGTAAGTTTTATTTCCCACCTGACATGAGGGCATGAAGTGATTTTGTAATCCATTTAGCATGAAGTTATGGTGAGCCTTCAGAAATCCCTGGTTGGAATATTTTATGAAAGGAAAATCAAAATAGAAATCTGTATTTGAATTATTTGTGTTGCCTGGGGAACTAGTAGATATAGTGTGTTTAGAGTTACAAAAGGTATTTGATAAAGCACCACCTAAGAATTGATTACACAAGAGAGGGGTCACACCATTGAGGGTAAGATACAAACATGGGTAGAGGATTGGTTAAATGACAAAAAAAAAAGAGAGTTTAAACGAGAAAGTAAAAGAGAAGTTAAAAGAGAAAATAAACGTTTAAGAAAGAACTGCAGATGCTGGAAAAATCAAAGGTAGACAAAAATGCTGGAGAAACTCAGCGGGTGAGGCAACAACTATGGAGCGAAGGAATAGATGACGTTTCGGGTCGAGACCCTTCTTCAGACTGATGTGGGGGTGGGGGGTAGGGTCATTTTCAGGTTGTAACGTTGGGGTGCCATTTTCAGGTTGAGGTGCCACGGGGATTGGTGTGATTTGTATCAATTATATTGATGTGGGCACTGAAAGCATTGAATCTGAGTTTATGGACAATGTAAAGCCTTGTGAGGGGTAGGGTCATTTTCAGGTTGTAATGTTGGGGTGCCATTTTCAGGTTGAGGTGCCACAGGGAATGGTGTGATTTGTATCAATTATATTGATGTGGGCACTGAAAGCATTGAATCTGAGTTTATGGACAATGTAAAGCCTTGTGAAGATTTGCAATGGAATATGGGCAGATTAGTTGAGTAGGAAAAAATGCAGATGGAGAAAAATCTGGGGAAATTTGAGGTTATCCACAGTAGCAGGAAGAAGAAAAAGACAAATTGTTATTTAAGTGTTCATTGTGAGACTAATGAATGCTGGTGTTCAGAGAGATCTGAGCCTGTATAAAACAAACAAGGAAAAGTACCAAGCATGTGCAGCAAGTAATGAAGAAGGCAAGTGAAATGTCAGCCATTATTACAAGAAAGATGGTGTTCAGAAGTCAGGAATTCTTGTTACAATTAGACAGGATTTTGGTGACAACAACTTAAGGATCACATAGAATTTTGACCTGTCATTTAACAAAGGATATATGATTCCTGGGGTGAAAGGGGATCATCTTATGATGAAAGTTTGAGTGTCATGGGTCTATACTCTGAGGTTTTGAAAAATGAAGGTATTGTTATTTAAAGATGTAAGTTGCTGGGAGTTTTTGACAGGGCAAATGTCGAAAGGATGTTTTGAGGAGATCTAGAATGAGTGGCAACATCTCGGGATAAAGGGATGCCCATTTATGTGGGATGAGAAGAAATTACTGCTCTCAGTGGATCAGGAATCTTTGGCGTTTACTACCCCAAAAGAGCTGTGGAGATGAGGTAACTCTGACTGAAATCAAGGGTTCTTGGAAAGAGACTAGAAAGTGGAATTGATGTCAAGAATCAATCCACCGATGATCTTATTGAATCATGAAACGGGATTTAAGCGCCAATTGGTCTACTCCTGCTCCTATTATTTAAGTTATTATATCAAGCATAGGCAGAAACATAAAGATCTTTATGAGGGTTCAGATGAGGACTCCCCGAGATGAGGAGAGATATTGGTGAAGATAGGCACAAAATGCTGGAGTAACTCAGCGGGTCAGACAGCATCTCTGGAGAAAAGAAACAGGTGATGTTTCGGGTCGAGACCCTACTTCAGACCATTGGGGTGTTCTGCTCCACTGGAGAAGCTTAAGCGGAGAATTAATGGTGCTGCTCAAAATTATGACAGTATTTTTAAAGACAAGATGGCAGGAAAATATTTCAACTGGCTGGAGGATCCAGAGGGCAGAGGGCACAGATTTAAGACTACTTACCAAAATGAATGGTTCTGAAGTGGGAATCCAGCTAACCATAATGAATGCAGTGAGTTCGTACTGTCTGGGAAGGCCAAGAGAGTGACTTTTCCACAAGAATTCAGGTAAATGATTGAAAAGGAGAAATTTGCCAGACCACTTGGAAACTAACAGACTCAATTTATCAAAAGCTCACCAAGGGTGCAATGGATAGAACTGTCTCCTGCAATGTATCTTTCTGAGATTCTATTTTTTTGTTATTTCTTTGACATAAACATGAATCAATAAATCAAACTGGTGCGACTCAATTAATGTGTGGCTACAGTCACGCCCCATGTTTGCTTGTTCCTTTCTTCAGGAGGTGCTGAGTACATTCATGCTTTTGTTTCTCAGTTACAGGGGAACCGAGACCCCCACTCTGGCAGCTCTCCCTTCAGAGCTGCTCCTTGACAGACTTCACCCCAACCCAATGTACCAACGCCTGCCGCTTCTTCTCAATGCCAAGCTACTCAGCCTTGAATATCCAAGGAATAACATTGAATATGTGCGGGATATCGGAGAGGGAGCCTTTGGAAGAGTGTTCCAGGCGAGGTGAGTAGTTCTTTAATATTCAGCATGGGGAAAGTACAGAGTATCCTAACTTCAATGGGAAGATGGACTTGCATTTTAATGCTGCTTCCCACAATCCACGACACTCTATAGGCAACTAAATACTTCTTGAGATATAGCCACTGTTGTAATGTGGAAAATGTTGAAGTCACAAAAGAAGTAACAGAGTAATTCAGCAAATCAGGCAACATCTCTGGAGAATATGGATAGGACGTTTTGGGTTGAAACCCTTCTTCACTGAAGATCTGAAGACGAGTCTCAACCCAAAACTTCACCTATCCATGTTCTCCAGAGATACTGCCCGACCTTCTGAGTTACTCCAGCACTTTGTGTCCTTTTGTGTACTAACCAGCATCTGCAGTTCCTTGTTTCTAAATGTGGAAGTCAATTTGCACAAACCAGCTCCCCCTACCAGCACTTGGTAATTCCAGATATTTCCTTTGTAGTGATGATGTGTTAATTGTTGACCAGGATGTCAGGAGAAATTCTCCTGTTCTTTGAAACAGCATCCCTCCATGCCCGCCTGAAAGAGTAGCGTCTCTTTAATGCCCCTATCCCACTTAGGCAATTTTTAGGCGACTATAGGCGACTAGGCTGTCGCCACATGGTCGCTGGGGTGTCACCGATATGGTCGTGAGTAGTCTCCTCAGTTGCCCAAAGAATCATAGCGTTTTTATGGTCGCCGCTGGATTTTGAAATGTTCAAAACTTTTTGGCGACAGTTGGCTTGTCGTAGGTTGTCGCCAGGATGACGTAGGTTGTCGCCAGGATGAAGTAGGTTATCGCCGGTGCTGACCGGTGAATTCCATTGGCGACTACCTACGTCAACCTACGTCAACCAGTGACAGGTACCGATGACGGAATTGTCTTACCTTGTCGTAGCTAGTCGCGGCTGGACGTAGGTTGTCGTAGGTGGATGTAGGTTGTCGTAGGTGGACGTCCTAATGGGTCGCCGGTTGTTGGTAGCTTGCCGTAGCTGGACGTCGACTGGGTGTTAGGTTGTTGTAGACATTGTTGTAGACATTGCTGTAGGGGGGTCGAGTCGCTGGGATTTCGGCGACCTGCTACAACTATGACAGTCACCAGCAATCGCCGAAAAAATTTGCCTAAGTGGGACATGCCCATAACAATCTCTTTTGGGGCAGCACCATAATGCAGCTGTTACTGCTGCAACCTCACAGCTCCAGAGACCCAAGTTTGATCCTGATTTTAGGCAATGTCTGCTTGTTTGATGTTTGCATATTCTCCCCATCACTACATGGGTTTCCTCCCGGTACTCTGATTTCTTCCGCCCCCACTCCACCACCCCATCGCCCATCTGCCCGTATCAAAGACATACTGGCTGTCAGGTTATTTGGCTGCTGTAAATTACCACTAGTGTCGTTGAAAGAGGGGGTTGACAGGGATGCGACAGGAAAAATGGGATTAGTGTTGATGGTGTTTGATGATCAGTGTGGACTCGGTGGGCCTAAGTGCCTGTTTCCATGCTGGATGACTATGACTAAAATCACCACTTGTTTGTCTCCAACTATTCGAACTCTGGCCCTTATAACACAGCTGCTCACAACCATTTGCATATAAAGCAGAAGTAGACGTCACTGGCTGGCTGTATATCGAATTGATATACGCACTTAGGCAAACTTCCACTAGTCGAGGCTGCTTGCCAGTTGAGTCACTGGGCCCGTCAGCCAACTTGCCAAGACAATCTGGCCTCTGTCAAGTGTAAAGGAATCTGCTCAGATGGCCATGTCCTGTGCTCAGTTACAGGGTCACCGTCAAAGTTGCCGAGGTGAGATTCATCGTTGTGTTGAATGAATGAATGCCATTTATTGTCATTTAACACCAGGTTCAAACGTAATTTCGTTCCTGCAGTCATAACAGCAAAAAAACAAAACACACAATTAACACAATTCCACACAAACATCCATCACAGTGAATCTCCAAACACCTCCTCACTGTGATGGAAGGCAAAAGTCTTATCTCTTCCCTGTTCTCTGTTCTTTATTCTTCTCCCGCAGTCAAGCAGTCAAACCGCCGCATCGAGCTGATCGAGGCTCTTGATGTTGGAGCCCCCATTCAGGCCACCATCAACTAAACTGATGGCTGCACCATAGAATCCTGTACAAAAATGACTCACTTCGTTGCACTTTCAGGAGAGATCACCTCAGTATAATAATAATAATAATACATTTTATTTATGGGCGCCTTTCAAAAGTCTCAAGGACACCTTACAAAGTTTAACAAATAGTGTAGAAACATGTAAGCGGAATGAAATAAATAGCAAAGACATCACCAGTACACAAATTAAAGATAGAATTAAATCCAAAAACAAAAATCAAAAATACAATATGGAAGAGAGAGCAGCGGCTGCTAAAGCGCGCCAGCAACCACTCTCCCCTCCGACCGCCATCTTGGACATAGACTAACATAGACACTACACATTTCACACAAAATCATCCCCCCACAATGATTACCACTGTGGGGGAAGGCACAATGTCCAGTCCCCAACCTCAGTTCACCCAAAGTCAGGCCTATTGAGGCCTCCACAGTTGCCTTTACGGAGGCCCGATGTTCCTGGCCGTTCTCGCCGGGTGCAGTTGTCCCGGCGTCGGGAGAGTCCTCACAGCGGCTGGGACGGCTGGAATGGCCGATTTCCTACCGGAGTTCGTGGCACCTGAAGCCGACAAGGCCGCGCCGATTTGGAGCTCAGAGGCTCCCGATGTTGGAGTCGGCGCCGCCGCCCGCGGCTGGTCGCTCCGCAGTCCCGCAGCCCGGAGGTGTTGAGCTCGGCGGTCGCAGCTCACTGGAGCTCCAGCGCGTCAATCCAGCGCGGCGACCCAGGCAAGGCATCGCCCGCTCTGCGATAGCGCTCCAGCGCTGTGCCGCCACCGAAGCTGAAGGTGCTGGGCAGTCCCCGCCAGGAAAATGCCGCTCCACGCCCGCTGGTAGGCCGCAAGGACGGGTCGACGGGGCAGCCCGGAGAAAAAGCTGCCTCACCGACCAGGTAGGGACCTAGAAATAGTTTTCCCCTTACCACCCCACATTAAAAGCCAAAATTCCTCAACAGACAAAGAAATTAAAAAAACTAAAAACTAAGAAAAAAAGTGAAATTTAACGGACGGCTGCTGGTTGGCAGCCGTTCCCCAAGATGGCTCCTAGAATGGGACTGAATGCTTTACGTTACTTGGTTCAGAAAGAACTATTGAGTGAGCACACTGTTCCTGTTCCAGCAGGCTGATAGAAGGTTATGAAGACGTACAGCACAGGAACAAATCGTTAGCCCAGCATACCATGCCGCCTGTTATTCCTTTCAACGTTAAACCCATTTTAATATATTCCATTTCAGATCTGCTCTAAACCTTGTACCACTCAAATTAAATCTACATCCATTTGCCTTAGGCACCCCCACAATGGGACTGAGATTTTTATTTTCTGCCCTATCTACCTCCCTCATAATTTTATATTCCTCTCTCAAGGCACCCCTTGGCCTCCTTCACTCAGAGGAAAACAAACCCAATCTCTCCTTATCATTGTCGTGCTTCAATCCAGGCAATACTTTTCTGACATTGCAGCTGTTTAAATGCACAGAACTATATAAAACAGGAAGGAGGCCATTTGGGTCAGGACCCTTCTTCAGACTGATGTAAAGCATTCGCCCAAAAGGTCCAAGAGAGACTTGCATTCAATTTTTTTTTTTTTAATATCTGTGGCAAATTTTGTAGAAACAAAACATTCCAGAGCACTTTACAACTAACATGATAACTTTTAAAATGTAGACTCTGCTTTAATATGGCTAATATGGCAGCCACAGCAAGCTACCACAAACAGAAATATGAGAACAGATTTGTAATCTGCTTTTTGATGGTGTTGCTTGGTAGGTGAATATTGATCGGAATACTGGGAATAATTGTCCTGCTCTTCTTCAAAATTGAGCGACGGGATCTTCTCCATCCAAATGTGAGGGTGGACATGATCTTGGTTTAACATCTCATTCAAAGTAGGGCATCTTCAACAGAGCAGCACCTTCTCAGTCCAGCAGTGCAGCATTAACCTAGGTTAAGTCAATGACCGCAGGCCCCTATCTCTTGCACTTACCCTATCACTGTATCAACCAACTAATTGCAGCAAATTCTCATCAACCTACATAAATTAACAATGTTTTATTGCTGTGTTTTAAGGCAGATTCTATTTATCTTTCAAATTATGTTGTATTAACATTCTTTTGCATTGTTTTGACATAAAAATAAGATAACCTTGCACATAAATCTACAAAAATTCCACGGCCTTCCTGTTTTTGTAGGCAAGTAGCAGTATGCGTTTTCCCTTGAGCATGAATGCACATCCATAATAAAAATAGTGGGAAGTGTTTCCAGTCTGAATTCAGTTCCAAAAATAGCTCCAGGTCAATTCTAATTGCTGAATGGATAAATCTTAATTTGAATTCACACAATAAAAACAAATCACTTGTCCCATTCTTGTTCATTCATGGGATCTGGGCCTCAGTAGCGTATATTGCCCGTCCTTAATTGTACTCAAGATGGTGGATCTGTGGGAATTTCTTGAGTTTTGCAGTCTTTCCGATGAAGTTATCCACAGTGCCAGGATTTAGACCCAGATGTGATGGAGAGCAATATATTTTTAAGTTAGTTTGATATGTGATCTAGAGGGGATTTCATTGGTCACGTTCTGCCCGTGCACTTGTTGCCCTTACCCACCAAGATGGTAGCAGTGTGCCACAAGAGATGCTGCAGTGCATTTACTGATGCCACACAATGTACCACGATCCATCAAAGGTGAAAGGAGGGAATGTTTAGGATGGTAGATGTGGATGGTGGGTGCCAATTAATCAAGCTGCTTTGTCCTGGTGGACTCTGGGCTTTGGTGTGTTTCTGGAGCTATTTCCAAAGAGATTTCACAGGATGTCAACACTCCTGGCAAGAACGTTTCTGCTTACTCCTTGGACTGAATGGTTGCTAAGTATTTTCAGAGGGCAGTTAAAAGTAATCACATTTGTGCATTTGGAATCATGTAGAGTTAAGTTGTCAAGTTTTCTTTGCTAATAGATATTACCGCATCAGATTTTGTAATGATAATCCCTGGTTTCATGGTTTTGTTACTGATTCTAGTATTTTAATCGGAGATTTACTTACTGACATTGATTTGAATTCTCCAGTTTATGCAGTTCGAGTTGAACTCTGGATTATCAGTCCAGATTTCCAGATTTACAATAAAACCCAGTCAGCTCAACACTTGGAGGTGAGTGGCAGAAGCTGGGGGGAATTAATGAGAGTGTGGAATTAATGCAGTATTAGTGCAAATGAATGGTTAATGGTTGGCGTGAACTATGTGGCCCTAAGGACTTGTTTCTCTGCCATATCACTTAATGACTCACAGACTAGAAATGTTTGTTCAAAATCTGAGTTCATGATTCCCTTGCGTGAGATATCTTAGAGATAATCACTGAACTGAGACAACATGACGGCAGTGGAAGTTACATAGATTTAAATAAAATACATTACCTATATTTCATAGTGAAACAACATTCCAGAATTGCACCAAAACACTGAACAGCGTCAGGAGGATGTGCCAAAAGCAGTGACCTATAGTGTTCAATAGTCGGGGCGGATTGATGGGAATGTGTTCCCATTATTTGCAAATCCATTAATATATGTTTAGCATCATTTTTAATGCAGTAACACATATACTGGTGTTTCATGGGAATGTCATCAGGTAGAACTTGTTACAGACACACACTGACTTACGCAATAGACGACTTACATAAACTCGCACTTAAGAAATCAATTCTGTACTCAGTCCCGACTACAATCAAGGTAGTTTGATTTCCATTACACTGTACGATCACTCATGTTTACATCACAAACAAGCTGGCAATGGCAGCGGTTCTTACCTAGAAGGCAGTGCGCCACAGAATGTGCCCCAGATGCAGTGGCATGCCGATGAAACAGTTAATACTCTCAGTGAGTTATTCTGGGTGGGGGATGAGGATGGTGATTCTCACATACCTAAAATCTGACATGTAATGGTTCACAGAACATTTTGGATCCAGGGAGAACTAGCGACTGGACAGAGAATTGGCTTCATGGAAGGAAGCAGAGGGTTATGGTGGAAGGTTGTTATTCGGACTGGAGGCCTCTGACTAGTGGCGTGATTCAGGGATCAGTGCTGGGCCCTTTGCTATTTTTGCTTTATATCAATGATTTGGATGAAAATGTACAAGGCATGATTAGCAAGTTTGCAGATGGCATAAAGGTGGGTGGCATTATTGACAGCGAAGATGGTTAACAAAAATTGGAGCAGGATCTTGATCAAGTTGGGCAGATGGGCTGAGGAATGTTTAATGGAGTTTAATACAGAAAAGTGCAAGGTGTTGTGTCTTGTCAAATCAGGGTAGGATCTTTACAGTGAATGGCAAGGCTCTAGGGAGTGTTGTAAAGCAGAGGAATCTAGGGTGCAGGTACAATGTTCCTTGGAAGATAGGATGGTCAAGAAATGTTTTGGCACGTAGGCCTTCAACTAAGAGTATTGAGTATAGCAGTTGAGAGATTGTCACAGTTGTACAAGACATTAGTGAGGCCACATTTAGAGTATTGTCGTCAGTTTTAGTCACTATTAAAGGAAAGATGTTGTTAAACTGGTCAAGAAGGAACTGCAGATGCTGGAAAATCGAAGGTAGACAGAATTGCTGGAGAAACTCAGCGGGTGCGGCAGCATCTATGGAGTGAAGGAAATAGGCAACGTTTCGGGCCCGAAACGTTGCCTATTGCCTTCGCTCCATAGATGCTGCCGCACCCGCTGAGTTTCTCCAGCAATTCTGTCTACCTTTGTTAAACTGGAAAAGGTGCAGAGAAGATTTAGACGGATGTTGCCAGGAATCAAGGGCCTGAACTATAGGGAGAGGTTGAGCAGGCTAGGACTTTATTCTTGGAATGCAGGAGGATCAGGGGTGATCTTATAGAGGTGTATAAGATCATGAGAAGAATCGATTGGGTAAATGAGTAGCTAGAGTAGGGGAATCAAGAACCAAAGGACATAGATTGAAGGTGAGGGGTACAAATATGAATCTGAGGTACAACTTGTTCCACACAGAGTGTGGTGGGTATATGGAATGAGCTTCCAGAGGAGGTAATTTATGCATGTACTATCACTACATTCAAAAGACATTGATACAGGTACATGGATAAGATAGGGTTAGAAGACTATGGACCAAATACAGGCAGGTGGGTCTAATGTAGAAGGAGCATGTTGGTCAGTGTGGGCAAGTTGGGCCGAAGGGCCTGTTTGCATGCTGTATGACTCTAAGTCTGGGTGTGCCTGTACTGATTCACATGAATCAGGTCAGGCCACAAAAATACTTGATCAGAGGGGTGGTTCCTATTAAACATCTTAGAGGGGGAAATAGACAGTGAGGTTTAGGAAGAAAATTTGGTGTTAACAAATGTGGACGAAGATAAAGTTGATGGAGGAGAGTGAAAAAAACTGGGAATGCATAGGAGAAGGTGGAGAGCTCAGATGATGATTGGACTGGAGGGGTAGAAGGAGTTGGCTGTTATAATGCTTCAATGCCCCAGACACTCACACTAGGCCAACAGGATGTTGGAAGACACAGAGCAGAAAGATAAAGACTGAAAATAAAGGGGAGAATTTTACTTTAGCTACGATTCAAAAACTATTGAAAGTTGGTGCTTGGTGGTGAGTACACTTGCTGGTCCTCAGTTTCTCACATGGAGGCAATGAGGAATGACAGGGAAAGCTCAAATAGAAAATAAAATGATGAGAGATAGACACGAAAGGCTGGAGCAACTTAGCAGGACAGGCAGCATCTCTGTAGAGAAAGAATGGGTGATAGGGTCTGAAGAAAGGTCTCAACCCGAAACGTCACCCATTCCTTCTCTCCAGACATGCTGCCTGTTC
>CM075977.1:181701835-181836550 GCA_038087875.1 Malacoraja senta
TAAATTTCATTTTGACCCATTTTGACCCATTGTTTTAACAAACAGCCAACCCTGGCTCTACAAAATGCCAGCTTTATCTTTAACGCAGCTTCAACTAAGTAACGTTTATAGTTAAAGTAGTATCATGAGGCCAGTTCATTGGCTATATTTAAGAGGGAGTTTGATGTGGCCCTTGTGGCTAAAGGGATCAGGGGGTATGGAGAGAAGGCAGGCACGGGATACTGAGTTGGATGATCAGCCATGAATGGCGGTGCAGGCTCGAAGGGCCGAATGGCCTACTCCTGCACCTATTTTCTATGTTTCTATGTTTCTATGTGTTACAACCTTCCTGAAGGTAGATTTGGGCGCACAAGCAGTAGTGGCCAACTTAAAATCAAACTGAATTTCTTCAGCATGTAAAGACATTGCAACAATTGAGTGTAAGTGTCAGGAAGTCATGATGCTGCTTTATAAGACTTTAATTAGACCGCACTTGGAGTATTGCATGCATTTCTGGTCACTCCATTTGCAGGAAGGAGTGGAGGTTTTGGAAAGAATGCAGAGGAAGTTTACCTGAATGGTTCCTGGATGAGGGGATATGAACTACAGGAAGAGTTTGGACAGACGGATTGTTTTTTCTAGAACGCCAAAGGTTGCGGGGAGACCTGACAGAAGTATATACATTTATGGGAGGCATAAATAAGGAAGACAGTCAGAATCTTTTTACCAGGCTGGGAAAATCAAATACTAGATGGCACAGCTTTAAGATGAGATGGGCAAAGTTTAAAGGAGATTTGCGGGACAACATTTTTACACAGAGGATGGCGAGTGCCTGCAACACGATGCCAGGGGTGGTGGTTGAAGCAGATACATTAGTGGCATTTAAAATAGTTTTGTATAGGCATGCATGGAATAGAGGGATATGGGTTATATACACTTACATAAGTAGATAAGATTAGCATCATGTTCAGCACAGACTTGTGAGCCGAAGGACCTTTTCTTATGCTGTACTATTCTATGTTCTATGTTCTAACAACCTGGATTTAAATAGCATCTTTATCATAATACAAACTACTTGGCAGTAGCATTTTCAAAAACGTTTTTGACATAAATCTACACAAAGACATATTAGGACAATGACCAAATGCTTGTTCAAAGAAGTACATTTTAAAGAGAATCAGAAAGAAGGAGGGAGAGGAAGGAAGTAGAAATGTTTTGGAAGAGAATTCCAGAACTTGTGTCCTTTTCAACTGAAAGCCCAGACACTGATGGTGGAGCAATTAACATCCAGAGGACAGAACTCATGGGGCACGGGGGTTTTAGAGGATGAAGAATAACGGAGGTAGTGAGGGTCAGGTCCATGGTGGTACCTGGAAATCATTTCAGGTTCAAGCCATTTCTAGACTGGGAGCTAGTAAAGGTCAGTAAACACGGGAGGAATAAGTGAATGTTACCTGGTGCAGGTTAACATTGAGACTGCAGAGTTTTGGATGGGTTTAGGTTTGTACAAGGTGGAAGTCTTCCAATCATCATGAGAAGGGAATAAAGGCATGGATGAGAGTTTCAGCAGCAGACCCACTGAGGCAGGGGTGAGACAGGTTGTGTTACTAAGGTGGGAAAAGGAAGCTATGGGAGTGGAGATAATGCAGGGCAGAAAGCTGAGGTTGTTCAGATTAGTTCAGTCTCAGACAATAATTAGTAAGCGACGCAGATTTGGCACGGGAGACTGAAGGCAATGGTTTCTGTTTTCCTGCTACTTAATTAGGAATGTTTCAATTTGTCCAGCCTAAAATGTCTGAGAAGCAAATCAAAGGCAGGAGAGAGGCTGTGAGAGGGGGTGGTAAGAAGGGGATTGCTACTATCATCGTACAATCAGAAACCGGATCATGTAGAAGGCAGGAGAATGGGGTTAGGAGGGAGAGATAGATCAGCCATGATTGAATGGTGGAGTATACTTGATAGGCTGAATGGTCTAATTCTACTCCTATACCACATGATCTTATGATGTTGTAAAGGGCAACATATAAGTTATGCAAGGTACACAAAAAGGCTGGAGAAACTCAGTGGGTGCAGCAGCATCTATGGAGCGAAGGAGATAGGCAACGTTTTGGGCCGAAACCCTTCATCAGTCTGAAGAAGGGTTTCGGCCCGAAACGTTGCCTATCTCCTTCGCTCCATAGATGCTGCTGCACCCGTTGAGTTTCTCCAGCCTTTTTGTGTACCTTCGATTTTCCAGCATCTGCAGTTCCTTCTTTAAAACAATATAAGTTATGAATTTCACTATCTTTCTGGGTTTTGTGGGCAAAACTCTGCCTATGTGTCACTAAGACAATCCAGGATTACCAGGTTTTGGTACAACTCACAGATGGCAGGTTTTATTGGTGCAGAGAGTGACACGTAACGAGTGCCACCACTATAATAGTGGCATTAAATGTGAATCTTTGGAAATGTCTATCCCAGAGAGCTGAGTCAGTGAGTATACTCAAGGCAAATTGCTGATCTATAGTGAATAGAATAGCAAGTGGAGCCAAGTGGAGTCAGGATTAGATCAGCTGTGATCTTATTGAATGACAGAGAAAGCTTAAGGCATGGAATGATCACCTTGTTTCTATTTCATTTATCTGAAAATAAACATTTCTGATGTTATTCTTGGAAAGAATGCCTTTGGTGAACTTCTCTACTCCCTCGGGCAGCCAGCAAAGCCCTCTGAGTGGAGCCTGGTAAATACAACACCACTGTGCATTGGTTACCAGAGTTTTGCTTTCACAGAGCTTGCAGCACACAAACCGGACATTGGTCCAACTGGTCTGTGCCAGAGTCAATATTCCGCATGAGCCTCAGACCACCCAATTTCATCCAGCCTTATCAGTGTGACCAGCTGCCTAGTGTAACAAAGACATTAGGATGTGTAGGAAAGAACTGCAGATGCTGGTTTAAATCGGATTAACTCAGCGGATTAACTCAGCAGGTCAGGCAGCATTTCTGAATGGATCATGTTTCGGGTCAAGACCCTTCTTCAGACTGATGTCAGGGGAGGGGGTGGGACATTTAGGGTGGTGTGTTTATTCCAAGATGATTCTGAGTGGCTGCAGATCATTCTCAAAGGGGAGGGAAGGCAGCCATAAGTCGTTGTACACATTGGCACAAATGACATGGGTGGGGAAAAAGGGAAGATCCTGCAGAATGGAAGTTCGGCAAAAGATTAAAAAGCAGGACCTCAAGGGTAGTAAACTCTGGATTACTCCTGGTGCCACGTGCTGGTGAGGGTAGGAATAGGAAGATAGGACTGATGAATGAGTGGTTCAGGAGTTGGTGCAAGGGGCAAGGTTTCAGATTTTTAAACCATTGAGGTCTCTTATGGGGCAGAGGTGACCTGTACAAGAGGGACAGAATGCACCTGAACTGAAGGAGGATGGGGGGAGGGGGGGGGGAAGGGAAACCAATATCCCTGGGAAGGTTTAAACTTCAGAGGCAGGTGGGTGGGAACCACAATAGTAGGTCAGCAATTGGAAGGAGTGATGGGAAGGCAGAGGTTAGGATAAGTAAGTCTTAAAGGAAGGACAGGTAGGGGGAGGTGAAGGAATATGGTGAAGCTGATGAGCTGGTGTGTTTATTTCAATGCAAGGAATATTGTGATTAAAGCAGATGAAAGCAGAAAAATGTTCCCGATGTTGGGGGAGTCCAGAACCAGGGGTCACAGTTTAAGAATAAGGGATAGGCCATTTAGGACTGAGATGAGGAAAAACATTTTCACCCAGAGAGTTCTGAACCTGTGGAATTCTCTGCTGCAGATGGCACAGGATGTTTTCAAGAGAGAGTTAGATTTAGCTCTTAGAGCTAAAGGAATCAAGGGATAGGGGGGGGGGGGGGGAAGCAGGAATGGGATACTGATTTTAGATGATCAGCCATGAGCATATTGAATGGTGGTGCTGGCTCAAAGGGGCGAATGGTCTACTCCTGCACCTATTTTTCTGTTTCGATGTTTCTGTTTCTAACTTACAGCCTAGATTGGCAGCACTCACAGAGCGCATACTGGAAAATTTATCCGCTGAGGCGATATGTTAAAGCTCAAAAATAAAAAGATGTGGCCACTTTAATGGAATTGTAGGTCTCCCAATAGTCAGCGGGAGGAACTGGCATGTAGACAGATATAGGAAAGATGCCAAAGCAACAGAGTTATCTTTGTGGGTGACTTTAGCTTCCTGAATATTGACTGGAATTTGCTCAGTACCAAAGGCTTAAGACAGGGCAGAATTTGGGAAAGGCTTAAGACAGGGCAGGGCAGGGCGGAATCCAAGAGGGTTTTTTAAAACAGTATATTGATAGTTTAAACTGAGAAGTGAACATATTGGGTTTTGTATTGGAAAATTAGCCTGGCTAAGTGACTGGTATTTCAATGAAGAGCACAGAATAGTGATCATAACTCTATAAGTTTTAATGTGTAGGAAAGAACTGCAGATGCTGGGAGTTACTCCAGCAGTTGGTGTCTACCCTCCATAAGTTTTAAGATTGTTTTGAGTAGGGATAAATCTGGACCTTGCAAAAATGTAGTAAATTGGAGTAAGGCAAATTACAAAGTTATTAGACAGGTGCTCGGGAGGGTACATTAGGAGCAGTTGTTATTGGGAAAGTCCCTATCTAACATGTGGGATGTGTTTAAAGGCCAACTGATCAAAAAATTCAGAACCAAGTAGAAACTTTTGATGATGTTGTCAGGTTATCTTTTGGATTTGGTGAGTAAAGCTCTGCCTTGTGTCAGTCACACATTCCAGGATGACCAGTTTTTGGTGCAGGTTGTATTGGTGTAGAGGGTGATGTATAACAAGTGCCACCACTATAGTAGCAGCATTAAATGTGAATCTTCAGAAGTATCGATCACAGGGAGCTGAGTCGATCAGTATATTCAAGGGAAATTGTTGATCTATAGTGGAATTATAGTGAATAGAAAAGCAAGTGGAGCCAAGGCCCGGATTTGTTCAGCTGTGATCATATTGAATGACAGAAAAACCTTAAGGCACAGAATGATCACCTTGTTTCTGTTTCTTTTATATGAAAATAAACATTTCTGATGTTATTCTTGGAGAGAATGCCTTTGGTGAACTCTCCTACTTCCTCAGGCAACCATTAAAGCCCTGTGACTGATGCCTGGTAAACACAACACCCCCATTGTGCACTGGTTAGCAGAGTTTTACCTTCACATAGAGTTTACAGCACAGAATCAGGACATCGCTCCATGTGGTCTGTGGCAGATTCAATGTTCCACATGAGCCTCAGACCACCCAGCTTCATCCAGCCTTGTCAGTAGGAGTCGCTGCCTCATGCGTTAATCGGGCATCTCCTATGTGCTGGACATTGCAACATTTTTCAAGAAAGGACCCTGACACGAAACGTCTCTTGTCCATTCCCTCCCCAGATGCTGCCTGACTGGCCGAGTTCCTCAAGCACGTTGTGTTTTTCTCAAAATTCCAGCATCTGCAGTCTTTTGAGTCCTAGATTTAAAATCACCTGTATTAATGGACATTTGATTACCCGTATAAATAATTTAATCTTAAATTCCCTAATGGATTTATTAGCTTTACTGGTGGCAAGGTGATCTTTGTATTCTATCTATTCAGTCTTTCAGGTCAGCCGACATCCTTCTAAGGAACGATAAAGTCAGCCTATTGTGAGGCAACATAAGTGTGGTCAGTATGTGCTTTTACGTCTCAAGTTTTCTTAATTCCCCCCACCATCCCACCTCATTACATCATTGTCCACCCACACTTCATTCAAGTGTGGGTGGACAATGTGGGTGGATAAGATTACAGGGCATTTGCTGATAAAAATAACACTGCTTTTGCTGAGGCTGCTAGAAAGGACAAACAGCAAGAGTAACAATGTTCACCGGCCGGCAGAAACATTGTTAACTTAATGGACACATTCATCAACATGCAGGACTTGAGTCAACCATAGATATCGTTTACATGCAGGCAGAAGAAATTTGTTAACTTGGCATCATGTTCAGCACAGACATTTTGGTCTGAAGGGCCTGTTCCTGTGCTGTGCTGTTCTTTGTTCTATCAATAATGCACCAGGCATGATGGCGGGATGGCTTGCTCCTGTTTCTCATTTTATTTTCTTATATATAGTAACCGGAAATGGATAAGTAGAAAAACATTCATTGCACTACCTGATGTACTAACGATTGGTATGATCTGTCAGGATAGCAAGCAAAACAACGTTTTTCAACGTATCTTGGCACATGTGACAAAAATAAAACAATAACAATACCAATACCAACCTTCATCAAAATGTCATGCTGTATACATTATCATAATTAACAGCACAGGGCCGTTACGGAGTGGCACAGCAGTAGAGTTGCTGCCTTACAGCGCCAGAGACCCTGGTTCGATCCTGACTACAGGTGCTGTCTGTATGGAGTTTGTATGTTCTCCCTGTGACCACATGGATTTTGTCCGGGTGCTCCGGTTTCCTTCCCCACTCTAAAGACATACATGTTTGTAGATTAATTGGCTTCCATAAAATTGTAAATTGTCCCTAGTGTGTAGGATAATGCTAGTGTACGGGGCAATCGCTGGTCGGCGTGGACTCGGAGGGCTGAAGGGCCTGTTTCCATTCTGTATCCCTAAAGTCTGAAGTCTAAACGATAATGGAGACCATGTCACTTTGAGGACTTAAAGAGGAGGTTTTAAGAAATTGTGAGCTAGGAGGAACTGGCACAGAAGAAGAGCTGGAAGATCTGCTTTGATCATACTGTTTATCCTGGCATGCTTGAGGGCTGAGTGACCTATTCTTGCTCCCACGGCAGTGTATTTCAGATCAATCAGTGCCCTGCTGAAGATGGCCTGCAGACCTGGGGGTAAACATTGCCCTTGGTCAAAAGTACTACACGTGTGGTTCGTACTCTGCTTCTGATTTCAGTTCCGTTACCTTCAATTTAACTGAACGTGTTAAGCAGAGTATTGCAGCAGATCTTACCATGTTGTCTATAAAATTAAACTGTTGGAGGAACTCAGCAGGTCAGGCAGCATCTGAGGATGCAAAAGTGATATGCCAATGCAACAGGTTGAGACTGCACATCAGGACTAAGGGAGGAAGAGGAATGATGGCAAACATATAGGGGAAAGACAGGAAAGGAACTAATAAGTCAAAGCTGGTGAGATGAGAGGGAGTTATGGGCAGATAAGGCTAGGTGAATGAGAGGGATGGGATGGAAAGGATGAACAAAGGGAGAGTGATCCCAGGGGAATGGAACACAGCAAGTATAGGTTTCCTGAAATTAGAAAATCCCATGTTCATACCATTGGATTGTAAGCTGCCCAGACAGAATATAAAGTGTTGTTCTTCCAGTTAGCTTTTGGCATCATGGTGGTAATGGAAAAGGTTGAGGACAGAGAGGTTAGTGTTATAGAGTCATAGTCATGCAGCAAGCAAATTCGGCCCCATTTGTCCATGCCGACCAAGATGCCCCATCTACACTAGTCCCACCTGCCCGCGTTAGTCTCATATCCCTCTAAATCTGTCCTATCCATGTACCTGTCCAAATGGGCATTGTGGCCAGAGTGTAGGTGCTCTGCAAAACCATTGTCTAGTTGATGCCTAGTCTCACAAATGTGAAGGAAGCCACAATGTATGAACCAAATGCAAAAGACAGGGTTGGAGGTGGTACAGATGAATCTCAATGGTTCAATGGTTCTTTATTATCACGTACCGAGGTAAAGTGAAAGTCTTTTTTGCAGATAGATCAGTAGATTATCACTGCACATAAACACAATCCAGGTGTTGGCATCATTTTCACATTCCAAGTTGTTCGGCCTCACCTGGAAAAGGTGTTTAGCATCCTGGTGAGAGTGTAGTTGTAGGACAAGTGTTGTAATTCTTACAATTGCACGGAAAAGTGACTGGAGGTAGGGAGGAGTGAGTAGGAAAGAATGAGTGGACCAGAAAGCCAGAGAGAGAGAGAGTGGTCCCTGCAGAAAGCGGAAAGGAGAGGGGAGGGGAATATGTTTCTGGTGGTCGGATCCTGTTGCAACTGATGGAAATGGCAAAGGTTGATGCTGGATATGAAGTTTAGAGGAGTGAAAGATAAGGACTGAGCAAACTCTTTCTCTGTGTGAGGAAGGTGGTGGTGAAAGTACAGGAAGCTGAATAAATGCACGTGAGGGCTCCATCAGCGTGGCAGAGGGGAAGCCCCATCTCTCGAAAGAGGGCGGAACGTTCAGAAGTTTTGTTTTTTTAGTTTAGTTTCGAGATACAGTGCGGAACAGGAACTTTGGCCCACCGAGTCCACGCCGACTAGGAGACAGGGTGTTGGGGGTGAAGTCAAGGTAGTCGTGGGGGTTAACGGGTTTATGGTAGATAGCAATGTCTCCAGAGATGGAGATACAAAGACATGGCGAAATTGAGGCAAGAACATGAGCAAATGAGGCGAGAAAACGAACAAGCATCACTACAAATGGGGACTCAATTAGAGAAAGTCTCATTCAAATGCCTGGACCTGGAAGCTCGTTCTAGACGCCAGAATTTGAGAATTCTTGGTGTTTCAGAGGGGGCAGAAGGGGAACAGGTACGTGAATTTGCCATGGGCTTGTTGAAACAATTGTTGAATCTTCCCAAGGAACCGAAAATCGAAGTGGCTCATCGTGTCCCAAGATTTGGAAAAAGATTTGATGCGGGAAAAGCTTATCCACGACATATTATAGTGAAATTTCGAGATACTGCAGAACTGGAATACGTTATGACTAAAATCAAATATGGTGTACAATTACGGCTGGACAAGGACACTATTAAGATATTCAGGGACTACCCACATGAAATTGTGCAAAAAAGAAACAAATTTGATAAGGTTAAAGATCTTTTAAGAGGGAGAGAAGGGGTCAGATTTGGGGGTTTTTATCCCGCGAAAATGCGTATTTCTTTTAATGGTCTTGAAAAGTCATTTGTTAAGCCTGAAGACGCTTTCAAATATGCCCAAACGATTGTTGAAAAACAGAAATAAAAGGGAGCTTTGGCAGATCCGAATAATTCTCAGCTATGTTTTGTCTGGGGATAGTTACATTGTTATCTCTGGAATGTTGAAGCAAGGACATTTTCTGTTCAAAACGTGTAAACAACTTTATAGCTGGATATGAATTAGAAAATAATTGCTTATTGATTAAAATGTTATAACCAATTGTAAGAACTTATCCTATTAACAACTTTAAAAGTTATGCAGGTTAGATTAGAATACTAACAAAAAAAACAAAAAAATAATGAACTAACATACTAATATGAATTTTTAATAAATTGTAACCTTGTCTATAAGCGGGAGGAGGGGATGAGAAACGAGCTCCTGGCTTATGTCCAGGAGCACGTCTCGTTAACCCCTTCAACCAACAGCTGATTCTTATTGAAATCAAAAATATTGGTTTAATAATTAAACTCTGATATATATATATGTTATAAGGAAATATCAGGGTAAAATTGTATTATATATCTGAATGTGAGGCCTCGTTTTAATATTTTAATATGTTATGATTAACTAAGAGAGCGGAGCGAGTTGAGCAACAACGCAATGGAAGTCAAAATAAGGTTTTTTCCCACCTACAGGTGGGTCACTCGCTACAGTGCCGACTATAGACACTGTAGCCTCACTTTTTTAGTTTTTTTTTTATCACATAAAATCACTTGTTTGTGTTTTGTGTTTAGTGATAAGAATAATATGGACATACCAACAAAAGTTAATAATTCAAAAACTCCCCCAATACCTAAAGACCTGGGATATGGACGCACCACAAGATTCAAAGGTACTATAATTATTCAAAATGCATGACACCACACAAAAGAACCTAGGAGGAATCTCATTTTGTAGTTGGAATATAAGAGGTATTAACGAACCTATCAAAAGGGGTAAGATATTAGCTCAGCTAAAAATGTATAATTCTGACATTACCTTCCTACAAGAAACACACCTAAAACCTCAGGACCAAGTTAGGCTGAGGGCGAAATGGATAGGTCAAACATACCACTCCTCATTCACTTCAAAATCTAGAGGCACGTCAATTATCATAAGAAAAGGTATACCATTTAAAGCAAAGAATATTATAACAGATATAGAAGGGAGATACCTAATAGTTAATGGAGAAATCCATGACACTCCACTTACTTTGGTAAATATATATGCCCCTAACTTTGATAACCCCCACTTTTTCAATAAAATCTTCAATATAATTGCAGAGTCAAACTATCAAAATGTTATAATAGGCGGAGACTTTAACTGTGTTTTAGATCCGTACTTAGATAAATCAAGTCAAAAACAGAGAGGGAATATGAAATCGAAAACTGGGGAACTCCTCAATACCTACATAAATAACACTAATATAGCAGATGTTTGGAGAATTGTGAATCCAACTGGCAGGGAATATTCGTTTTACTCAATGGTACATAAGACATACTCACGTATAGACTACTTTCTGCTGGATACAAAATTAATCCCCCAAACATCTAATGCAATATACCATACAAATTCAATTTCAGACCATTCTCCACTAACTTTCTTTTTAAAACTGGAAGGATTGTCTAAGAATAATTCATTCTGGAGATTTAACTCTCAAATTTTAAAAGATCCACAAGCGAGTATATATTTAAAAGAACAAATGGAGGTCTTTTTTCAAACAAATGATACTTCAGATATATCGCCTACTTTACTTTGGGAATCTTTTAAAGCATACATTAGGGGTATTATAATTTCATATCAAGCTTTTCAAAATAAAAAGAATAAGAATGAACAAAGACAGTTAGAAGAACTTATTAGACAAATGGATATAGATAATGCTAAAGATCCATCAATAGATAAACATAATAAAATAATAATTTTAAAATTTAAATTAAATAAATTATTATCTGCCAAACTTATAAGACTTTTTCAAATTACAAAACAAGAGCACTTTGAATTTGGGGATAAACCGCATAAACTTTTGGCTCGCCAGCTAAAAAAACGAGAAAAGGAACATACTATACCAAAGATCAAATCAGATAAAGGGGAATTATTAACAACACCGAAGGATATTAATAAAAGATTTGCGCAATTTTACGAGAATTTGTATACATCTAAAACGATAATTGATTCCAATAATATCACAAAGTTCTTGGATACCTGTAATCTTCCAAAGTTAGAGCTGAAGGAACAAGAGGAACTGGGTGCACAAATCTCAATTAAGGAATTAGAAGATACAATAAACTCACTAAAAAATGGAAAAACACCAGGCCCTGATGGATTTACTAATGAATTTTATAAAAGCTTTTATGATAAAATAATACCAAGATTACAAAAAATGTACCAATACGCTTTTAAAAAACGAATACTACCTGATACATTAGCGGAATCAACGATTACATTAATACCTAAGAAAAATAAGGATTTAGAAGAACCTGGCTCATATAGAGCTATAGCATTGTTAAACACAGATCAAAAAATATTAGCGAAAACATTAGCCAGAAGATTAAGTAAATACATTAGTAAATTAATAAACCCAGATCAGACAGGGTTTATCCCTAAGAGATACTCTTCTAATAATATGAGACGTCTACTCAACATAATGCACTCACACAAATCTGAAGATCAAGAATTATCAATTATTTCGCTGGATGCTGAAAAAGCATTTGATCAAGTAGAATGGAATTATATGGATAAAGTATTACAAAAATTTCAACTGGGAGAGAATTTTATTTTATGGATTAAGTTACTATATAACAAACCTACAGCTAGAATACTTACTAATAACATATTATCCTCGAAATTTCAACTATCAAGGGGAAATAGACAAGGATGCTCATTATCACCACAGCTGTTTGCTCTCATTATTGAACCGCTAGCAGAAAAAATTAGAATACACCCTGATATTCATGGATATAATACTAAAGACTCATATAATAAAATATCTTTATACGCGGATGATATATTATTGTATATTACAAAACCTCAAATCACTATACCAAATATATTAAATTTAATTGAAGACTTCGGATCTTTTTCTGGATATAGAATAAATTGGAATAAAAGTGAAATTATGTCAATAAAACCGAAAGATTCAACACATCTTTTAAAATTCCCTTTTAAAATAGCTACAGAAAAATTTAAATATTTGGGAATCGAAATTACCAGAACATATCAAGGTATGCTCAGGGCAAATTTTGACCCCCTACTTAATAAACTGAATACATTAATTAAATTCTGGAAAACGCTTCCGATGTCTTTAATAGGCCGAATAAACGCAATAAAAATGATCTTTTTACCACAAATTTTATACCTATTTCAATCAATTCCTATATACTTACCTAAGAAGTTTTTTAAAAAACTCGACTCAGATATCACTAATTTTATATGGGACTATAAATCACATAGAATACAAAAAACCCATCTGAATAAATCTAAAGTATTGGGGGGTCTAGCACTACCTAATTTTATGTATTATTATTGGTCAGTAAATATTAAAAACATGATTCAACTGATGGATAACTCCGCCCAGCAAGTAGACTGGATTGTAATGGAGAAAGAGGATTGCTCCTCTAGAAACATTGGAGCGATCCTCCTCTCTCCAATGAAATTGAATAACATAAACTATAATAAGAACCCAATTATTCATAGTACAATCCGTATTTGGAAACAAATAAAACAAAATTTAAAATTAAGAAACTTATCACTTTTATTACCTATAGTCAATAACCCTTCGTTTAGTCCTATTATAGATAAAGCTTATACACAATGGGATAGACTAGGAATTAAAACGCTTGGTGACTTGTATGAAACTGGAAAATTACTTTCATTTCAACAATTACAAATAAAATATAAACTCGGAAATAATCAATATTTTAAATACTTTCAAATATGCGACTATTTGAAAAAATATATAAAAGATCATCATAATAACCCAGCAGATGTACTGGACGAGGCAATGCAGATAAAAGCGGAATCAGCAAACTTAATATCATATTTGTACAATATTATCTTAAATGCACAAATACCATCTACGGGGGGTATCAGAAGAGACTGGGAACAAGAGTTAGCTATTAAAATTTCAAAGGAAAGTTGGAATGAATACTTATTAAAAGTGCATAAATGCTCGATTAATGTAAGACACACTTTAATACAATTAAAAATTTTACATAGATTATATTATTCGAAAACTAAAATTCATAAAATTTTCCCAAACGTATCATCTATTTGTGATAAATGTCAATCCCAAGAAGCAACTATAGCGCACTCATTTGTCTTCTGTACAAAAATTCAAAAATTTTGGAATGACATTTTTGAAATCTTTACAAAGTTATTTAAAACAAGACTGATACCCAAAGCAGAATGGATTATCTTCGGAATAACGGAAGATGATCCAGAACTAAATGTGTTTCAAAAGAAATTAATGGATTATGGGTTAATAACTAGAAAAAAGCTAATTCTAAAATTTTGGAAGAAGGCTCCAATACCAACTATAAATATGTGGATTTCAAATATGTTTGAAACATTACACCTTGAAGAGATAAGACTCCTCCTAGCAGGTAAACCAGATCACTTCCACCTGACGTGGTCTGCATTTATAGAATTATTACAAACATAGGGTGCAAAAGTACTTTAAAAAAAATAAAAAATTGAGGTCGGGTAAGGGGGGATGATAGTTGAAGAGTTGGTATGTCCTATTTACGTGATGCTCAAAAAAAAAAACCATTTGTTTCTCTTTTTTTCTCTTTCTCTTTTCTTTTCTTAGGGCCTATTTCTTAACTCTTTTTCTTTTTGTTTTTAATTTCGCTCTTATAGGGTCTTCGTCCTTTTTTGTTGTTACATTTTCTACACTTTTCTACACTTGCACTTTTTCCTTCACTTTCTTCTCTCTTTCAATCTTTTCTTTCTCTAGTGTAAAAAAATAAATAAAGGGAGTACATTAATTGTAAGAAGATATAAATGACGAGTATTAATGTATGTGGTTGTAATGTAATGTACTTCTAATAAATAAAAATTAAAAAAAAAAAAAAAAAAATACAAAGATTCATAAAAGGAGGAGTGTCAGGGGATTTCCACTCTTGGGATTCAACAACAGTAAAATACAAAAGAACAATAATGTTGTGCAAAAATATCTCATGTAAAACAGGAAACCAGCTGTCTCTAGAACCAGGGGTCACTGTTTAAGAATAAGGGGTAGGCCATTTAGGACTGAGATGAGGAACAACTTTTTCACCCAGAGCATTGTGAATCTGTGAAATTCTCTGCCACAGAAGGCAGTGGAGGCAATTCACTGGATGTTTTCAAGATAAAGTTATATTTAGCTCTTAGGACTAAAGGAATCAAGAGATACGGGGAAAAAGCAGGAACAGGATACAGATTTTGGATGATCCGCCATGATCATATTGAATGGCAGTGCTGGCTCGAAGGGCCGTATGGTCTAGTCCTGCATGTATTTTCTATGTTTCTATGTTTCTAAGAGCTAGCATGGCCATGATGAGCTGAATGCCTGCAAGATTTTTCAACTTATTAAGTAAAATATGTCTGCCTCACAAGGATTCTGTAAAATCTGTGATAATTATCTACAAACTTAAGGTTAAATTACAATTAAGGATCATATGGCTGGCAATAAGTCAGTGACTCCTTATTTAAAACAGCTTCCATGGAAAGGGAATCTTTCATTGGAATCAGGTAAGGTTGGTGATCATTTTTATTAATGATAAACTTTTTGCTTTTCTTTAGCTTTTCCCAATTCTGAAACATTCATTCTGCAGCAATGGTTTAACATATATGCTAAAAAAAAAGCACAGATGATATCTTTGTAAACAAATCTTCATTGTTATAACAATGACCGGACTAGAACATATACATAGAAAACATAGAAAATAGGTGCAGGAGTAGGTCATTCGGCCGTTCGAGCCTGCACCGCCATTTGATATGATCATGGCTGATCATCCAACTCAGTATCCCATCCCTGCCTTCTCTCCATACCCCCTGATCCCTTTAGCCACAAGGGCCACATCTAACTCACTCTTAAATATAGCCAATGAACTGGCCTCAACTACCTTCTGTGGCATAGAATTCCACAGATTCACCACTCTCTGTGTAAAAAATGATTTCCTCATCTCGGTCCTAAAAGTCTTCCCTCTTATCCTTAAACTGTGACCCCTAGTTCTGGACTTCCCCAACATTGGGAATAATCTTCCTGCATCTAGCCTGTCCAACCCCTTAAGAATTTTGTAAGTTTCTATAAGATCCCCCCTCAGTCTTCTGAATTCCAACGTGTACAAGCCGAGTCTATCCAGTCTTTCCTCATATGAAAGTCCTGCCATCCCAGGAATCAGTCTGGTGAACCTTCTCTGCACTCCCTCTATGGCAAGAATGTCTTTCCTCAGATTAGGAGACCAAAACTGTACGCAATACTCCAGGTGTAGTCTCACCAAGACCCAGTACAACTGCAGTAAAACCTCCCTGCTTTTATACTCAAATCCTTTTGCTATGAATGCTAACATACCATTTGCTTTCTTCACTGCCTGCTGCACCTGCATTCCTACTTTCAATGACCGGTGTACCATGACACCCAGGTCTCGTTGCATCTCCCCTTTTCCCAATCGGCCACCATTCAGATAATAGTCTACTTTCCTGTTTTTGCCACCAAAGTGGATAACCTCACATTTATCCACATTATACTGCATCTGCCATGCCTTTGCCCACTTACCCAACCTATCCAAGTCACCCTGCAGCCTCCTAGCATCCTCCTCACAGCTAACACTGCCCCCCAGCTTCGTGTCATCCGCAAACTTGGAGATGTTGCATTCAATTCCCTCATCCAGTTCATTAATATATATTGTAAATAGCTGGGGTCCCAGCACTGAGCCTTGCTAGTCACTGCCTGCAAGTCACTGACTGCCCCACTAGTCACTGCCTGCCATTCTGAAAAGGACCCGTTTACTCCTACTCTTTGCTTCCTGTCTGCCAGCCAGTTCTCTATCCACATCAATACTGAACCCCCAATACCATGTGCTTTAAGTTTGTATGCTAATCTCTTATGTGGGACCTTGTCGAAAGCCTTCTGAAAGTCCAGATATAACACATCCACTGGTTCTCCCTTATCCACTCTACTAGTTACATCCTCGAAAAATTCTATAAGATTCGTCAGACATGATTTACCTTTCATAAATCCATGCTGACTTTGTCCAATGAACTCACCACTTTCCAAATGTGCTGCTATCCCATCTTTAATAACTGACTCCAAAATGTTCCGCACCACCGATGTTAGACTAACTGGTCTGTAATTCCCTGTTTTCTCTCTCCCTCCCTTTTTAAAAAGTGGGGTTACATTAGCTACCCTCCAGTCCTCAGGAACTACTCCAGAATCTAAAGAGTTTTGAAAAATTATCACTAATGCATCCACTATTTCTGCGGCTACTTTCTTAAGTACTCTGGGATCCCTGGGGATTTATCGGCCTTTAATCGATTCAATTTACCTAACACCACTTCCTGGCTAACCTGGATTTCACTCAGTTCCTCCATCTCATTTAACCCCCGGTCCCTTGCTATTTCTGGCAGATTATTTATGTCTTCCTTAGTGAAGACAGAACCAAAGTAATTATTCAATTGGTCTGCCATGTCCTTGTTCCCCATGATCAATTTGCCCGTTTCTGACTGCAAGGGACCTACATTTGTTTTAACTAATCTTTTCCTCTTGACATATCTATAAAAACTTTTGCAGTCAGTTTTTATGTTCCCTGCCAGTTTTCTTTCATAATCTATTTTCCTTTTCCTAATTAAGCCTTTTGTCCTCTGCTTGACTCTGAATTTCTCCCAGTCCTCTGGTAGGCTGCTTGTTCTGGCTAATTTGTAGGCTTCCCCTTTTGTTTTGATACTATCCCTGATTTCCCTTGTTATCCACGGATGCACTACCTTCCCTGATTTATTATTTTGCCAAACTGGGATGAACACTTGTTGTAGTTCATCCATGCAGTTTTAAAATGCCTTCCATTGCATATCCACCGTCAACAAGACTGCTAACTAACCCTTCCTCATTACTCAATACCCAGTCTAGAATAGCCTGCTCTCTCGTTGGTTCTTCTACATGTTGGTTTAGAAAACTATCCCGCATACATTCCAAGAAATCCTCTTCCTCAGCACCGCAGCCAATTTGATTCACCCAATCTATATGTAGATAGAAGTCACCCATTATAATGGTTTTACCTTTGTTGCACGCGTTTCTAATTTCCTGTTTGATGCCATCCCCAACTCCACTACTACTGTTAGGTGGCCGGTACACCACTCCCACTAGCGTTTTCTGCCCCTTAGTGTTTTGCAGCTCTACCCATATCGATTCCACATCCTCCAAGCTAATGTCCTTCCTTTCTATTGCGTTAATCTCCTCTCTAACCAGCAACGCTACCCCGCCTCCTTTTCCTTTCTGTCTATCCCTCCTGAATATTGAATATCCCTGAATGTTCAGCTCCCAGCCTTGGTCACCCTGGAGCCATGTCTCCGTGATCCCAACTATATCATATTCATTAATAACTATCTGCACATTCAACTCATCCACCTTATTACGAATGCTCCTTGCATTAAGATACAAAGCCTTCAGGCTTGTCTTTACAACACTCTTACCCCTTATACAATTATGTTGAATAAGGGGTAATAAGTGTCCCTTTTTGATTTTTGCCCTGGTTTTGTCTGCCTGCCACTTTTACTTTTCACCTTGCTACCTATTGCTTCTACCCTCATTTTACACCCCCCTGCCTCTCTGCTCATGCTCCCATTCCCCTGCCACATTAGTTTATATCCTCCCCGACAGCACTAGCAAACACTCCCCCAAGGACATTGGTTCCATTCCAGCCCAGGTGCAGACCGTCCTGTTTGTACTGGTCCCACCTCCCCCAGAACTGGTTCCAATGCCCTAAAAAATTGAATCCCTCCCCCTTGCACCATTTTTCAAGCCACGTATTCATCTGCAATATCCTCCTATTTCTACTCTGACTGGCCCGTGGTACTGGTAGTAATCCAGAGATTATTACCTTTGAGGTCCTACTTTTAAGTTTATCTCCTAGCTTCCTAAATTCACCTTGTAGGACCTCATCCCTTTTTTTACCTATATCGTTGGTGCCAATATGCACCACAACAACTGACTGTTCACCCTCCCCCTCCAGAATGTTCTGCAGCCGTTCAGTGACATCCCTGACCCTTGCACCAGGGAGGCAACATACCATCCTGGAGTCTCGTTTGCGGCCGCAGAAACGCCTATCTATTCCCCTTACAATTGAATCCCCTATTACTATTGCCCTTCCACTCTTTTTTCCCCCCTCCTGTGCCACAGAGCCATCCATGGTGCCATGAACTTGGCTGCTGCTGCCTTCCCCTGATGAGCCATCTCCCCCAACAGTATCCAAAATGGTATACCTGTTTAGGAGGGAGATGACCGCAGGGGACTCCTGCACTACCTGCCTACTGCTTTGCTGGCTATTGGCCACCCATTCCCTTTCTGTCCTCTTACCTTTTACCTGCGGTGTGACCAACTCGCTGTACGTGCTATTCACGACTTTCTCAGCATCGTGGATGCTCCAGTATGAATCCAGCCGCAGCTCCAATCGTTCAATGCGGTCTGCCAGGAGCTGCAGCTGGACACACTTCCTGCAAACGTAGTCACCAGGGACACCGACCATATCCCTCATCTCCCACATGTTGCAGGCTGAGCAAACCACGGGGCCAATCTCCACTGACATAGCTTACTCCCAAATTAACTCTATATTAAATATTTAAAAAAAACTTTATCCTTTAAACTGTACCTTTACTAATAAATACTGTACCCTTAACTCCCAGAATCCTTAACTCCCAGAATCCTTAACTCCCAGAATCCTTAACTCCCAGAACCCTTAACCTGAAAGCAGAAATGTAAAAATGTAAAAACAGTAAGAACATGTAAAAACGTAAGAACAGTTCTCCATTGGCTGTAAACGACCTTGGAAATTCCCAAAATGTGCAAGAAAGGTGTTGGCTATGTGCAAGCTTGTCTTTTTTTTAAAACAACTTATATCTGGAAGGCACACAGGTTTGTTTGTCTAGTGCAGCAACACATGGAGTAAAGGCATCCAGCTGGACTTTTTTTGTCTGATTCCTGTGGAATTCTTGGCAGGTCTACTGCTCATGGACCATACAGCACAGAAGGAAGTGACTGGGCCTGTACTGGTTCTTTGAAGGAGCTCTCCCTCTGCTCTTTCCCTATTGCCCTTTCAAGCACCATTGCTCGGTAAAGGCAGCAAGGGGAGTTGCATCGCAGACTGGGTTCAGTTAAAGTATGAGTCATGACTGGTTTGAGTGTTAGCAAGGAATGAGTGAAGCCCAGTGCTGGTTTGGATCAGGTCACTTTAGATATATGTATCTCACATAATATTGTTAAGGAAATACTGAACTTGTAGTGTAAAACAGCAAGAAATCAAAAATTCTCTGTCGACCTGTGAATAGAGAGAAGCATTTTCAAATGCCAGGAAAATGATCAAATTATGAGCAAGAGAGCCAGAGGGGAGAAGGGTTCATACGCAGTGAGTTGTTGTGATCTGGAATCAACTTCTTAAAAGGCTGGTGGAAGCAGATTCAATGGGAACTGTCATAAAGCATAATATTTGAAAACAAACGTTTAGTAGCTCTTAATGTTCCTTAATGACAATTAAGGAACATATGGCTGGCAATAAGTCAGTGACTCCTTATTTAAAACAATGTGCTGAAAAATTCAAATTGTTTCTTTTTCAGCATCATATAATTAAAAATCGAGCATTTGTCACTGACAGGCAACGTCCAGTAGTACGTAAGTCAGCATTGCAACCAAGACCATAGGTTACCAAGACTCCCGTCTTTCACAATCGAACAGGCAAGAGTTATCGTTCCCTTTGTAATGCTACTTGCAACATTGCAGGGAAAACTTAACCACCATGTTCCAAGAGTTCCCATCAAAGGACATTCCTAAATCAGCCCAGTCTTCCCAGTGTAACACTAGCCTGAGACCCCAATCAGATAATTTCATCCCTCAAGCCCACCCCTCCCTCTGCCCTGCCCAGAACCCAAACCATCCCACTTGTCAATTACAATGATACCGTACAATCCCAAAGCGTCTTCGATACGACAGGACTTTGAGGCCATTGGTTTCCTGTCCTATATATTGCAGCGATCTTAATAGTTATGGTGAGATCTCATCATCCATCAGAGAGCAGATGTTTAGGGGGAAGGAACTTTACCTGCATTGGGCTGGTGGGCACCTCAGCTGTAGGAACTTCCAACCATATCCACTCCAATGCCCCATACTAAGGTGGAAACGGATTGGTCTGGATGCATCCTTCATCCAAGAGCCATCTGACAAAGACCAAGGTCAGAGTATTCATCTCACTGGGGATGAGCTCAAAATAAATTCAAATCACCTCACTGCAACCCTCTGGTACAGATTTCTAAGACATGGAAGAACCATCAGAGTAAGGCAGGCCAAATCTGGTCACAAGAAATTCTTTAGCAGCCAGCCACAGCAAAACCTGATCCAGTCAGCTTTTAGACTATCTAGTACTGACATAGAACTGTAGACACAAGGAACTGCAGTGCTGGTTTTCCAAAAAAGGCACAACATGCTGGAGGAACTCAGCGAGTCTGGCTGCACCTCTGGAGAACATGGATAGGTGATGTTTTGTGTCTGGACCCTTGTTCAGACTTGAATGCTGCCTGACCGCCTGACCCCATTGAGTTACTCCAGCACTTTGTGTCTTTTACTGCCATTGAACTGTTGCTCTAAGAGGAAGTAGGGGGAGGTGTGACAAATGGAGGATAGAATGTAGGCAGAGGTAGAGTGGGAGGAGAGAGGAGGGAAAGGGCATGAGAATATGAAGGAAGGGAGCAGGGAGATTGGGAAGAAGGAGAGGAAAAAGGAGGGGAGAGGAAGAGGAGAGAGTGAGGATAGAGAAGGAAGTGGAAAATGGCCGGGGGGAGGGGAGGGGTGGGGAGGGGTGGGGAGGGGAAGGTAAGAGAAGGACAGTAGGAAGAATAAGAGAGAGAAGGTGAAGGGTGTGAAAGGAAACAGAACACATACTGTAGCTGAAACAGCCGCTGTAAGAACCTGTCCTTTATTCATGAGTGCTGACAACCCTTCAATGGAGAGGGTTAAAACAAGGGCAAGATCATTAAAACTGAGCATTGTTGGACTGGGTGCGAGTGAAAATCAACCAGCTCGGGAGTGTTGGAGAAATAGGGCAGTGCAAGTTGGGACAAGCAGCAGAGTTTAGGTGATCTTATGTTTTTGAATGTGGAAGATGGGAGGTTGGCCAGAAGGACATTAGAATTTTGTTTTTAAATCATTGGACTTGTCAATGATAAAGGTGACAATGGAGATTTTGGCACGATCTGAAGAAATTATTTTCATCCTACCAGTATTCAGTGGAAGGAAATTTCTGCTCATCCACTCACTGCTGGATGTTGGAAAAGCTGTCTGAAAAATCAGAGGGATTGGCGGGATTGATAGAGGAACTGGAAGGATAATTGAACCAGGGTTAGACCAACCTATCCAGCTGGCTGCAGGAACGGGCTAGATTGATTTGGATATTAGGAATACTAGGACCGATTTATGTTACTGATTTTAAAAGCTCTGCACTGTTCCTTGAACCATATTAATATCAGTAGCGATTTTAAAACAATACATAGTAAGTGAGATACACAATGCTTTTAAACCAAAGTTTGAATGTATTTTCATGGCCATTCCAGGGGAGTTTGTACAGACCCCAACCCTTTACACCGAGAAACATCTGTTTTTCTGGTTGTGATCCCGAATGGGATCAAATGTCGAAAAATATGTTTACCGCAAATGTTCACTGGAACTGCAGATCACTGGATGAAGTCAGATTTTCGAAGCAGCTTCAAAGACACCGTACTTGGTTGCTTCGTTCTGAGTGTTCCTGCCACAACCATGTTCAGGCAGTTCCAAATATTGACCTGTCACGTTAACTCTAAATACAGGCCTTCACAGTAGCACATTTTGTACCTCCTACATAAGGTCATGTGATAGGAGTAGAATTAGGCCATTCGGCCCATCAAGTCTACTCTGTCATTCAATCATGGCTGATCTATCTCTCCCTCCTAACCCTATTCTCCTGCCTTCTCCCCATAGCCTCTGACACCTGTACTAATCAAGAATCTATCTATCTCTGCCTTAAAAATATCCACTGACGGCCTCTACAGCCTTCTGTGGCAAAGAATTCCATAGATTCACCACCCTCTGACTAAACTTGACATATTGGTAATATTAGCATTTATTGTGGAGTTGCAGGGGTTAAAATATGACAACAAAATATGACAACATAATTCCAGATATCTGGTCCACTATGAAGATGATACAAGTTCCAATCCCACTCCTAAAAAAAGGTTTACTAAAAATTGAAAGGCATAGCAGAGGGTAGACAATCAGAATATTTTTCCCAAAACTAGTTTTGAACAAGAGGGACCCAATGGGTTGTGCTGCTGCCTCACAGCGGCAGAGACCCATGTTCGATCCTGACCTCGGGTACTGTCTGTGTGGAGTTTGGACCCACTCCCTGTGACCACGTGGGTTTCCTCTGGGTGCTTCAGTATCCTCCCACATCACAAAGACGTGCGGGTTTGTAGGTTAATTGGCCACTGTAAATTGCCCCTGTTGCTTAGGGAGTGGATGCGAAAGTGGGATTACATGGAACTAGTGTAAAAGGGTGATTGATGGTCAGCATGGACTCGGTGGGCCAAAGGGTCTGTTTCCATGCTACATCTCTAAAGTAGTTTCCAGGGAATTAGTTGACCTAGTCCCAGTTGGTTAACTAACCAACACTTCAGTTAAGTAGAAGGAATAACGCAATGCCCTTTAGTTCAACAAACTTAACTAGATGGCATGAGTGAGGGGCAAAGTATAAAGATGTGCAGGGAAAGTTTTTTTACACAGAGGGTGGTGGGTGCCTGGAACGCGCTGTCAGGAATGGTGGTGAAGGCAGATATAATAGTGGTGTTTAGGAGACTTTTAGAAAGGCACATGGGTATGCAGGGAATGAAGGGATGGGTGTAGTTTAATTTGCCATCATGTTCAGTAAAGGCATTGTGGGCCAAAGGGCCAGCTCCTATGCTGTAATTTTCAATGTTCTATGTTAGGTGTGGAAATTAAATTGAAATAATATAGTAAATCTGGAATTTAAAATAAAGATATTGTCAATTAAGGAGTTTGAGAAACCACAAGTTTGTCATTAAAATATCTGATTCATTATCCTTATCTCATGTGGTCAGTTAGTGTTAGCAGATCCACATCACTGCAGTTAATTCTTAACTACTTTCAGAAATTGCCTCAGTTCAACTGCAATCAGGGAACTGTAATCTCCAATAGAAAGGTAAATGAGTGACACCCTGGCACCTTAAATAAATAGATGCCATTTTTGGTGTCCAGCAGAATAATGAGTCAATTGGGAAATGCTTTGCTCCTGAATTATGTGGTCTGAAGTCATAGGATGACAGTCAAATGAAAGTGTGCCCTATGTGTCCTTCATAATTTGTTAAAGAAAAATGTCCTCAAGTGGAGGCAGCTGTGCAGATGACGGTGATACATCATCAGATTGCTCCCTTTTCTATTTATATGGAACATTTGCCAACTCTGTAACTATGGGAGCTCCATGTCTTCAACACAAATATTGTCGGGATCTTTAAGCTGGCAGCTGCCATCATCAGTTCAGTTACAGAGGGAACTGAGTGTGTGTTGCATTGCGGCTGTCCAAATAACTGAAGCCTTACACCATGATAAAGGTCCAAAGACTTTATTAACGACATAGCACAGGTAACTTCATGCTAGCACGTTTTTCTAATAGTGCGGGAACCAGGCAGGGAGGGTTACTGCAAAGCTAGTGGGCGTAACTACAAAAGCATGACTCATAACATGAGTGACACTGATCTACAGTGTGGCGTTTCTCATTTACAAACAACAAGCCCACAAGCAACAGCATCTCTGGAGAACACGGGATAGGTGAAGTTTTCGGTCAGGACCTTTCTTCAAACTGAGTGTGGTGTGGAAAAACTGGAAGAGGGGCAGAACAATGTCTGGCGACGGAAAGGTGGACGCAGATGAGTTGGGGGGGGGGGTTGTTAGGCTGATGTTGGACAAAGGCAAGAGATGAAAAATGAAAGGTGTAAGATAAGGATAGAAGAAGTGTGAATTGTGAAGACAGAGGAAGGAACATAGGTGGAGAGGGAAGGGAGAACTGGGTGTGTGTTAAGGTGGGCCACAGGGAAGAAAGGGAGGGGAAAAATGGAGAGGAGAAGTGGGGCGGGGGGGGGGGGGGGGTTGCAGGTTAGTTACCTAAAATTGGAAAGATCAATGTTCATACAGTTAGGTTATAATCTTCCCAAGTGGAATAGAAGGTGCGGTTCCAACAGTTTGCGCATGACCTCACACTGGCAATGGAGGATGCCCAGGACAGGAAGGTCAGTATGGGAATAGGAAGGGGAGTTCAAATGGTTGGGAACCAGGAGACCTCATAGACCTTGACGGATGACACGAAGCTGGGGGGCAGTGTTAACTGTGAGGAGGATGCTCGGAGGCTGCAAGGTGACTTGGATAGGCTGGGTGAGTGGGCAAATGCATGGCAGATGCAGTATAATGTGGATAAATGTGAGGTTATCCACTTTGGTGGCAAAAACAGGAAAGTAGATTATTATCTGAATGGTGGCCGATTAGGAAAAGGGGAGATGCAACGAGACCTGGGTGTCATGGTACACCAGTCATTAAAAGTAGGCATGCAGGTGCAGCAGGCAGTGAAGAAGGCGAATGGTATGTTAGCATTCATAGCAAAATGATTTGAGTATAGGAGCAGGGAGGTTCTACTGCAGTTGTACAGGGTCTTGGTGAGACCACACCTGGAGTATTGCGTACAGTTTTGGTCTCCTAATCTGAGGAAAGACATTCTTGCCATAGAGGGAGTACAGAGAAGGTTCACCAGACTGATTCCTGGTATGTCAGGACTTTCATATGAAGAAAGACTGGATAGACTCAGTTTGTACTCGCTAGAATTTAGAAGATTGAGGGGGGATCTTATAGAAACGTACACAATTCTTAAGGGGTTGGACAGGCTAGATGCAGGAAGATTGTTCCCGAAGTTGGGGAAGTCCAGAACAAGGGGTCACAGTTTAAGGATAAGGGGGAAATCTTTTAGGACCGAGATGAGGAAAAAAATTTTCACACAGAGTGGTGAATCTCTGGAATTCTCTGCCACAGAAGGTAGTTGAGGCCAGTCCATTGGCTATATTTAAGAGGGAGTTAGATGTGGCCCTTGTGGCTAAAGGGATCAGGGGGTATGGAGAGAAAGCAGGTACAGGATACTGAGTTGGATGATCAGCCATGATCATATTGAATGGTTGTGCAGGCTCGAAGGGCCGTATGGCCTACTCATGCACCTATTTTCTATGTTTCTATGTTTCATTGAGTGTAAGTGTTCGGTGAAATGTTCATCGGGTCTAGGCGTGGTCTGATCAATGTAAAGGAGGCCTTGTTGAGAACACTGGACACAGTAGATAAGATTAGAGGAGATAGAGGTGAATCTCTGTTTCACCTGGAAGATCTTCTGGGGCCCCGGATAGATGTGTGGGAGGAGGTATAGAGACAGGTGTTACATCTCCTGTGGTTGCAGTGGAACGTACCTAGGGAGGGGGTGGTTTGGGTGAGAAGGGATGAGTGAACAAGTAGTTGTGGAGGAAGCGGTCTCTGCGGTAGGCAGAAAGGGGTGGGGATGGGAAGATGTGAATGGCGGTGAGATCACATTGGAGATGACGGAAATGTCAGAGAATAATTTGTTGAAAGCGGAGGTTGATGGGGTGAAGGGCGAGGACCAGGAGAACTATCCTTGTCTGTCTGTCTGGAGGGAGGGGGAAAAAGAGCAGAACTATGGAATAGAAAGGAGACGTGGGTGAGGGATCCAACTATGTCAGCTTGGGGGAAACCACATTTACTAGAGAAAGAGGACATCTCAGATGCCCTAGAATGGAAAGCCAACCTTTGGAGCAGATGCAGCAGAGATGGAGAGATTGAGAGCAGGGAATAGCATCTTTTCAGGAGGCATGGTGGGAGGAGGTGTATTCAAGATAACCTGTGGATTTGTAGTAAAGTCAGTCGACAGCGAGATCAAGAACAGGGAGATATGTGTCAGAATTAGCCCAAGTGAATTTGAGGGAAGGGTGGAATTTACCCCTTCTCCTATCTCCAACATTCCTCCTCCTGGACTACCCCTTTACTCTCTCCCTGGACCCTTTTATTTCCAACTGCTGGTGTGACACCAACCATCTTGACTTCTCCACTTTCCTTAATCACTCCAATCTCATCCCCTCGGAACACACAGCCCTCCACTCACTCAGCAACAATACCAACATCTATCTATCTCTCTATCTATCTCTCTATCTCTCTATCTCTCTATCTATCTCTATACAACTAAAAGTCTTTGTCTTGTTTGTGCCCACAATGTGTCTCTGTGTCAATCTGAAGAAGGGTTTCGGCCCGAAACGTTACCTATTTCCTTCGCTCCATAGATGCTGCTGCACCCGCTGAGTTTCTCTAGCATTTTTGTGTACCTTCGTGTCTCTGTGTCAATCTGGTTAATTCCTATCTTCTTCCAAAAGCTAAGCCACAGCCTTCCCATTTTCACACATCCTACTCACATTTTTCCCGTGGTGGTGATAAACATCTTCCCATCACATTTCCACCTATATTTCCTGTTATTAATAGTTGAAATTTTAAAAACAGACAGATTTCTTCAAACTCACCCATTTTGGAAAAAAAATCCGATTGACGGTACAATGCTCTCGCAAGGCAGGACGGGCCACTCCGGGAGCGAGGGGCATTCCAGCACTGCAACGCCCCCTGTTAGGAGGAATATGGGAGATAGAGGGATAGGAGGGGGGTAGGGAGGGGAGAGGAGTGACTGATGGTAGGGGAAAGAAGAGGGAGGGATTGGGGGGAGAGGAGAGAGGAAAGAAGAGGGAGGGTGAAGATGAGGGGGAGGCAGTGCTGGGGGATGAGGGGAAATGAGCTGTGCCTGCGCAGTTGGGGGGCTATGCGTGAGAGGTGGAATATTGCATTGGGGGAACGGGTGAGTGGTGGAATATTGTGCTGGGGGAGCAGGCCCAACGGGGCTTCACAGTCTAGTTGTTATTAAACCCACAGACAGGGGAGGTGCTGTTGTAGTCTCGCAGGCTGACCTCTACCGTACTGAGGCCACCCGCCAGCTCGCTAACCCTTCCACATTCCTACTCATTGACCAAACATTTTTCACACAGAGAGTGGTGAATCTCTGGAACTCTCTGCCACAGAAGGTAGTTGAGGCCAGTTCATTGGCTATATTTAAGAGGGAGTTAGATGTGGCCCTTGTGGCTAAAGGGATCAGGGGGTATGGAGAGAAGGCAGGTACAGGATACTGAGTTGGATGATCAGCCATGATCATATTGAATGGCGGTGCAGGCTCGAAGGGCCGAATGGCCTACTCCTGCACCTATTTTCTATGTTTCTAGCCCCACATACGAACACCAGGACATCATCTCCCAGACTGTCACTGATCTCAACACCACTGGCGATCTGCTCCACAGCCTCCAAGCTTATAGTTCCCCAGCCCCACACTGCTTGCTTCCGTCTTCATACCAAAATTACACCTGATCCCCACTTTACCGTCATTGGATTTTTTATTACCCCCTGGAGAGGTTTGCTGTCTGTTTTTATGGTTTTTGTTAATTTATTCATTCAGGCTATGTATTTTAGATATAAAAGGTTGTCTCAGTCTTGGATTGGATAAAATGATTCTCCACCTACTGAGGTCCAATATCAAAGTGATTGCCTCACAATTTACATCCTTAATTTGAGGATTGTAAGTAAGAAGCTAAAGGGCCTGTCCCACTTGGCCGTCATTTACGCGGCAGGCCGGTAGTGACTGACGTGCGACGGTCGCATCATCACCTGTCATCATGCGCCTTCAAATATTTTATCTGCTCTGCAAGTAGAATTAGTCAGCGTATTGACATCATTTGTTAAGTGAAACATTGATAAAATAGAACGAGAACTTACCGTTTGAAGTTTGATCTTTATTTTATGAGAAGTTCAAGTGAGGGAATACGTGAAGAGCCCGCCAGCCCACATGCGCATCAATCTTCAGAGCAGCTGTATGAAACCACAGACTAGTTGCTGAACTTAAACTATAGAAAGATTAACGACCTTAGAACTACCGAATGATCTTTATGAGAAGTAGGGTTGGGAGTGGAGGGCACTTCAACTTCTCATAAAATAAAGATCAAACTTCAAACGGTAAGTTCTCGTTTAATCTTTCTATTTTATTTCGAAGTCACGTGAGTGACTACGTGAAGACTTCAAAGCTCTGTGGTTTCACGCAGTAACCCAATCTGTGTGTGAACCACTTAAACAGAAAAACCATTAATGGTAGAAAAAACATGGGTTATTAATACCATGATGCTAACTTGCATACATGCCCATTGTTCTTAACCGAACCATAGTCCCAATTGACTTTGAGTTGGACAATAACTCATGCAACACTGTGCAGAGTGCTATCTGCAAATATTCAGACATATTCAACCAAATTTATAATTTATTAACATGCACTAAGCTCAGTGCACTTGTATACCTAATGACACCCCCAATCTCTGCTCTGGTGGGTATGTTGTCAACTTCAAATGTACGCAATCATGCCCATTTCAAACTACCCTAATGTCAGTTATGACCCAAAGACCGAGCCAGAGATAAAGACTGTGTTCTTTGTGCTGAGATCAGTAACTGAAAACATAATCATCTTAAAAATACTGCTCCCATTTGGAATACAGTAGAAGCATATTTGCATAATAATTTACTGATATACATCGCACACTACAATGAGTGTAGGCTATTAGAGTGGTCATATAAAAGACACCCTGCATAACGTTAGTGAACAGCGGGTGAATAACCAATCATTTATTGTCCCACTTATGGTACTATAGAGAATGACAAAGCTGCACAAGCAATGTCAATTGTGCTATCACATAAACGCTTCTCTAGGCTCAAACTGAAAGCCACACAAAACCTCTGTTACTTCCGTTTAAAAAATAACTCACATATTTGTTCACAAATTTCCCATACAATTGTACAGAGTAGGTATGTTACAAAACTTACCTTCAGTTGCGCTGTAATTCTGCCACTGGCCGTGTGCGCGATTTTGGCGCCTTTAAGGGGGGGCGGGGTTAAAACGCGGGTTTCTACTCCCTTGTCCTGGTTAATATTTTGTTGGAGTACAAGCCTTGGCTGAAAAATCGTTCCTAGTGGCGATTTGTGTATTTTTTATTTTTATTAAATCATCAATGTCAGCGCTAGAGTAATTTTAAAATCAGCTCCTGAAGCGTCAACGTCGATAACAGGGACGGATTTCACACACGGGACAGGTAAACGAAAGTGGTTTCTTTAAATGTATAAAAGTGCTTCTTAAGAAGCCTTTAATTCACATTTTTTCATGCGACACGATGATTTTATTCTCCGAATTAACGGCAGTATTTTTCATCCCAATACGGGGTTAAATTCACCGCAAATTAACGTTCCAAAAGATCGCGTTCCAGAAATCCTCACTCACAAGATGATTTAAATCCCCATTAATTTACAGGTATTAAACATTCAATTCCTTCCATTTGGCCTGTAAATTCATGAAAATTAGATTTAAAAATTATGTTATATTGTGAATTATTGTGTGAATGTTATTTGGACCCTTAGGCTATTTAAAAATGTTAATCTATTCTTAAGAAATTGATAGATGTTTAGATCTAGTAATTTAATTTTGTAATTAGCTACAATTAGGTAACTAACTAATTATATGCTTTACTTTCATGTCTTCGAAGTAAGATTGTTTCATATTTGTTTCAGAATGCTTCAATCTATAATAACTGAAAATTTATTTCAGTTATCATAATTTTTAAGAAAGTTATGGGCTTTTAACTGTCCTCGATCACAGCTTTTGTGTTAAGTCAATGGAAAAGCAATAGGGAACTAGATGCTAATTTCTGAGTATGATAATGGCCATAACATTTTTAATACTGAAGATATGAAAGTGAATTAAGTGTCAAATTAAACTTCTTTTTATGCTTTATCTGATGGGATAAATTGCAGACTTTATTTTTAAAATCTCAAAATTTTGTAACATTGCTATACAGAGCTAGTCTTGTCTGCCCGAGAAGACAGGCTGCCCCAGCCATCACTCGTGAGCGAGTAAATAGGAGTTGCTTCAGCCGCCTTACCATGGCCTGAATGAATAGGCAAAATTGGCACTATTAAATTTCACGTTGCCTCATACTTAATATCGCAAGAGGTATCTACTGATAACCCTCAAGTTTTATCAGCTGCAAAATGTTGCATATTATCTAAAACTCGATGCCACAATGCCCTTAGGTCTGAGTAGGGCAGCATTGACTTCCACCACTGGCTTTGTTATCAAACACCAGATAATCTGTGCCTCATGTGAATAAATATGGCAAAATATGCATCTTCAAGATTGATTCTCTGAATCAGTTAAATTTCAGAAACCCAATCATCCATTTAAACTGGGTAACTAAACACATGATCAGATTAGCCAAATGCTAACCTGATTCGGCATGCTCCATGTTTCTGTAATCTTGATAAATATAAGAAATATACCCCTCTAGTTCTTGTCCAGACCACTCAACCTCCGATGAGATGTCAATGATTCCCCTCGGAACCACTGTTCCTCTATTGACCATACGGACGGAAATATTCTGGCTTTTCTTGCCGCGGAAGATGCATTATCTAGTTATTGATACATTTCGCTGATAACATATAATCAGAACCTTATGACTAGAGCTGAAATACAGTCTCCCCTTGATGTGGGAATACAAGTACCCTGTCAACTCTTGACTATAAGAGTCACCACGAATTCTCAGCGTTCTACCTCAGAGTGGAATTTAGCATAATGCAAAACCTGAATCTGGAATTGCTTCGCAGTCCTCTGACTGAACCTACTTGTCTGAGTCGCCAGAGTGCACAACCCAATCTCCTCGACCCGCCACTCAATCAGGAATACTGGTATTGAGAGCCTACGGATTATTATAAATACATTGTTGATTCACAACATGAACCTGCAGGTCGGATAAAAATATTATATGCCAGACCAGCTTCCTGCTGGTAGCTACATATCCCAGAGAGGATGGCAATGATGATTCCAATGAACCGGCAACTCTACTAACTGAGCAGAAATTTAAACATGTGTTGAGGAAGACTTCAACTACTTCATTTTACTGAGCAGCCTGATAACCTCAATCACAGATGATGAGGCAGTGCTTCCCCGGCCAATATGACCCTTATGGCCAGCCAGTTCAAGTCAAGTCAAGTCAAGTGAGTTTATTGTCATGTGTCCCTGGTAGGACAATGAAATTCTTGCTTTGCTTGAGCACAACAGAACATAGTAGGCATTTACTACAAGGCATTCTATAAATATATACACAATGGTCAATATACTGATAAAGTGCAAATAACAGTATTGGCTAATAAAGTTCAGTGTTATGTCCGAGCCAGGTTTAATAGCCTGATGGCTGTGGGGAAGTAGCTGTTCCTGAACCTGGTCGTTGCAGTCTTCAGGCTCCTGTACCTTCTACCTGAAGGTAGTAGGGAGATGAGTGTGTGGCCAGGATGGTGTGGGTCCTTGATGATGCTGCCAGCCTTTTTGAGGCAGCGACTGTGGTAGATCCCCTCGATGGAAGGGAGGTCAGAGCCGATGATGGACTGGGCAGTGTTTACTACCTTTTGTAGTCTTTTCCTCTCCAGGGCACTCAAGTTGCCGAACCAAGCCACGATGCACCGGTCAGCATGCTCTCTATTGTGATGGTCTACCCTGATCCAGAGTAACCAAGCTGTCCTTTCAGAAGTTACTATGCAAGGCACCCTGCCAATGTCTCTGCATCAACCTGATCTATCCCAGAGACAGTGAAAAAATACTAGACAGCCCATGCTGCCAGTAAACCCAAACCTGGGCCGACAGACTGCTCCATTTTGGAGTTTTACGGAGGTAAATAAAGAGACCTTACCTGCCAGCGTCTCTGAACCCGGGTCGATTTGCTTGTTGGAGCTACAGCGAAGTTCCATTTGCAGACCCTGTCTGCCATGCTTGCCATTTCTTCAGCTGGTGTGATGTTAGATAGCTGATGCCGCTGGCCAACTCCTCTTGAATGAATGAATACTTTATTGTCATTATAACATTTAAAACATGTACAACGAAATTAAAAATGCCAACCATTTTAAAATAAACAACTAAAATAAATAACATGAAAAAAAACAAGCATAAACACACAACCATACATTCTTCTGTCGATTTCACAATCCCTTTGGTATGTAGCGCACCTGCGCTCATTTAGTGGCTACAATAAGTGTAGTTATTGCTGTGGGATAAAAACTGTTTTTGAGTCTGTTTGTCCTTGTCGTCATTGATCTGTACCGTCTGCCTGACGGCAACAGTTCAAACAGGGAGTGTCCGGGGTGGAAAATGTCCTTTATGATGTTCTGGGATTTTTTGAGACAGTGGGAACTGTGTAAGTCCTCCAAGGTGATAAGAGGGCAGCCGATGATCTTCTGGGCGTTGTCAATAGCCCTCTGGAGTGCTTTCCTCTTAGCCGCTGTGCAGCTTGTGTACCACACGCATACACAGTATGTTAAGATGTTCTCTATTGAGCACCGATAAAAGGATAGCAGCAGTCTCTGGGTGATGTTGTTCTTCCTGAGCACCCTCAGGAAGTACAGTCTCTGCTGGACCTTTTTCAGCAGTGCAGAGGTGTTCACGCTCCATGTCAGGTCCTCCTCAATGTGGATTCCCAGGAAGCGGAAATCCGCCACCCTCTCCACACAGTCCCCTCTGATGATTAGTGGTGTAATGTCCATTTTCTTCTTCCTGTAATCTATTATGAGCTCCTTGGTCTTTGAGGTGTTGAGGAGCAGGTTATTCTTGTAGTGGCTTGCCCATCCCCGAGGGAACAGCAAATTTAGAGGCAAGAGCAGGCAGCTCTTCCTATGCGACTCTCGTACATCATGCATTAAAGCGTGGGATTCAGGCATAAGTCATGTTCAGAGTCATGTTCGGTGTCATTTCCATACTGGACTCTGAACATTCCCTTAGAGTGGGAGGAATAGTGCAACCCTGAACCAGGAGTTGCTACAGGCATATGACTTGAACTGCCTGTGCATGCCTCCATAACATGGAGCATATTATTTTGCACCATCTCCAACACTCCTTTCATCCGAGTGGGGGAATATTGCAACCCTGAACCAGGAGCTGCCTCAGGCATATGACTTGAACAGCCTGTGTATGCCTCCGTAACATGGAGCATATTATTTGGCACCATCTCCAACACTCCTTTCATCCGAGTGGGAGGAATATTGCAACCCTGAACCAGGAGCTGCCTCAGGCATATGACTCGAACTGCCTGTACATGCCTCCGTAACATGGAGCATTTATTGTGCCACCATCTGATTCAGCAGATGTTCCAATTGAGACAAATGGCCAATCACATCTGCCATAGATGTGGGGACAGAATCCCCTTGATCCAAATCGTCTGACAGGACTTGTCCCACAGACTTGGCTTTGACTTTGCCCTGAATCGGGTTGCCAAGTTGCTCCCTCTAGGAGCCGAATCGGGACTAGCTGTGCAGATCGGTGCTCTGTCGGTATAAATCATCATTATTTATTATACTTACCAGACAGATTGCACCTGCTAGTGACTCCGAGTCCTTGCTCCCTTCTGGAGCCTCAACGGAGTATTTCAGGGAGGAAATAGAGCACCACCCTGCACCAGGTGTTGTTTCCTCAGGCCTCTGGCCCCTATATGACTCGGATGAGCCGGCATTATAATCAGAGTCACCTCTTCCCGATAGTCCGCTAGACAGAGTGGGAGAAATACTGCAACCCAGCCAGGTGTTGCAAATTACTGGAGCTGTCTGTAATGCCTCCGGTATATGGAACATAGTTTGCTCATATGATTAAACAGAAGCATAGCTCCATTGGATCAAAGATTCGACTGCTTTGTCGATATCCACATGGTTGGGGTCTCTATGAAAGATCTCCAACAGTCCCTTCTACTGAGCGGAAAATATCATGACGCAACCCTGCACTAGGTATTGCTCCACAGGTGTCTAATAGACCCAGCTGAAAAAAGGCTTCCCAAGCCAGGAGCTCCTTTCTGGAGCCTTAATGGAGTTCCTCCGAACAGCCGCCTGCTCCAGTGGAGCCCCATACTCTGCCGTAATGGCAAGTCAAATTTTACTACACCATATGGTGTATGATAATAAATGTCCTATCTGCTGCGATAGTCACAAACGTGACCGAACAGCAACCGCTATTAAAAACTGCCAGCTCTATTTATAACTCACTTAATCAGTTCATCAGATTTTTGACTTCAATTAAAGAACTATCTGTAATATATCAAAATGCCCCTATAAATAGAGCACACACTATATAGTTTACAGCGTATGCTGCCTCAGCAGCATCTATGTTTAAAAATGTTTTGGGCTATGGCAGCTGAGCTTACCTAGCGTTCGCTGCCCTGGCCGCGGCTAATTTTCAAAAGCACCGGCTGCTGTTATCTTCAGCAGCGATCAAAACCCTAGCCGCGGCTAATTTAAACTACCGTCTGCTGCTAATCTAAGCAGCGAGCTCGCCTAGCCGCGCCGGCAGCCCCAACTCCTAATGGAGCTTCCACGGTGGCCTCAAATCCGGCCACCTGCTCCCGTTTGGAGCTCCAAGCCGGCAGCCGCAATATTGAAACCGAGCTCCTATGGAGCTTCCACGGCGGCCTAAAATCCGGCTGCCTGCTCCCGTTTGAGCTCCAATGCCGGCAGCCGCAAACGAAACCGCGCTCCTATGGAGCTTCCATGGCGGCCTCCAAATTCGGCCGCCCTCTCCCATTCGGAGCTCCATCTGCGGCAGCCGCAATATTGAATCTGGCTCCTAATGGAACCTCCATGGCGGCCCAAGACCAGCTGCCTCCATCAGCTACTCTGGGCCCATTGTCCGCAGCGGCCCACTGAAAATAAAATTAACTTACCTGCCAGAGCAGTTGCGAACTGCTCCGACTCTCGCCCCATGCGTTCGGCGTATTGACGTGCATGCGGGCTGGCGGGCTCTTCACGTAGTCACTCACGTCACTTCGAAATAAAATTATTGTTTGCTGGAAAAATTCATTTACTTTTAAACTTTCTGAAATACTCCCAACAAACACAAAATTGTATTCCATTATAGCAGTTTGAGGGTTTGAACCCAGCTTAAGAATTAGTTTGGAAATTCTTTTTTAAATGGTGTTAGCAAAATTGTTGGTGGTTATTTTAAAAAAAAACTAATTTGGTTACTAGTGTTCTTTTAGGATATAAAATCTGCAATCCTTACCTGGATGTTAACTTTTGAAACATCCTTAACTAAGGATGTTTCAAAAATACTTATTAAGGTGTTATTCTGAAGGCATTACAGGGCTCGAAATTAGAGGTTGCCCGGGTGCCACAGACCACTCAAAGCGCCGCCGGGCAACCTAAACACTGAGTCATTTTGCCCAGCTTGGCAACCAGATACTGGTTTGTACCGTAGACACAAAAAACAGGAGTAACTCCGCGGGTCAGGCAGCATCTCTGGAGAAAAGGAACACGATGTTTCGTGTCGGCGGCGGCTGTGCGGGGCAAAGATACTAGGTGCGGGGGCGACGAAGGGTCGGAGCGAATGACGGGCCCCGAACAGCGGCAGCAGTGGCCGCGACAGCGGCTCCATCTCCTCCTCCTCCCGCACCCCGCCCGCCCTGATAAGGGCCTCTGCTTGCAAACCCGCTAACTGCGCTTTCAAAACAAACCCTCCCGCACTCCGAGGCCAGGAGGAGGGAGGGAGGGGGAGGCCTCGGAGTGCGGGAGGGTTTGTTTTGAAAGCGCGGTTAGAGGATTTACAAGCAGAGGCCCTTATCAGGGAGGAGGAGGAGATGGAGCCACTCTCGCGGCCGCTGCTGCCGCTGTGCAGGGCCCGTCATTCGCCCCGATCCTTCTGAAGCAGCTATACCAAAGATCTTATAGCTACAGGATCTCTGAGCTGCACCGCCCGGCCCCGCACCTTGCTGTTGGCTGGCGGAGGAGGGCAGTGGCAAGGAGTTCCCAACGGCCAAGGCAGCGGGGCGATGTTGTCCGAGGAGCGCTGACCTTCCTTCCTCCCCACCTCGCCCCCCCTCTCCCTCTCTCTCTCTCTCTTGTACGCCCCTCCACCCCTTATCCTGGGACCCCTCCACTCCATCCCGCACTGATCCCCATTCCCGCCTCTATTCAGTCCTCACTGACATCCCCTGTGCTCCCCTCCACATCTACCCCCCCCCATCTATTCACCCTATCCACCTCACATTGCTTCTCCTGCCACCCCCCCCCCCCATCCATCCTACACTGGTTACCCAATTCACCCTGTACTTACCCCTTTCCCATCCATCCTGCACTTCTCCTCCATCCATCCTGTACTGATCCCCCATCCATCCTGTACTAATCCACGCATTCATCCCGTACTGACCCACCCTCCATTTACCCTGCACCTTCCCCCCTTCCCCTCATTCATCCTGTAGTGATCCCCCATTCATCCTGCACACCCTCCGATCCACACTGTACTGACCCTCCCCCATTCATCCTGCACTGATCTCCCCACCCTCACCCCATCCATCCTGTACTGATCCTCCCATTCAAGAAGAATGGGGGGAACAGTCTGAAGAAGGGTCTCGACCCGAAACGTTGCCTATTTCCTCGCTCCATAGATGCTGCCTCACCCGCTGAGTTTCTCCAGCACTTTTGTCTACCCCCATCCATCCCGTACTGAACCCCCCCATTCAACACCAGTGACATCCCCGGTGCTCTCCCCTCACAATTTTACCTACTCCAACCAACACGTATTAATTCACCTGCCTCAATCCATCCATTCTGCACCGACTGCCTTCTAACCACCCCCCCCCCCCCCCCCACCCCTACCATCTATCCACCCCGCACTGATTCACACACACCCCCCTCCCTGACCCTATTGTGCTGGAAATGTCTTCAGAGCGAACATTGACTATGTTTGATAACGGAATGCAATCAAATGTGTTTTAATTCCCAATGTTATTATTTGTTTTAATCCATAAAGATGGATTAATTAAATTGTGAACACGAGAAACATTAAAACCACAGTGTTCGATTGTCACTGCTGCCGTTGACACGTTATTACAGAATTCATTCTAACGGCAAATCAATGCTCTTAATATGAAGTATCAGTACTGTAGTTATTTAATGAGCAACATTCACAACTATACGTACGCATATATGTTACCATGGTCCAGGATTTATTGACACAGGTTGATCATACGCTGAATAATCCAACCACATGTTTGTTTGGAAGTGGAAAGAACTAATAGAAATTGCATTAATTGCAATGTGTAAAAAGAGTTGAGATACTGTCTTATAATTCATGTCTTGATTGGTGAATATGTTTAGTTTGTGACTTTATTTGAAGCAGAAATAATATGTGAATGCTTCATTGAGTATAATTCCGACTGGTAACTACGCACTTCGTCCGAGCACATTATCGCACGCGTCATGCAAACCATCTTAAATGACCACCTAAACTGTCATTTGGCAACCTAAACAGCTGCCAAGGTTGCCCGGCTGGCAACAGGGAAAAAAAGTTAAGCGAGAGCCCATGCATTACTCTGAAAGCATTGATGCTTACGGCGTAATTATTTTCTCATTGTGGCCGATTGCATATGGGCGGCAAGCAGCGGCGCATGGTTACGCACGGTGACGTAATCATGCGTCACCCCGCACTAAACGTACGAGGTCAGGACATCAGCGTGCGACCGCAGTACGTCCGCGTGCGAAAGCGATACGCCACGCCGGTGGCGCACGAAGATTTCGTGCAGCGTGAAATCCTGCAGCTCCGCGCGATACCGTGCACAACTCCATACTCCTCCACGCCTCTCCATGTGCCTGTCCCGCGCTACCCACACGCTACCCGTGCGTCACAACGCGACGACCAAATTTTTGGACGTCGCGTAAATGGCGCGCAAATGATGGCCAAGTGGGACTGGCCCTTTAAAAAGGAAATGAAAGGGAACTTCTTTTGAGAATTAGGAATTCGCCACAACATAAGTTCATAAGTCAGAGGAAGAGAATGAGGACATTTGGCCCATCAAGTCAATTCCAACATTACATCATGGCTGATCTATCTTTCAATCTCAACCCTTTCTCCTGCATTCTCCCCATAACCCTTGACACACTTACTAATCAAGAACCTGTAAATCTCTGCTTTAAAAATACCCAAAGACTTGGCCACTGCCATCTGGCAAAATAAATTATTCCACAACTCCTTTCTAAAGGTACATCCTTCCATTTTGAGGCTATGCCCTCTGGTCCTTGACTCTCCCACTAATGGAAACAACCTCCACACATCCACACTATCTCCGTCTTTTATTATTTGGTAAATTCCAATGAAATTACCCCCTCATCCTTCTAAACTCCAGCGATTACAGGCCCAGAGCCATCAAACGCTCATCACACATTAACCTGATCTTGATCATAGCAGTGGTTAAAAGGATAGGTGCTGGTCAGAAAAAGAGAATAATATAAAAGGGAGTTGGTAAAACAGACCATCTCTCAATGTTGACCCAGCTGGAACATCAGCCATGATTCTGAGATATGAACCCAGGCAAGCATTTGCTACTTTCTGGATTCCACCTAATACTTATAAAGGCAATATCACCATATTATTTGATACAATTCTCATGGAGTCCAAGGTTGGATGTCTTCCCATTATTCAATATTCAAAACTGCACTAGAGTATTCTAACAGCAGCTATGCTATTGCTTCTGTAGCCTAGAGTCGGCTCCTCCATTTGTAAAGCCAGAACTTGTTTTCCTTCACAATTTCTGCACGTGCTTCCATTTCAATTGACCTGTTGTGGTCTCTCTCCTGCTCTCAGCCTTTGTTAATTCTGCTCTTCCCCTTTGGAGGTTGTAAGCCTGTGCACTATCAATGATATATACCCATATTAAATCTCCCCAGAGCTTCTCCTGTTCCTTGCTCTGCAGAGGTAACAATGAGTTGAATAGATACTTTTGGATCCGTCTACACTAAGGAGGACACAAACAATCTTCCTGATGTACTAGTGGCCAGAGGATCTGGGGTGACGGAGGAACTGAAGGAAATCCACATGAGGCAGGAAATGGTGTTGGGTAGACTGATGGGACTGAAGGCTGATAAATCCACAGGGCCTGATGGTCTGCATCCCAGGGTACTTAAGGAAGTGGCTCTAGAAATGGTGGATGCATTGGTGATAATTTTCCAATGTTCTATAGAATCAGGATCAGTTCCTGTGGATTGGAGGGTAGCTAATGTTATCCCACTTTTTAAGAAAGGCGGGAGAGAGAAAACTGGAAATTATAGACCAGTTAGCCTGACATTGGTGGTGGGGAAGATGCTGGAGTCAATCATAAAAGATGAAATAGTGGCACATTTGGATAGCAGTAACAGGATCGGTTTACGAAGGGGAAATCATGCTTGACTAATCTTCTGGAACTTTTTGAGGATGTAACTAGGAAAATGGACAAGGGAGAGCCAGTGGATGTAGTGTACCTGGACTTTCATAAAGCATTTGATAAGGTCCCACATAGGAGATTAGTGGGCAAAATTAGGGCACATGGTATTGGCGGTAGAGTGCTGACATGGACAGAAAATTGGTTGGCAGACAGGAAACAAAGAGTAGGGATTAACGGGTCCCTTTCAGAATGGCAGGTAGTGACTAGTGGGGTGCCGCAAGACGGTGCTGGGACTGCAGCTATTTACAATATACGTCAATGATTTAGATGAAGGGATTCAAAGTAACATTAGCAAATTTGCAGATGACACAAAGCTGGGTGGCAGTGTGAACTGTGAGGAGGATGCTATGGGAAAGCAGGGTGACTTGGACAGGTTAGGTGAGTGGGCAGATGCATGGCAGATGAAGTTTAATGTGGATAAATGTGAGGTTATGCACTTTGGCAGCAAAACAGGAAGGTAGATTATTATCAAAATGGTGTTAAGTTGGGAAAAGGGGAAGTACAACAGGATCTGGGGGTCCTTGTTCATCAGTCATTGAAAGTAAGCATGCAGGTACAGCAGGCTGTGAAGAAAGCAAATGGCATGTTGGCCTTCATAACAAGAGGAGTTGAGTATAGGAGCAAAGAGGTCCTTCTGCAGTTGTACAGGGCCCTAGTGAGACCACAGCTGGAGTATTGTGTGCAGTTTTGGTCTCCTAATTTTAGGAAGGACATTCTTGCTATTGCGGGAGTGCAGCGTAGGTTCACAAGGTTAATTCCCGGGATGGCGGGACTGTAATATGCTGAGAGAATGGAGCGGCTGAGCTTGTATACTCTGGAATTTAGAAGGATGAGAGGGAATCTTATTGAAACATGTACAATTATTAAGGGTTAGGACACGCTAGAGGCAGGAAACATGTTCCCGATGTTGGGGGAGTCCAGAACCAGGGGCCACAGTTTAAGAATAAGGGGTAAGCCATTTAGAACGGAGATGAGGAAACACTTTTTCACACAGGGTTGTGAGTCTGTGGAATTCGCTACCTCGGAGGGCGGTGGAGGCCGGTTCTCTGGATACTTTCAAGTGAGAGCTAGATATGGCTCTTAAAGATAGAGGAATCAAGGGATATGGGGAGAAGGCAGGAATGGGGTACTGATTGGGGATGGTCAGCCATGATCACATTATAATAATAATAATAATCATTTTATTTACTGGCGCCTTTCTAAAACCCAAGGACACCTTACAATGCATAGAATCACAACAAAACAAAAAAACACATAATCGGAATAAATTAAATATAAAAACACCACAGTACACAAATCAAGGACATAATTCAATTTCAAAAGCACCAAAAGAAAATAAGAAACACAAGTTTGAGGAGAGAGCAGCGGCGACCAATTCGCGCCAGGGTCCACTCTCCCCTCCGACCGCCATTTTGTACATGGACTGACAGGCACAGGCGCAGGCACAGCACACAAAATCATCCCCCCACAGTGACCACCACCGTGGGGGAAGGCACAATGTCCAGTCCCCAACCCAGTTCTCCCCAGAGTCAGGCCCAATGAGGCCTCCACAGTTGCCTCTACGGAGGCCCGATGTTCCTGGCCGTCGGGAGAGTCCTCGGAGCGGCTGGAACAGCCGGTTTCCCGACGGAGTCGATGGCACCTGAAGTCGACAGGGCCGCGCCGATTTGGAGCCACGAGGCTCCCGATGTTGGAGTCGGCACCGCCGCCCGCAGCTGGTCGCTCCGCAGTCCCGCAGCCCGGAGGTGTTGGTGTCGGCGGTCCAGCTCACCGGAGCTCCAACGCGTCGTTCCAGCGCGGCGACCCAGGCAAGGCATCGCCCGCTACGCTCCACGATAGCGCTCCAGCGCTGTGCCGCCACCGAAGCTGAAGGTGCTGGGCGGTCCCCGTCAGGAAACGGCGCTCCATGCCCGCTGGTAGGCCACGAGGACGGGTCGACGAGGCAGCCTGGAGAAAAAGCTGCCTCACCGACCAGGTAGGGACCTAGAAATAGTTTCCCCCTTACCCCCCCACATTAAAAGTTTAAAAAAAAACAAACAGACAAAGAAATAAAAAACACTAAAATTAAAGAAACAGTGAATTTGACGGACGGCTGCTGTTAAGCAGCCGTTCCTCCAAGATGGCGGCTCCCACATTGAATGGCTCGAAGGGCCGAATGGCCTATTCCTGCACCTATTGTCTATTGTCTATTGACAATCCCTTGAAGCTCTAATCATTTGGAATTGTCTTCTCCCATGCAGCCCTGGGCTGCCTTTTCACATGCCCTAATCCTCCTCCCAGTTTTGCATTTCCACAGTTTGTAGTGGACATATTCACCACTACAATGTAGGAATGCAGTAGCCAATTTGCAGGCACCAAGCTCCCACAAGCAACATTATTACAGCTTCTGTAGCAACCTAGTGTCATCAATTATGTGGATGTAAGACAGGGCTTGAGGTAAACAGTCCATTGTTCACTATAAATTTACTGGGAAAGGATTCGACTTAAAAATCAAAGAATGCAAAATGGGAAGGAATCCTCAGCAACATCTCCCATTAAAAGCAGAGAAATGTCTCCAGAATGACACAGTGAGTAGAGGATTGTTATAAATCCAACAATCACTTGCAGTTGTACAATCAACTGGGTTGATTGTCAGAGGAATTAACAAAGCATTTCCACTCTATGATGAACATTGACATCAGAGGCAGCTAAACAACAATAAAAATGTATAGCAATGTTGATTGAAGGAAAGGTATTGGCCAAGATACTGGGTAGAAAACCTCTGCTTTCTGTTGTACCAACAGATTTTTTACACCCTTTAGAGAGAACAGATGGGGTCTTCATTTAACAAAAAACAGCCCCCCTGACACTTTTTCCACATTGGACTGTAATGTCAGCATCCATTTTGTGCTCAGGTTTCTGGAGTAGGATCGAGGGTGAACGTGCCACTCTCTGAACCACAACCCCATCAGTCACCCCATTCCCCACCTCGTTTGTCAGTCTGTAGTCTCAATCTTTATACTCCCTGTCATCAGCTCCATCTGAACCACACATTTGGCTGCTTCTTCTGCCGAGCAGCAGATATTTTTACCCATTTCTTCATGTCCGTCTTGAGGGAGGACACCAAGGCGTGAACCTACCAATTGAGACCCACCGGTTATGACTGCATCAGCTTTTTTTATGTGTTAGGTGGAGTAACACAACAGGATGCAGCTGGAGACTATTAGGAGGACAGATGGCTCCCAGATTTGACCCGGCACATTGTTTGGAATACAGAAAAAACTTGGACAAATTAGAATGCTGGAGGCAATCCAGCAATTTCCCAAAGGCTGAGGCTGCTCCAACACCCTTGACTCACCAGTCAATAGTTGACCTTGATTTTATCCACCCATTTCTGGAGATTGGTGGATTGGGTGGAGTGAAGTGGAGGTCTGGGTTAAAATATTGAAAAAGCTACTAACAGCCCATTGCTCACTGCTGTTACATAAATCTCCCGGCGGCCAAGTATTTGCTGGCCAAGCAGTCAATCCAGCCTGCTATTGAGCTAGTGACTGCATCAAGTTCTTGAAGGAATGTCCTGATGTTAAGACAGGCAGGGATAACACATTCCCCAAACACCATAATTTACAAAATCTTTTCATCTTAACCTTGAATTTGTTCAATGACTGAGGACCTTTAGGCTACTTTGGTAAAAAATTCTAGTGATCAACAACTCTCTGCATCACAAAATAATTTATAAATCTGCCTGGAATGCCCGACTCCTCATGCAGTATCCACCTCTAGTCACTACCATCACCACCCACATCATTTTCAGATCCAACACACCTACTTCTGAGTTTATCTCCATCACTCACACCATTGCCATTCCCATCATCAGTAGCTGTTAACATTAATTCTCTCATTGTAAGCCTGAATGAAAGCATTGGATATTATTAAGCGTTGGATATTATTGACCAAATCCCTAGCTGTCCCAAGAAATGGTGAGCCACATCCTGCTGGGAATGGTTAACATGCTTCAGGTGGCGGCTTGTAAAGAAAGGATTGGGATCACATTTGGCTCATGTTAGGTGAAGCTAGCAGACCTTTCTCCTCGGAAGTGTCCAAGTGAAATAGTTAGAGAGTAATGAAATCTTTCAGCATGGACACAGGCTCTTCAGCCTAACTTGTCAATGCCCATCCGTGCTGGTCCTATTTACCATCATTTGACCCTTACCTCTTTATCCTTTCCTATCCATGTACCTGTCCAAATGTCCCTTAAACGTTGTTATTGCAGCTGCCTCCACCACTTGCTTTGATGGCTCGTTCCAGATATGTACCATTTTGTGAGAAAATGCATTGATCTTATAAGAAAACTGCCCTTACAATGGACTCCCATTAGGCTAGTGTAACATGTACTGTTACTTAATTATTGTACTTTCATATCTGTCTCTTGATAAACCTCCCTGTGTTAATGACTAGATGCTAAGAGATACAAAGGAGTGCAATGAGGTAAAATGCCTTCGGTTTTCTCTCTTTCCTGCTGACTCCATGGCTACAACTGCATAATATCTCCCCACAAATACTAAAGTTGCAATGAGGAAATCATTACAACAAATCAATGACATCAAGCTCCAAACAAACAATCTTTTCTGGCACCACAACAACAATTATAAATTATATAAGTTTATATAATTAAAGATAAAATCACAACCAGGAATGTGGAAAATATAACGGCTGTATTTTATCTACTCGCTTTTCAGATACAGCTGACATCAATGTTGTTGGGAATTGTGGATCCTAGCCTTACATTTATGGTAGGGAAAACATTTCTGTCCCTTTAGAGGAAATAATTTAAGTACATATGTCAAGAGGCAGGCCAATAGTTTCAAACTAACAGTCATCGGAAGGAAGGCCAAGTTGAATGTGTCACAATTCCTTGAGGATGGTGCAGAATTTATATACAGTATAGGGGAGGCAATAAAAAGTATATTACAGAACTTTCAAAAGGTGTTTGATAAAGTCTCTCATGACTTGTGCCAAAGAGAAACCTCTTTGAATAAAGAAGCTTGTATGAGCAGTGTAAGAAATCAGCACAAATCCATGATAATATTTCTAAAAGGTCGTGCAAGCCATAAACCATTTGTTAGCTTATACAAAAATTATAAATAATGTTAACCAAGATTTGTTGAATGTTTACATTTCTAGATCGCCTGTTTAAGGTTAGGCTGAGTTTCAAATCCAGCCTGCTGCATATCACTGAGGCAGCATATTTACAGCTTGGAGACATTACCCAATTTACCTCTACCACAAGTCTACAGTCTATTGAAACCATCACTATTGTTTATCTCCATATTGTCCATTACATAGAAGTGAGTCACCTGTCCTAAACCAAACTCATTTTTTCCAGGACACCAGTTGGGGGCGGCATGGTGGTACAGAAGTAGAGCTGCTGCCTTACAGCGCCAGGACCTGGGTTTGATCCTGACTATGGGTGCTATCTGTATGGAGTTTGTATGTTCTCCCTGTGACCTGCATGGGTTTTCTCCGGGTGTACAAGTTTCCAACCAAACTCCAAAGACATACCGGTTTAGAGGTTAATTGACTTCAGTAAAACTGTAATTTGTCCCTAGTGTGTGTAGGATAGTGTTAGTGTGTAGGGATAACTGGTTGGCGTTGACTCAGTGGGCCGAAGGGCCTGTTTCCACGCTGTATCTCTCAACTAAACTAAACTAAACCATTTTCTGATTTGTTTTTCCTATTTTTCAAGGGACATGACAGCTTACATCTTCCATCGTGCTGGCTTCAAATTCCCCACACTCTGTCAAAATTCATTTCATAGGCTCATCCAGCCTGTCTCTGACCAATGAAGGTGTTCACACCTGCTCCTCCGCTCAGATAAATGAGCACCTTCATTTTATCAATGTACTGCGCCCATTTGGTGCCCATTCACGGCAGTTCTGTTCCTACTCCTGTATCTTGTCACATCAAACTCTCCCTGGGGAACTATCTCACTGCCTTCATTCATGATAGTTTTCTCCTGGGTTCTGTTCATAGTCCGCTTTCCTTGCACTTATGAATTTGACTATTTGACATTCTGTTTCATTCTGAATCTTCTTGGCAGATGGTGGATCAGGCAGATTTTGATTGCCATGAGCAACACAGGGCAGGAATAAATGTGTTTCTGGATTAGTGGAGACAATATGTTGACAAAGGTAATGTAGGAAATCCAATATCCATTGTGGGAGCATAGCATGCTCCCACAATCAGCAACATTCAGATACAGATTCGAAGATAATAACCAGACAATCTGTTTCAGTAATGTTGAAAGAGGATAATCATTGACCAAAATACCAAGGATGACTTTCCGGCTCTTCATTGAAAGAGCTTCATGCGATCTGTACTGAGATGGCAGATGGGTCCTTAGTTTAACATTTTACTTGATAATGTCTCTCTAACAGTGCAAACTCCTCCTAGGGACGCTGCATTGATGGCAGCCTCTGCCTGCAGTCTGTCTGTTTCTCTATTTTTTTTTTTAATTTAGTCTGTTTTAAAAGTATGTTTTGGAAGTTTCTTTCGTTTTTCTATGTGGGGAGGGGGGTAGGGTAAGGGGGAAACCGTTTCCCAGTCACTTCCTGGCGAGGATGTGACTATTCTCCGAGTCACGTCCTCGCCCCCCTCCTCGCGGCCTACCAACTGGATTGGCGCGGCCTTTTCTGCCGGGGACCGGACAAAGCTTCAGCAGTGGTGCAGCACTGGATTCACCGCGGAGCGGGCGATGCCTTACCTGGATTGCCATTTGAAGTATGAGACTAATGTGTCTGCCGAGAATACCGTGCTCAAGTCTCTGGAATAGGATTTATACCGTGCATTGTCATCTTGTACTTCCTATCTCGCTATACTAAGCCTATTTTATACAATGTCCCAAATAGGAGAAAAGACAAAAATAGAGTATCTACATGTCTCTTCTCTCTCCCCTCTTGAATGGCTCCTTGATCCATGGTGCCATGGTTAGGTTCCTCATCCTTCCTACCACCTCCACACTCGAGTGCACATGGAGCAAGAATCTCAGACCTGCTATATAACCTCAAGGGCCGTGTTTCCTCTAACACAGCCTCTTGGAACCCCCTACCTGCCTCATTTGCAATCACACCCTCCTTCTCCTGACCATAGACCAGATTGGAAGCAGTTAACTTAATGGGTGTGACTGCCTCCAGAAACACAGCATCCAGGTAATTGTCTCCGTCCCTGATGTGCCACAGCGTTTGAAGGTAGTCAACTTTGGGCCGAAGGTCCTAGATCAACCAATACTTGCTGCAGATGTGGTCACCAGGAACCATCGGGTACATACACTAGCTCCCACATTCTGCAGCTAATACATATCATGTGATCCTGCATGCCTCCTTTATTTATATACCTGCAAATCTCTTGTACATTGATAGTAATCCGATTATCCACTACTCATTCAATAATCTTGTACTTCACATACATAAAACATTCAGCTAATTTCTGCATCAACTGTTATTGCAGGCAATGAGCAAAAAAAACCATTTCATCATTTTCTCTCTAATCCTTCAACTAATTATTATAAACATATGCCGTCGAGTTAGACTGGATCTCACAAAGATTTTGTCATGTTAACTTGAGGCCCAAAGAGAAAGGGAGATATGCAGCAAAGCAAGTATCTGAATGGAAGGCTTAAGTGAGGCTTTGTTCTGCTAACATCCAACTTGAGAATGTCCAGTCTTAAACTGCATGACCTTGGTCACCAAGAGAGGGGAAACCATCTCTGAGGGCAGCAGGGCTGAGATCTGTCAGCCTGTCAGACAGCTGTTTAATGAAGTTGATACTGCACAGAAACTTTCCATTTGCTCAACTTTGTTTAAAAGCTTATTAATGAGGCAAGGCTTGTGAATGTGGGGAAAATGTTGATATCATTTATTCTCAGAAGCTATGACAAGCAAACAACTGAATGTTGGCTTAGAAATTGTGGGCATTTCTCCACGTAGGAGCCACCAAGTTTGAGACCTCTACATGAGCTAAATAGTGGTGCGGTTAATGGAGCTATGCCATGAAGCTCTGGCAATTCAGGTTAAATCCAATCTGTAGTAGACCCAAAACGTTGCTTGTCCATTCCCTCTACAGATGCTGCCTGATCGGCTGAGTTCCTCCAGCACTTTGTGTATTACTCAAGATTCAGCATCTGCTGTTCCTTGTGTCTTCAGGTTGAATCCTTATCTATGAAGCTGTGTGGAATTTACACATTCTCTCTGTTACATATTGGGTTTCTTGTGTACGCCAGTTTCCTCCCATATACCAATCGCCATTGTAATTTTCCCCTGATGTGTAAGTAACCGGTAACATCTGGGAGGAGTTGATGGGAATGTGGGAAGAATAAAATGGGATCAATGTAGGATGAGTATAAATGACTGGTTGATGGTCAACACAAACTCAGTGGTTTGGAGGGCCATGTTCTGTGCTGTGTGTGTCTATACACATATTTGTTCCAAACCTGCTGGGTTCTTAGAAATAAATATAACCGGCAATTTGTCCTGGACCAGCTGCATTGAAGCAATGGCCAAGAAAGCACACCAATTCCTCTACTTCCTTAGAAGGCTTAGAAAGTTTGGCATGTCCCCAACAACCCTTGCCTCTGCTATTTGCCCTTATGATAGAGCCCCTGGCTGAAAGTATAAGAATTCATCCGAATATTCAGGGATATAATACAAGGGACTCAAATAATAAAAATTTCATTATATGCAGACGATATACTTTTATACATTACAAATTCACAAATGAGCATACCAAACTTATTAAATTTAATAGAGGAATTCGGTTCTTTTTCTGGATATAGAATAAATTGGAATAAAAGTGAAATCAAGAATCTACACACCTATTAAAATTCCCCTTTAAAATTGCAACAGAAAAATTTAAGTATTTGGGTATTCAAATTACTAGAAAATACAAAGCATTATTTAATGCTAATTTTATGCCTTTATTAAATAAACTCAACGCGTTGATTAAATTCTGGAAAACACTTCCGTTATCATTAATAGGCAGAATAAACGCTGTAAAAATGATCTTTTTACCACAAATATTATACTTATTTCAATCTATACCATTATATATACCCAAAAACGTTTTCAAAAAACTAGAGTCTAATATTACCAATTTTATTTGGGACTATAGATCACACAGAATTCAAAGAAAACACTTGTGCAAACCAAAAGACGTTGGGGGACTTTCACTTCCGAACTTTTTGTATTATTATTGGGCAGTGCATATTAAGAATATAATTTATTGGTTGGACAGTTCTACCCAACTGACAGAATGGATAAGAATGGAGAAAGAGGATTGTTCTCCTTGTAACATAGGAGCGATCCTCTTCTCCCCGATAAAACTGAACAACACAATATATAAGAATAACCCAATTATACATGATACAATAAGAATTTGGAAACAAATAAAATTATCTTTAAAATTAAGAAACCTATCTTTGTTAATGCCAATAGTGAATAATCATTCATTTAAACCATCTCTTATTGATAGAACATATAATCATTGGGAAAGAATGGGAATTAAAAGGATCGGTGATATGTATGAAATGGGAAATCTGTTATCATTCCAACAATTACAATTAAAATTTAAACTGAAAAATAACCAATATTCTAAATATCTTCAGATCTGCAACTTCATGAAGAAATACATACAAAGATATCAAAACATAATTTTAGACCCACTGGAAGAAGCAATGAATATTAAAGCTGACTCACAGAAATTAATCATATTTATATAATAGTATTTTAAATATAGAACTACCATCGACAGAGGCACTTAGAGAAGAGTGGGAACGAGAATTAATGATAAAAATCACGAAGGAAACATGGGAAAAATATTTGATATATATACACAAATGTTCGATTAATGTAAGACATAATTTAATTCAATTTAAAATTTTACATAGATTATATTATTCAAAAACTAGATTGAATAAATTCTATCCAAATACTTCCCCCATTTGTGATAAATGTCTATCCCAAAATGCAACTATAACACACTCTTTTGTTTCCTGCATAAAACTTTATAAATTCTGGAGTGATATTACAAAATTATTCAAGATAAAAATGGAACCTAATACTGAAATGATTATATTTGGAGTAACGGAAGACGGGAACAAATTGAACTCATCTCAAAATGTATTTTTTAACTATGGGTTAATAACGGCAAAAAACGTATACTTAAATTTTGGAAAAATACACCCATACCAACGCTTAAAATGTGGATTTCAAATATGTTGGACACCGCACATCTTGAGGAAATGCGATTCCTCCTAATAGATAAATCAGACCAATTCTTAACGAGTTGGTCTCCATTTGTCGATTCTTTGGAAGCATATGGTGCAACAAAATCATAGAAGCTAACTGTTTAAGGACTGGGTGAGGGATGGTCAAGAATATAGATAACGATCTCCTTAATCTCTTATTTTCTACTCTTTCTCTTTCTATCTTCTTTTCTTGTTTTCTTCTTTCACCCTTTTTTCCTTCTCACACACTATATATCACACGTTTTTCTATCTTTTATTATCTATTCTCTCTTTTTCTTTTTCATTATTAAAAAATAGAAGAAGCTGTACATAAAATGTAACATGTCAATATATATTAGGCACCTCGGTGCCATATTCCTGTACTTACTTCTAATAAAATAAAATAATAAAAAATAAAAAAAACAGGAGGCTGATATGAAGCATCCACTCGGCAACGTCTGAGTTGCAAACCCTTCAGCCTTGTCTTTAACACTGACACGCGGGCCCACCATAGTTAAAGATGTGTACATTCTTGGTGCTTCCCTTGCTGTTAATTGCTTAATTATTCTCTACCATTCGTGACTTAATGCGGCTGCTGTCTGCTGCTGTCTCCACATTGCCAGAGACCTGGGTTCAATCCTGACCTCGGGTGGTTGTGTGTAGTTTGCACGTTCTCCGTGTGACCATGTGGGTTTCTTCCGAGTGCTCCGGTTTCCTCCCATCTCCCAAAGACCTGCGGGTTTGTAGGTTAAATGGCCTCTGTAAAATAAAAAGCCCCTAGTGTGTGGAGAGTGGATGGGGAAGTGGGATAATATAGAACTAGTGCAAATGGGTGATCGGTTGTTGGCGGTACTAAGTGGTAAGAGTCAAGAGTGTTTTATTGTCATGTGTCGCAGATAGGACAATGAAATTCTTACTTGCTGCAGCACAAAATAATATGTAATCATAGTACATAACGGGAGAAAAAAAGAAAAAAGTTCAGTGTGTATATATACACACATACACACAAATACTCAATAAATAAACAAATATAGTGCAATAATAGTAATAGTATGTTGCAGTTCAGAGCTTATTAGTTGTAGTGTTTAATAGCCTGATGGCTGTAGGGAAGAAGCTGTTCCTGAACCTGGACATTATAGTTTTCAGGCTCCTGTGACTTGTCCCACACCATCCTGGCAATGGTGAAATGAATGTGTGGCCAGGATAGTGTGGGAATGTGTGGCCAGGATGGTGTGGGACTTTGATGATGTTGGCTGCTTTTTTGAGGCAGCGACGTCGATAGATCCCTTCGATGGTGGGGAGGTCAGAGCCGGTGATGGACAGGGCAGTGGTCACAACTTTTTGCAGATTATTCCGTTCCTGGACGTTCAAGTTGCCGAACCAGACCATGATGCAACCAGTCAGTATGCTCTCTACTGCGCACCTGTAGAATTTCAGGAGAATCCTTGTTGACATACCGAATCTCCGTAATCTTCTCAGGAATCAGTTCCTTGGTTCTACTGATATTGAGAGCCAGGTTGTTGTGCTGGCACCATTTGGTCAATCGGTCGATCTCACTTCTATACTCTGACTCGTCACCAACTGTAATTTGTTCAACAACAGTGGTGTCGTCGCTGAACTTGATGATGGAGTTCGCACTATGTCCGGCTACACAGTCATGAGTATAGAGTGAGTAGAGCAGGGGACTGAGCACACAGCCTTGAGGTGCTCCCGTGCTGATTGTTACTGAGGATGAAGTGTTTCTGCCAATTCAAACAGACTGTAGTCTGTGGATGAGGAAGTCGAGGATCCAATTGCAGAGGGATGCGCAGAGAGCCTGCTTTTATGCTGTACCTCTAAACCAAAAAGACTAAACTAAACAGACCTTTGACACATTGCTAGAGTAACCCGCTGAGTAACTCCAGCACCTTGTGCCCTTTTGTGCAAATCATCATTTGCAATTCCTTGTTTCTCCAGAGTTTTAAGCTGAATATTTGTATTGGGATCATTTACTTTGGTCTGTACTTCACTTGAGTGTCAATCGAGATTTTTACCGTTGAACTCCCAATTTTAGCGTCGTTTTATGATGATGTCACCCTTATGCGACGCCAAGCAGCTCCGGTGAGCTATTTTTAGAATCGGTCCTGACTTTAAAACGGCGTTTTAGCGATTTTACGGAAGAGGAGCTCATTGCAGCGCCCTTAGTGTTCAATGGCACTACTGGAAGTCCTCAATAACCCAAACTCTGAAGAGAATTCCCTACTATTTGAAAAAATGACATTAAAAATGACTAGTAAAGATAATCTATATGAGGAATCAGCACAGTGAACTGTGATACACTAAATATTTATTAACAACACTTATAATTACACCTTTCAAAGTATTCATGTCCAGATGAAGTCCATCACATTACACAAAATCGTGATTAGTTTAAATCGGCATAATTTGTTAATTTAACAATGCTGATTAGCTCAATTGCAAGTATCAGATGTCAGCCCTGCTTCAATGAACATACCTCAAGTCAAATGGTTGTGCTTTCAAATCTCATTCCACTGACTTCATCAGGCACTGCATTTGTTGCACTTGGGACCAGATGTCAGCCCATGGTCCTATCGCTGCTCTCTTATGGATATAAAAGGTCCCAAGACAATTTCAAAGACAAGGCAGCTTTCTCTAAATCCTACTCAATACACTGTGGTGCTTCTCAGACTTCAATTTGTTCAAACTGGCTCCCCTGCTGTGTTGTAGGACAGGGGAGTCTGAAACTAAAGCATAGGTTGAGAGGTGACAGGGACCTGAGAGGCAACTTTTTCACACAGGGGTGTGCATATATGGAACGAGCTACCAGAGGAAGTGGTAGAGGCGGGTACAATTTTGACATTTAAAAGACACTTGGACATGTACATGTAAAGGAAAGGCTTGGAGGGATATGGACCAGCTGCAAGTAAATAGGACTAGCTCAGTTACACAATTTGGTTGGCATGGATGAGTTGTGCTGAAGGGTTTGTTTTCATGCTGTATATCTCTATTACAAACAGTTTATACTCAGATACACTATTTACTCAGATATAAAGTGGTCTGGGGAAGTCCTGAGTTTGTTAAAGACCTTAGGTACACAAAAATGCTGGAGAAACTCAGCGGGTGCAGCAGCATCTATGGAGCGAAGGAAATAGGTAACGTTTCGGGCCGAAACCCTTCTTGTTAAAGACCTTGTTCATTATAGGAAAAAGGGGCAACAAAACATTACTCCGCACTCTGATAGTGGCCAGTAATGACCAGCACAAGTGACCATTCCTGTGCTTGTAATGTACACCAATACACAAGGTGTATCTGTTATCTTCTCCAGAAAAAGGCAGCATATCCAACAGTGCTGCTTTCCTGCAATGGGAGCAGCAGCCTGGATTGCATTCTCAGGTCTTGTGCAATAAAATTGATTCGCTACCTGATATCCAGAATAAAGAGTTTTGAGCCAAAATTAATTCTTATGGTTGGTGGCAATACAAAAGCGTTTCAAGAACCATTAACACCCAATCATGTTGCCAGTTGTCTTCCAAATTCTAACAATTCTTGTGCCCTTGTGTCGGGTAGTACAAAAAATGAAGTTACCATAAACACAAAATAAGGCCTTGCCATGGTAGTTCAGTATATAGAACACAGAACAGTACAACACAGGAACAGGCCCTTCAGCCCACAATGTTTGTGTCAAACATGAAGCCAAATTAAACTGATCTCATGTGTAGAAAAGAACTGCAGATGCTGGTTTAAATCAAAGATAGATACAAAATGCTGGAGTAACTCAGCGGGACAGGCAGCATCTCCCGAGAGAAGGAATGGATGACGTTTCGGGTCGAGACCCTTCTTTAAAAGGATTTGAGTATAGGAGCAGGGAGGTTCTACTGCAGTTGTACAGGGTCTTGGTGAGACCACACCTGGAGTATTGCGTACAGTTTTGGTCTCCAAATCTGAGGAAAGACATTCTTGCCATAGAGGGAGTACAGAGAAGGTTCACTAGATTGATTCCTGGGATGTCAGGACTTTCATATGAAGAAAGACTGGATAGACTCGGCTTGTACTCGCTAGAATTTAGAAGATTGAGGGGGGATCTTATAGAAACTTACAAAATTCTTAAGGTGTTGGACAGGCTAGATGCAGGAAGATTGTTCCCGATGTTGGGGAAGTCCAGGACAAGGGGACACAGTTTAAGGATTAAGGGGAAATCCTTTAGGACCGAGATGAGAAAAACATTTTTCACACAGAGAGTGGTGAATCTCTGGAACTCTCTGCCACAGAAGGTAGTTGAGGCCAGTTCATTGGCTATATTTAAGAGGGAGTTAGATGTGGCCCTTGGGGCTAAAGGGATCAGGGGGTATGGAGAGAAGGCAGGTACAGGATACTGAGAGCTGGATGATCAGCCATGATCATATTGAATGGTGGTGCAGGCTCGAAGGGCCGAATGGCCTACTCCTGCACCTATTTTCTATGTTTCTATGTTTCAGACTGATGTCAGGGGAGTGGGAGTCGTAAAGTGATGTCATCTGCCTGTACATGATCCATATCCCTCTATTCCCTGCACTTTCATTTGCCTATCCAAAAGCCTATTAAAGGGTGCCTCCACCACCACCCCTGGCAATGCATTCCAGCTCCCCACTATTCTCTGTGTAATAGACTTTCCCCCTCTCCCCTTATAGCTATGCCCTCTAGTGTTAGACAATTCCACCCTGGGAAAAGGGTTCTGACTGTCTCCCCTATCTATGCCTCACATCATTGTATATACTTCTATCAAGCCTACCCTCAACCTCTAACATTTCAGAGAAATCAATCCAAGTATATCTAACCTCTCCTTGTAGCTGAAACCCTCTCATCCAGACAACATTCTGCTAAATCTCCTCTGCACCCTTTTCAAAGCCACATTTTTTATAGAACTGCATATACACACAATGCCAACCAAAGTCCTATAAAGCAGCATGACTTCCTGACTCTATTCAATGCCTTACAATGAAGGCAAGCATACCATAGGCCTTCTTCGCCATTTTCTACACACCACCTTATTTTAACTACCCTATCTATATATAATGCAACAAACTGACAAAGTCAAAACTATTCAAATGTACAGCAGAAAAACAGACCATTCTGCCCACTTGGTCTTGATTGGCATTTGTGCTCCACATTTTGTTCTCCTCCATCTCACCATCTGCATCTTCTTCCATTCAAGAATTATCTTTCAAATGAATCTCTTCTTACCATCTCAACCAAGTTCTACATTCTACCCTGGTTTACCTGGATTTATTTGTCAGATTTATGGGTGAAATGGTCTCTTGTTTTGAGCTCACCCTGACAAGCAGAAGGACCTTCTCTACAATGAGGATGGGTGGAAATTTCAAAGACTAGCGGGCATAGCTTTAATTTGAGAGAAGCGACGTTTAAAGGAGATGTAGAGGGCAAGATTATTTTACAGAAGCTGCAGATACTTGGAACTCAATGCCAAGGTTGGTGGAGGCAGATACAATAGTGGCATTTAAGAGTCTTTTAGTTAGGCTCATGGATATGCAGAGAATGGACGCATGTGGATAATAATCAGTCAGATGAGATTAGTTTATCTGGGCATTATGTTCAGCACAAACATTGTGGGCTGAAGGGCCTGTTCCTGTGTACTGGTCTGTGTTCAAACATTCCTACCTGATAATCCAGCAGATTTCCCTTTCCGCGTTGGTTTTAAACCTCCCCTTATGGTTGCATTCCTTGCTTACGTAATTCCTCAAATGCCTGCCTATCCTTTTGCTATAATGGAACAGAGCACAACCAATCACTAATCTACTGAGTAAAAACAGCACATGTCAGAACATTATTGTGATTCGACCATAATCTCCGTGGCTTGAAGCACTGCTGGTCTGTGAATGAGCTGCCAAGTCCCTCGTGACAAGGACTTGTTTTGTTTCCTTTAGAGCCCCTCATCTGCTGCAGCAGGAGACCTCAACCATGGTGGCCGTGAAGATGCTGAAAGAAGAAGCTTCGCCTGATATGCAAGCAGACTTCCAGAGAGAAGCAGCCCTCATGGCGGAGTTCGACCATCCAAATATCGTCAAGCTTTTAGGTAATTGCTTTGAGTATAAGCTAACAACTGCAATTAATATCAATATAATAAAATTTGAAGCCGAGCCACAAAGGGAGACGATAGTCAAAAGGGTTGCCAAAATTGTGGGCTTTGACATGTATCTGAAAGAGGATAGTGACAAAGAGGTGTAGGAAGAGAATTCCAGTTTAGGTGGTGGGTAACTGATGCATGGCTACATGGTCTTAGTATAAACTGAGTTCTTGATAGTTGGCATGGACAGGGTGGGACAAAGGGCCTGTTTTTGTGCCGGATGACTCTCTGATAATTGGGAGGTGAGGGAAACAAGTTTCAAACTTCTTGAGAATTCTACGTGTTAAAACAGATTCTCCAAAATTTATGGAAACAGTCAGGTCTTTAAGAACTGCCCGGGACCATCGGTGACCTTAATTTGAACCTGGGCCTTTCAGGCTCTGTTTGGTCCATGCCTTCATGCACTTGACCAGAGTCTACTATCTTAAGTCTTCAGATTGGCTCCTTTGAAAAATTCCCAGCGACAAAAGTCAGGATTCAAAGTGAAGTCAAACTGGAGAATCAGTACAGCTTAAGTTTATAAGAACAGAACAATTAGAAGCAGCAAAAGACCTTTTGACCTTCCACATTGCTTCCCTGTTCAATACAATCACGGTCTATCTTTTACTGCAGCCCCACTTTCCTGTACAAGCTCCAAACGCACACAGACATGACTCATGAATGGGATGGTGCAAATTTGGATCAGGGCAAGAGAGTTTTAGATCCTTAGGTGTAAGATGGAGACTGACCAGGGGAGCTGAGTCTGGAAATAACAAAAAAAACGAGAACTTCTGCAGTGGAGGTTGTTAGAAGGAGATTGATGGGGGTTAAATGTGACTTAGTTCATTCTGCTGAAGCCTATGACCTAGTATTTTGGATTACAATCCAGTGTAGTGCCTAATCAATTTCTAAAGTTATTCAAACTATCTGTAAGAGAAAATGCAGATTTCATGTGGAGTCACAGCTGTTCCACTTATATCTGGAATTTACAAGAGGCCCAGAGTCAGGGTCTGAACAGTTGCCAATCTGAAAAAGCTGCTATTCTGCTACAAATCCAGAGGGGAAAATGCATCATCAACCTAATGCTTCAGCACTCATTGTGAAGACCAAACCTTTGCTCACGATAAGCACAGTGGAAAATCCTTTCAGTCTGACAGCTGGTTTTGGTTTGTTATAATTGTCATTACAGAGATAGTGTAAAGGGCCTGTCCCACTGTACGAGGTAATTCAAGAGTTCTCCCGAGTTTTCCCGATTCAAACTCGGAGAATGTCCGTAGCGGGTCCATAGGAGTTCGTGGATGTCTCGTAGCGGCTCGTACAAGTAACGGTAGGTACTCAGGAAATCCGGTAAACTCGTGACGTTTTTCAACACTGTGAAAAATGTCCACGAGTAAAAAAATACTCGTGAAGAAAAAAATGGTTACTTTTTACTCGTACGAGCCGCTACGAGATATCCACGAACTCCTACGGACCCGCTACGGACATTCTCCGAGTTCGAATCAGGGGAAAACTCGGGAGAACTCTTGAATTACCTCGTACAGTGGGACAGGCCCTTAAAACTTACAATTTAGAAAGGTAAGGGTATTCCTTTCTTATATTTAACCGCCCCCCCCCCCCCCCCACCCCATCCATGAATTTGCTTGTCCTGATCACTGTAATCTCCACCTCTGACTGTGTTTTTTCAGTTCTGGCCTTTTGTTTTCACTGAATATTAGGCATTCTGCCATTGAGGGACAGTCCTTCTCTTGCAAGGCCCAGGTGCTGGAACTCCTTCCCTGCACTTTTCTGCCTCTCTACCTTTTTGTCCTAACTCTGCGGGCTGCACGGTGGCGCAGCGGTAGAGTTGCTGCCTTACAGCGCTTGCAGCGCCGGAGACCCGGATTCGATCCCGACTACGGGTGCTGTCTGTACGGAGTTTGTATGTTCTCCCTGTGACCACATGGGTTTTCTCTGAGATCTTTAGTTTCCTCCCATACCTCTGACATACATTGGCTTGTTAAATGTAAAAAATTGTCCTTAGTGTGTGTAGGATAGTATTAATATGCGGGAATCGTTGGTCGGCATGGACTCGGTGGGCCAATGGGCCTGTTTCCACACTGTTTCTCTAAAACTAAAACCTCTTTGCTCAAGTTTTGGTCAGGGGTCATTGCCCCCAATATCTCCTCATGCTGCCTGGTCCCCATTACTATTTGATAAGAATCTCCTCAAGCACGTGGATTTTTTTTTACCACGTTAGAAGTGTTGTAAGAATGGAAGATGTTGTTGAGGGTAAAGATAGGATGCAGCAGAGCATGACATCTGAAAAGCATTCCTGCAATTCACCTCTTCACAAGCAGCTGCACTGTCAATGTCACAGGAGTTCTAATTGAAATTAAGCTGCATTCAGTTTACCAGATCTATTTTGGGGCTAATAATCTGGGCGTTCAAATTCCAGAATGTGGTGACCTGGATTACTCTTCCGAAAGGGAGAGCAAAAATGAAAATACTCAGAAATGTGGCCTATAAATCTTTTATGAGCAACCTATGTGGATATCTCTGGTAAAATTTGAAGGAAAGGTGCAAACTATAATTGCCTGAAAGGGTGTTCGCAACAAATTTAATGGTAACATATCTCAAGGTTGTGCACTGGAAATTAATATTTGATGCCAGATTTATTTAGGCCACTCAGCAACGGACAGGGGATGTCTAAATAAAATCAAAGTAGTCTCAAATAGTTTTAAATTGTTGAGTTTTTGCAATTAGAGAAAATTGCAGCTGCTTGCTGTCCATTATCACAAAAATAGAAAATTGGTCTCCAAGGATTCCAAGCTGTTCCAGTGGTGATGATGACTTGATGCCGAGCAAAGTTAAAATATATGGTGATCAGTGCAGCAGTGCGAGCAGATCATCCCTTGACTACAGACACAAGTAAATACAATCGCATCACTTTACGTCCTGGAAACCAGAGGAAGCCTTTAAAGGGAACAGTGCCTTCCCTTTCCATTTAACGACTGGCTGTTAGTTTTAGCAGCAAACCTTCCATAAGGACAAATGATGCCCAAAAGTTCATCTTTATTTTTCAATGGACTTGTATACGACACAGATTCCAAGGTTCTAGTTATGGCCCAATAACAATAATTTGCTTGAGAGGTGCACTCAAAGGTTATAGAGTAAGAGCTGATATTAAATAATTCTAAATTAAACAAGGGATTATGAGCATTTTTACATTGCAAGTTTAATCTTGTTTCCAAGAACCAAACAGACAATGAGGTTCTTTTGAAGGGTAATGAAATAGAAAATGCTGGATACATTTGGCATGTCAGGCAGTGTCGATGGAAAGAGAAACAGAGTTAACATTTCAGGTCAAATACCCTTCAGCAATCAAAAGATATCCATGCTGAAACATTAATTGTTTCTTTTTCCGCAGATACTACCTGACCTTCCTACAGTTCCTTCCTACACACTCAGCTGAACGTCTCCACCATTTTCTGCTCTTATTTCAGATTTGCAGCAAATGCCCTGTTTTTAAAAACTTTTTTTGAGGCATCTTCACGTTTGTATTGCCAGAGATGTGACCGCCTATATGTGCACAACAAAATGTGATAATGACTAGATTGTTCATCTATGTTGTTAAATATGGATCAAGAACTTGGAAATCATTTCCCTGCTCTTTTTTGAGAAAATGCACAGGAATTTTTACATTCACCTGAGGGAGCAGATGAGGCAACAATTTTATACATTTTTCAAAAGATCTAATTCCAACAGTGTAACAGTCCCATAGCGGCAGCTGAGAATGTTCAGTCTAGTTTAACTCAGCGGGTCAGACAGCATCTGTGGAGAAAAGGAATAGGTGACGTTTCGAGTTGAGACCCTTCTTCACCCTCAGTCTGAAGAAGGGTTTCGACTCAAAATGTCACCTATTCCTTTTCTCCAGAGATGCTGTCTGACCCACTGAGTTACTCCAGTTTTTTTTGTCTATCTTTGGTTTAAACCCGCACCTGCAGTTCCTTCCTACACATTCAGTTTAGTTTAATATAGTTTCGTTTAGAGATACAGTGTGAAAATATGCCCTTCAGTCCACCGAGTGCACGGCGACCAGTGATTCTCACACACTAACACTATCCTACACAAGCTAGTTGGATGATCAGCCATGATCATATTGAATGGCGGTGCAGGCTCGAAGGGCCGAATGGCCTACTCCTGCACCTATTTTCTATGTTTCTAGGGACAAGTTACAATTTTACCAAGCCAATTAGTCTACAAACCTGTACGTCAGCACAGTTTGTACATGGGAGATTATGCCTCACGAACCTGATTGCATTTTTTGAAGATGTAACCAAAAAAGTTGATGAGGGCAGAGCCGTAGACATTGTCAATATGGATTTTAGCAAAACATTTGGTTTCCGGGTCTGCATTATAGGCTCTTCTGGAAGGTTGCATTGCATGGGATCCAGGGAGAGCTAGGTGACTAGATAGAAAATTGGCTTAATGGCAGGAAGCAGAAGGTGATAGTGGAAGATTGTTTTTCAGACTGGAGACCTGTGACTAATGGTGTGCCTCAGGGATCAGTGCTGGGCTCATTCTGTTTGTGGGCTAGCAAATGGTTAATGGAGTTTAATGCAGATAAGTGCAAGGTGTTGCATTTTGCCAAATCAAACCAGAGCAGGACCTTCACAGTGAATGGCATGGCTCTAGGGAGTGTTGTAGAGCACAGGGATCTAGGAGTGCAGGTACATAGTTCCATGAAGGTAGCATCACAGGTTTTGACCAAAATTGAACACAATACTCCGAATGTGGCCTTACTAACATTTTGTACAATGTAACATACAGTGCCCTCCATAATGTTTGGGACAAAGACTCACCATTTATTTATTTGCCTCTGTACTCCACAATTTGAAATCTGTAATAGAAAAAATCACATGTGGTTAAAGTGCACATTGTCAGATTTTAATAAAGGCCATTTTTATACATTTAGGTTTCACCATGTAAAAATTACAGCAGTGTTTATACATAGTCCCCCTCATTTCAGGGCACCATAATGTTTGGGACACAGCAATGTAAGTAGTCGTGTTTAGTACTTTGTTGCATATCCTTTGCATGCAATGACTGCTTGATGTTTGCAATTCATGGACATCACCAGTTGCTGGGTGTCTTCTCTGGTGATGCTCTGCCAGGCCTGTATTGCAGCCATCTTTAGCTTATGCTCGTTTTGGGGGCTAGTCCCTTTCAGTTTTCTCTTCAGCATATAAAAGGCATGCTCAATTGGGTTCCGATCGGGTGATTGACTTGGCCAGTCAAGAATTGACAATTTTTTAGCATTGAAAACTCCTTTGTTGCTTTAGCAGTATGTTTGGGATCATTGTCTTGCTGTAGAATGAACCGCCGGCCGATGAGTTTTGAGGCATTTGTTTGAACGTGCAGATAGGATGTGTCTATGCACTTCAGAATTCATTATGCTACTACCATCAGCAGTTGTATCATCAATGAAGATGAGTGAGCCAGTACCTTCAGCAGCCATACATGCCCAGGCCATAACACCCCCACCACTGTGTTTCACAGATGAGGTGGTTTGCTTTGGATGTTGGGCATTCCTTCTCTTCATCTCATCTGTCCACAAGACATTTTTCCAGAACTGTGGTTGCTCTTTTAAGTACTTCTTTGGAAACTGTAACCTAGCCATCCTATTTTTGCGGCTAACCAGTGGTTTGCATCTTGCAGTGTAGCTTCTGTATTTCTGTTCATGAAGTCTTCAGTGGACAGTGGTCATTGACAAATCCACACCTGAAGAGTGTTTCTGATCCCTTGGACAGGTGTTTGGGGATTTTTCTTTATTATAGAGAGAATTCTGTCATCAGCTGTGGAGGTCTTCCTTGGCCTGCAAGTCCCTTTGCGATTAGTAAACTTACCAGTGCTCTCTTTCTTCTTAATGATGTTCCAAACAGTTGATTTTGGTAAGCCTAAGGTTTGGCTGATGTCTCCAACAGTTTTATTCTTGTTTCTCAGTCTCATAATGGCTTATTTGACTTTCATTGGCACAACTTTGGTCCTCGTGTTGATAAACAGCAAAAAAGTTTCCAAAGGTGATGGAAAGACTGGAGGAAAGACTAGGTGCTGCAAACTCTCTTATACCTGCATTAAGGAGGCATTTAAACACACCTGAGCAATTACAAATGCCTGTGAAGGCATGTATCCCAAACATTATGGTGCCCTGCAATGGGGGGACTATGCATAAACACGGCTGTAATTTCTACATGGTGAAACCAAAATGTATAAAAAATACCCTTTAATAAAATCTGACACATGTGCACTTTAACCACATGTGATTTTTTCTATTACAAATCTCAAATTGTGGAGTACAGAGGCAAATAAATAAATGTTGGCTCTTTGTCCCAAACATTATGGAGGGCATTGTTTGTTACATTGTACAAAACGTTAGTAAGGCCACATTTGGAGTATTGTGTTCAATTTTGGTCATTCTGCTATAGGAAAGATGTTGTTACGCTGGAAAGGGTACAAAGAAGATTTATGGGGATGTTGCCTGGACTTGAGGGTCTGAGGTGGAGGGAGAAATTGGGTAGGCTAGGACTTTATTCCTTGGAGTGCAGGAGAATGAGGGGTGATCTTTTAGAGGTGCATAAAAACATGAAGGGAATAGATCGGGTAGATGCACAGTCTTTTACCCAGAGTAAGGGAATCAAGACACAGTGAACATAATTTTAAGGTGAGATGAAAAAGATTTAATAGGAATCCGAGGGGCAACATTTTCCACATAGAGTCTGGTGGATATATGGAACAAACTGCCGGAGGAGATAGTTGAGGCAGGTACTATAACAACATTTGAAAAGACAAATGGACAGGTACAAGGACTGGAGAGGTTTGGTGTGATATGGACCAAACACAGGCAGGTGGGACTAATGTAGATGGGACACCTTGGTCAGCATGGGCAAGTTGGGTCTAACGGCCTGCTTCCGGGATCAAAGACTCTATGATTAAACGGCAATTACAGGTTATGATAGTGTTCCTGAGTTATGCCATCTGAGGCTTGGTGTGGACACTCTTTTTGAAGAGGCAGAATGATGTGTGTTTGAGTTTTACTCCAGAGACCAGAGCCCAATCGTGGCTGCTGTTCCTGCTGCACAATTGCACTCAAAGTAAGCACTCAAAGTCACTGAAAGTAAGCATGCAGGTACAGCAGGCAGTGAAGAAAGCGAATGGCACGTTGGCCTTCATAACAAGAGGAGTTGAGTAAAGGAGCAAAGAGGTCCTTCTGCAGTTGTACAGGGCCCTGGTGAGACCACACCTGGAGTATTGTGTGCAGTTTTGGTCTCCAAATTTGAGGAAGGACATTCTTGCTATTGAGGGAGTATAGCGTAGGTTCACGAGGTTAATTCCCAGGATGGCGGGACTGTCATATGCTGAAAGAATGGAGTGACTGGGCTTGTATACACTGGAATTTTGAGGGATGAGAGGATAATATTGAAACATAAAAGATTATTAAGGGATTGGACACGCTAGAGGCAGGAAACATGTTCCCGATGTTGGGGGAGTGCAGAACCAGGGGCCACAGTTTAAGAATAAGGGGTAGGCCATTTAGAACGGAGATGAGGAAAAGCTTTTTCACCCAGAGAGTTGTGAATCTGTGGAATTCTCTGCCTCAGAAGGCAGTGGAGGCCGATTCTCTGGATGCTTTCAAGAGAGAGTTAGATAGGTCTCTTAAAGATAGCGGAGTCAAAGGATATGGGGAGAAGGCAGGAACGGGGTACTGATTGTGGATGATCAGCCATGATCACATTGAATGGCGGTGCTGGCTCAAAGGGCCAAATGACCTATTCCTGCACTTATTGTCTATTGCCCTTTCTGGTAGTCATAAAAGATCCCTTGGCAATTTTCTGAGCAAAACTATAGGAGTTTCCACAAGCTTTGTTTAACATCATCTTTCAATAAAGACAACTAAAATAAATAATCTAATCTTTGTTTAATTGAAGTTTGTGGAAATTTGTTGTACATAAATTGTTTGCCAAGTCTCATATGTCATCAATGTCTATTAGACAATAGACAATAGGTACAGGAGTAGGCCATTTGGCCCTTCGAGCCAGCACCGCCATTCAATGTGATCATGGCTGATCATCCCAAATCAGTACCCCGTTCCTGCCTTCTCCCCATATCCCCTGACTCCGCTATTTTTAAGAGCCATATCTAGCTCTCTCTTGAAAGCATCCAGAGAACCTGCCTCCACCGCCCTCTGAGGCAGAGAATTCCACAGACTCACCGCTCTCTGTGAGAAAAAGTGTTTCCTCGTCTCTGTTCTAAACTCCTTATTCTTAAACTGTGGCCCCTGGTTCTGGACTCCCCCAACATTGGAAACATGTTTCCTGCCTCCAGCGTGTCCAAACTCTTAACAATCTTATATGTATCAATAAGATCCCCTCTAATATTCTACTTCAATGTTTGAAAAGTGTTCTGGATGCTATTAAATGAATGAAATAAATCTTATTTTTACAAGAACAATGGATCCATTTCCAGCTATCAAGATTTGGGAAACCTTTACTGCAAAACCTGCTCACTAATCTAGATTTTCCTCCTTACATGCTAAATAAGATTGAACTGCAGAGGAAAAATGGGAACACTGGGTAGTAAGGACAAAGCCTCTTTCCCTCTTTTCTCTTCTCTTATCCATCCAGCTTAAAGTAGAATGGGCTTGAATTCCATCCATTTTCTTCAGAGCAGTTAGGGATAGGCTGAGCTTGCCAGTGTTACCCACATATCACAAGAGAAGAAAAAAGAAATGAATGTAAAAATTGCTGGAAATATTTAACAGCTCAGGCAGCATCTGTGGAAAGAGAAAATAGTTAATTTTCATGTTGATGAGCTATCATCAAAACTCATACATTGTTCACGTATCATCACTCTGCCCTGGAACTATCTTCATAAACCTATCCTCATTGGCCCTCTCACTCTTTCTTTAAGGCCTTCTTTATCTTCATATGTCACGGTTAATCGTTGCATGATAATTCCACATTGAAGATACTACAATAAATTGTTCTTGATGGAAAACCATGGGGAACTGCATTAAATCCTGAGCTAGAATAGACAATAGGTGCAGGAGTAGGCCATTCGGCCCTTCGAGCCAGCACCGCCATTCAATGTGATCATGACTGATCATCCATAATCAGTACCCCGTTCCTGCCTTCTTCCCATATCCCATGACTCCACTATCTTTAAGAGCCCTATCTAGCTCTCTCTCCAGAGAACCAGCCTCCACCGCCCTCCGAGGCAGAGAATTCCACAGACTCACAACTCTCTGTGTGAAAAAGTGTTTCCTCATCTCAGTTCTAAATGGTTTACCCCTTATTCTTAAATTGTGGCCCCTGGTTCTGGACTCCCCCAACATCGGGAACATGTTTCCTGCCTCTAGCGTGTCCTTTGGGTGTTTTCACCTCTGGGTGTTTTCTTTATTGGATGGATTAATTGTTTATCATGAACTTTAAGCTGTCCTTTGTGTGGTTATTCTCTGACCATAACACTCCCTATCACTTGTCCTGTAACCTTGCTGAACCCCCTCTATCTTGAGCCCATCACTGGCTGTGAACATTGTCCTTTGTGAGCATGTCTACTTTTACTGTGTGAAATCAACTGCAGCACGCTGTTTGGGAATTGGTAATGATACAAGTGGTTAATAACAGCACCTCAAGCTGTCTGACCCTTCATTGCGTACCCAAAGGCAGTAGCTCCATCATCTGCGCCACTGTACCGCTGCTTGTCTCTCCGAAACTCGCTGGACAATATTTCAATCCAATATGTTGTAAACAACCAGACCACCACAGTATCCCTGACCTCACCCGCTTAAAGTTTGTCCCCATTTCCTATCTATCCCAACCTCATCCTCTCTTCTAACTGAATTGTTTTCTCATTTCAAATCCAGCTTGTCATAAGTGATAGGAATATAATTAGGCCATTCAGCCCATCAAGCTTATTCTGCCATTCAATCAGGGCTTATCTGTCTCTCCCTCCTAACCCCATTCTCCTGCCTTCTCCCCATAACAGAGGTACTGGTACTAATAAATACATCTATCTATCTCCGCCTTATTCAGCTTCTTCGAACCAAAAATGTTTTCGCTTTCCACAGACTGATGCGCTTGCTGCCACTGTTGGTGCCTGAGCAGTATCTCTTGCTCTTTCTCCGCAGGAGTGTGCGCCGTTGGGAAGCCCATGTGCCTGCTCTTCGAGTACATGGCACACGGGGACCTGAACGAGTACCTGCGCAAGCGCTCGTCCATCACCACCCGCACCTTCAGGTGTGGCAGCAGCTTCGCAGAGTGGAGTGCAGGCTCGGCCGCCGCCCCTCCGCCCCTCAGCTGCGCCGACCAGCTCAACATCGCCAAGCAGATCTCTGCGGGCATGACCTACCTGTCGGAGCGCAAGTTCGTCCACCGGGACCTGGCCACCCGCAACTGCCTGGTTGGAGAGAACCTGGTGGTGAAGATCGCTGACTTTGGCCTCTCCAGGAACATCTACTCTGCGGACTATTACAAGGCCAACGAGAACGATGCCATTCCCATCAGGTGGATGCCCCCTGAATCTATATTCTTCAACCGCTACACCACCGAGTCGGACGTGTGGGCTTATGGCGTGGTCCTTTGGGAGATCTTCTCGTCGGGCATGCAGCCTTACTATGGGATGGCCCACGAAGAGGTCATCTACTACGTCCGGGATGGCAACATCCTGTCCTGCCCCGAGCACTGCCCGCCGGAGCTGTACAACCTGATGCGCCTGTGCTGGAGCAACATGCCGTCGGACAGGCCGAGCTTCGCCAGCATCCACCGCATCCTGGAGCGAATGCACCACAGGGTGGCCGCCGCACTCCCGGTCTGACCCGCCACCCCACTCTCTCCCAGTGGCGGGAGCGCGGGCATTGACCCCCGGGGGCGTTGGCGAGTCCTGCGGCAGGGGGGCCTGACCTCGAATGGCTGGAGAAACACCCCACACCGACCGGACACTCAAATACTCCCACCCCCGCGACCCGTATTTCACCTGCTTAGGCCTCGCTCTGTATCCTGGGACGACCAAGTTCAGGCCGCACAGCACAGGCACCATCCCTCTCCTTCTTTGTTCATGCATTTATATCTTAATTAGAGTTGGACATTCATTGAATCATATATATATATATATATGATGTTATGAGAGTCTTCAAGAAAGAAGGCAAAGAGAAACTGTCTCCATTGGTAAGAGGTTTGGAAACGGAAGGACCCTAATTTAAAATGTTTGGCAAAAGAAGGGACAGAAGTAAAAATCTGGATTTGTTTTGAAAAGTAGGTTGTTCCAACCAACTTGAATGGGACTTTACAAAGGGAATTAGAAACATATAGGACATCACATGGGTTCTTGGGAAGAGGAAGGCAGTGAGTTATTTCAAAGATGTCACAGCCACAGTGGGCTGAATGGCCTCCCGTGTAGTTAGATTTTACCATTCTGTTACCAAAGCTGAGTTAATCACTGAGTGGAAACGTCATTATTAACCACAGGTGGGTGTTTAAATGTTCAGTATTATTTTTTATTGAAAAATTAATATCGCAGGAAAAGTAATTGTATAAGTAATTTTCAACTGAAATATCTGGTGAAAGCAAGGCTCTTTTTTCCAGAGAAGCAATTGGCCCAATTCATATCCAACATCAAACTATTAAAATAGTGTCAATTATATGGGTAAACACAAGTATGAAATGTTTAAAAACTGGCATAACTTCCAGAAAGGCCAAACCAAAATACAAAAATTATTAAATCAGCAGGCAAATCCAGTGAGTGGTTCCTACTACAACTGATGTTGTCCAAAGACTAATGGATGCTCATTGGGTATCGAGGTACTATTTGGACTTTTAAATCAGCTTCCACCCACTGATGCTGCTCCACTAGCCGAGTTCTGGAGCTGTTTGTTCTTCGTGCCAAGTATCAGGGAGTTGAAGAGTAAATATTCTTTATTCCAGGTTGTTGAACAAAGTACAGTTTTTGATATTTATTTGTTATTCTTACGTAGAATGTGACCAGCATTTATTGCCCAGCCCTCATTAACTTTGAACCAACCAGCTGTTAAAAGTCGGCCGTATTATTGTTGGTCTGGAGGTATGTGTTAAACAGACCAGAATTCTATTCCCAAAGAAGTACATAAGTAATCAGAAAGTTACCATCAGTGAGAGTAGATTTTAATAATGAATGGAATTTAAAGTCCTCACAGTGGGCTTTGAACGCACACAGCAATAATTCAGGCAGACTAGGCCACTGGATTACTAGCCCGGGAAGATAACCGTAATGCCACCATGGCTCTGTTTCCCAGATACACTTTTTTTCGGGCTGCCTTTGAGTTGTTGGTTACCCGCAAAAGTTGCAGACCCTCTACAGCCATTCATGACCCAGAGATACCAGTCAGACTGAGTAATAGGTCACCAAATCTAGACCTCTGCACCAATAAACAGAGCTTTTTATACCGAAGGAATGGGCACAGAATGCATGCAACACCACAGCAATTAAACTTCACCTTCTCCACAACAGCACTGTGTTTAATAAAAAGAAAATAAATCTTATGGAAATCGTCCGCCCTTCGTTTAACAATGAGGTGTTGTCGACACAAAAGGGAACCAAGGCTTCCAGAGAGTCAGGAAAAAAAAGAGCCTCTGCAACTTAACGGTTCCCATTGATTCCTCTTGTGAATAGCTGTATTTGTTTGTGCCGCAAGTAAGTGGTGAATTAACATAAAAGCGCGACTCTCACCAAGATCCCACAAGCACACAGCCTGTTATAGAGCAGCGTGCTTGGGTAAATGTGCAGACGTTCTCCAGAGATTGTGCAGTTGGTGGTAGAGGAAGAGTCCCAATTCCAGCCTAGCCAGCAATCTGAATGAAACAAGCTCTAAAATGAGTCACTTATTAATTGACTGATAAGCTTTAAGCGTTCTTTGCTCAGTGTCGACCACATTACTGGCACAAAAGATACCTCCGAACACAGATTCCTATTTATGAGTGAGTGAGAGAGGCTTTATCTCAAATTGTTTGGGACATGCTGCAGAGATTGTTCCTGCAACAGGTCATTTGATTTAATACACTGTAGCACAAAGCTCCAATGTGCCATTTTTGGATTTCTAGTGGTGGTTTGCGAAGGAGTGCTTTTTTTCTCTCTCTTGCACACTTGCAACCCTTAAACATCTTCTGCTCTGTGGGGTTAGGCTAAAATGATGGTTATGAAACTAACAATTACTTACAGGTTTTTGTTTAACTTTGCTGTGTGTTTCATATGAAAATCACCATACATCAATAAAATGGAGATGAATTGGTGATCTCTATTGGAGGTAGAAATGTTGTTGCTACGAGTGACTGGGATGATTTTATGCAGAGAATTTGTAGCATAACAGTCGCCCAGTCATGGCATTTTGGCCATAAAAATAAACTTGCTTTTATCAGAGGATGTTGATGCAGTTTCTATCAGGAGTTCTGGCAGAACTGCAGATCTGTCCTAACTCTTGAATTTTGAAAGAACTGTCACTATTTAGTACGAAATAGAACAACCAATATATGTACCATAGACTCTCAGAAGTGGCAATACACTATACTAACGAGCAGTTAATAGGCTTTTAGTGATTTTGTTTGAGAGTTAATTTAGGAGATGCCTCTGCTATTCTTCTTCAAAAAACTGTTTTGAGATCTATTAAGTCGACCAGAGAGTAATCAACACTTTAGTTTAACATTTCCGCCAAAAAAGTAGGATCTCCTTAGGTCTGCAATGAGATATCTCATTGGTGTTTGTGCTCAAGTAAAACTTGAAGCCACAATCTTCTATGTGAGAGCTAGCGATGTTAGTCACACTCGGGACAATCCAGAAGTAGAAAGATCAACATGAGAGAGGGTCACAAAGACATGCCGCCAAAGAAACCACAGGGGTTTTATAATCTGGGCAATGTTCACCTCTGTATGAAATTATGTATTAGCTTAGATAATGTCACAAAAAGATAACCACTGCTTTTTCCAACCTTAAATTAATTTTCTCATCAGCTCTCCTGGTTTAAATTTTGTCTCTCTCCTCTCTCTACAGCCAGTTTTGGCATTTGACATTGGTCAGTTAGGACTGAGATAAGAGAGGTTTGTTCACTCATTGCCCCTGATTTTACTGGTGTGTGCCAGCATGTGTAGGTGGAGTGGCTGGCAATTCTAAGCACAAGTATTGGCAAGATCAGGACTCTCACTGCAAAAGAGGAAGCCCCAAGCCTCCACCAAGCTCCACTCCCTCCCTACCTTTTGGCCCACCACTGCTTAAACATGGAATTAATGGCAGAGCCCTCTTTAGGAAGAGCTCTCAGATCCTGCACCAGGTAACACCTGCTATCCAAATGGAGCCCATTCATCTGGACGCTGCACTTCCAATAAGCTGTGCATTTTAATGATACAGTGTTTTATAATTTAAAAGCATTTCTGGATATATTTGTTTTAAAATTCTAACAATTTTTTAGAGCTTTTGGATTATTTGGTTCATCTTGTTAGTTTCTAGATTTTTCCTAATGTCCACCGATTGTTAGGCTTTGCAAAATTCGTGATAGCTTTGCCAAGTGGCTAAGTTGGAAAATGATTTTGCTGTCAATTAGTGTTTCTCAGGAGTTTTGTGCACAGGGCTTGTCCTGAATCATCCACGTCATTACTTTGCAGCAGGTCTTGGTAACATGAGGGAACTCACTGTTCATCCCCAGAATGATCTCTGCCAGTTCATTCGCAGACAAAGTGGAAAATCATGCAATGATTGTACTGTGATTTTTGGACTCAAGAGAATTGATCAATGTGGGATGGTAGTGATGATGTCAAGGGTTGGCTTGATCTTATTAAAAGCTTGCAGGCTCATGTGACCCATGCCTGACTCTATCTCATAATTTATTTCCTTCTGGTCTGCTCAGAACTCCCGTGGATTTTGAAGCAACAGCAACAAAGAGAAGCAGGAGAAAACACTGATTGGCTCTAGCCCGAGTGGGAGGAGAGTTAGAAGTGAGTCAGAGGGGGAAAACAGTTGAAAACTGAGGAATTTGGTTTGTAAATTGGTAAATTATGCAATTTATCAGTCAATATATGCAGGACGGCTCTTAGGGAGCGGCCTTGTGAGGGAAGTGCCTTGTGGGGGAAGTGCCTTGTGAGGGAAGTGCGAGTCTTTGGCTCGAGAGTCTTCGGCGAGGAGGCTGAGGAGAGGAGGCTACGCAAAACGCTGGAGAGGGAGAGACGAAAGAAGGAGATGTCAAGCAAGCTGATTCAGTGTGATGCTTGCAGTATGTGGGAGGTCAAGGACACTGCTGGTGCCTCTGGCTGCTACAAATGTGAGAAGAGCATCCAGGTACAGCTGAACGACAGTGTTGGGGAACTGGAGAAGCAAGTGGATGACTTCAGGTTCGTCCAAGAAACTGAGTCGTTCCTCGACAAGTCCTATAGTAAGATTGTTACACCTAAGGTACTGGAAGAGAGAAGGTGGGTGATGGTGAGAAAGGGAGGGAAACATGGAATGCAAAGGTCCCCGGGTGTTGTACCTCTTGTGAACGGGTTCACCCACTTAGAAGCTGTCGGGATAGAAGACGTTATCACACTGAGCGGCGGACTGGCTTGTGAAGCAAAAAGGGCTGTTGAGCCAAAACCAAAGATGCCAACGTCAGGCAACGCCATTGTAACCATATAACCATATAACAATTACAGCACGGAAACAGGCCATCTCGGCCCTTCTAGTCCGTGCTGAACACTTATTCTCCCCTAGTCCCATCTACCTGCACTCAGACCATAACCCTCCATTCCTTTCCCGTCCATATACCTATCCAATTTATTTTTAAATGATAAAATCGAACCTGCCTCCACCACTTCCACTGGAAGCTCATTCCACACAGCTACCACTCTCTGAGTAAAGAAGTTCCCCCTCATGTTATCCCTAAACTTCTGTCCCTTAATTCTCAAATCATGTCCTCTTGTTTGAATCTTCCCTACTCTCAATGGAAAAAGCTTATGCACGTCAACTCTGTCTATCCCTCTCATCATTTTAAAGACCTCTATCAAGTCCCCCCTTAACCTTCTGCGCTCCAAAGAATAAAGACCTAACTTGTTCAACCTTTCTCTGTAACTAAGTTGCTGAAACCCAGGCAACATTCTAGTAAATCTCCTCTCTACTCTCTCTATTTTGTTGACATCTTTCCTATAATTTGGCGACCAAAATTGTACACCATACTCCAGAATTGGCCTCACATAGAAACATAGAAACATAGAAATTCGGTGCAGGAGTAGGCCATTCGGCCCTTCGAGCCTGCACCGCCATTCAATATGATCATGGCTGATCATCCAACTCAGTATCCCGTACCTGCCTTCTCTCCATACCCTCTGATCCCTTTAGCCACAAGGGCCACATCTAACTCCCTCTTAAATATAGCCAATGAACTGGCCTCGACTACCCTCTGTGGCAGAGAGTTCCAGAGATTCACCACTCTCTGTGTGAAAAAAGTTGTTCTCATCTCGGGTTTAAAGGATTTCCCCCTTATCGTTAAGCTGTGACCCCTTGTCCTGGACTTCCCCAACATCGGGAGCAATCTTCCTGCATCTAGCCTGTCCAACCCCTTAAGAATGTTGTAAGTTTCTATAAGATCCCCTCTCAATCTCCTAAATTCTAGAGAGTATAAACCACGTCTATCCAGTCTTTCTTCATAAGACAGTCCTGACATCCCAGGAATCAGTCTGGTGAACCTTCTCTGCACTCCCTCTATGGCAATAATGTCCTTCCTCAGATTTGGAGACCAAAACTGTACGCAATACTCCAGGTGTGGTCTCACCAAGACCCTGTACAACTGCAGTAGAACCTCCCTGCTCCTATACTCAAATCCTTTTGCTATGAAAGCTAACATACCATTCGCTTTCTTCACTGCCTGCTGCACCTGCATGCCTACTTTCAATGACTGGTGTACCATGACACCCAGGTCTCGCTGCATCTCCCCTTTTCCTAGTCGGCCACCATTTAGATAATAGTCTGCTTTCCTGTTTTTGCCACCAAAATGGATAACCTCACATTTATCCACATTATACTGCATCTGCCAAACATTTGCCCACTCACCCAGCCTATCCAAGTCACCTTGCAGTCTCCTAGCATCCTCCTCACAGCTAACACTGCCCCCCAGCTTAGTGTCATCCGCAAACTTGGAGATATTGCCTTCAATTCCCTCATCCAGGTCATTAATATATATTGTAAATAGCTGGGGTCCCAGCACTGAGCCTTGCGGTACCCCACTAGTCACTGCCTGCCATTGTGAAAAGGACCCGTTTACTCCTACTCTTTGCTTCTTGTTTGCCAGCCAGTTCTCTATCCACATCAATACTGAACCCCCAATGCCATGTGCTTTAAGTTTGTATACGAATCTCTTATGTGGGACCTTGTCGAAAGCCTTCTGGAAGTCCAGATACACCACATCCACTGGTTCACCCCTATCCACGCTACTAGTTACATCCTCGAAAAATTCTATAAGATTCGTCAGACATGATTTACCTTTCGTAATTTACCTTTTCCAATGCCTTGTACAATTTTAACATTACATCCCAACATCTATACTCAATGCTCTGATTTATAAAGGCCAGCATACCAAAAGCTTTCTTTACCACCCTATCTACATGAGATTCCACCTTCAGGGAACTATGCACAGTTATTCCTAGATCCCTCTGTTCAACTGCATTCCTCAATTCGCTACCATTTACCATTGTAGTTGGAGACTCCATTGTGAGAGGTACGGACAGGGGTTTCTGCAGGAACAGACGGGATTCGAGGATGGTGTGCTGCCTTCCTGGTGCCAGGATCCAGGATGTCACGGACAGAGTGCAGAAAATCCTCAAGGGCGAAGGTGAACAGCCGGAAGTGGTAGTGCATGTCGGCACAAACAATGTCGGAAAGAAGGGGATGAATATTCTGCAGCGTGACTTTAGAGAGCTCGGAAAAATGCTGAAAAGCAGGACCTCCAGGGTTGTTATCTCCGGTTTGCTTCCAGTTCCTCGTGCTGGCGAGAGCAGGAACAGGGAGACACGGGACCTGAATGTGTGGCTGAGGAACTGGTGCAGGGGGCAGGGATTTAATGGGGAATTTCAATATGCAGGTAGACTGGGAAAATCAGGTTGGTTCAGGACCCCAAGAAAGAGAGTTTGTAGAATGTCTCCGGGATGGATTCTTAGAGCAGCTTGTAATGGAGCCGACCAGAGAAAAGGCAATTCTGGATTTAGTGTTGTCCAATGAACCAGATATGATAAGAGAACTCGAGGTAAAGGAACCACTTGGAGGTAGTGATCATAATATGATTAGTTTTAATCTGCAATTTGAGAAGGAGAATGTTAAATCGGAAGTGGCAGTGATGCAGTTGTACAAAGGGGACTATGAAGGCATGAGAGGGGAGCTGGCCAAAGTAGACTGGAAAGGGATCCTAGCAGGAATGACGGTGGAATAGCAATGGCAGGAATTTCTGGCCATAATCTGGAAAACGCAGGGTCATTTCATTCCAAAAAGGAAGAAAGATTCTAAGGGGAGTAGGAGGCAACCGTGGCTGACAAGAGAAGTTAGGGATAGAATAAAACTAAAAGAAAAGATGTATAACACAGCCAAGAGTAGCTGGAAGCCAGAGGATTGGGAAACTTTCATAGGACAACAGAAGGAAACAAAACGGGCAATAGGGGCTGAAAAGATGAAGTACAAGGGGATGCTGGCCAGGAATATAAAGAAGGACAGTAAAAGCTTCTATAGATATGTTAAGGGAAACAGAGTAGCAAAGTCAAATGTGGGTCCCTTGAAGGCAGACACGGGTGAAATTATTATGGGCAACAAGGAAATGGCAGAAGAGTTGAATAGGTACTTCGGATCTGTCTTCACTAAGGAAGACACAAACAATCTCCCAAATGTACTGGAGGACAGAGGATCTAAGAGGGTAGAGGAACTGAAAGAAATTTTCATTAGGCGAGAAATAGTATTGGGTAGGCTAATGGGACTGAAGGATGATAAATCCCCTGGGCCTGATGGTCTGCATCCCAGGGTCCTCAGGGAGGTGGCTCTAGAAATAGTGGACGCATTGGTGATCATTTTCCAATGTTCAATAGATTCAGGATCAGTTCCTTTGGATTGGTGGATAGCTAATGTTATCCCACTTTTCAAGAAAGGAGAGAGAGAAAACGGGGAATTACAGACCAGTTAGCCTGAATCGATGGTGGGGAACATGCTGGAGTCAATTATTAAAGAGGTAATAATGGGGCATTTGGATAGCAGTAAAAGGATTAGTCCAAGTCAACATGGATTTATGAAAGGGAAATCATGCTTGACTAATCTTCTGGAATTTTTTGAGGATGTGACAAGTAAAATGGATGAAGGGGTGCCAGTGGATGTAGTGTATCTAGACTTTCAGAAAGCCTTTGTTAAGGTCCCGTACGGGAGACTGGTGACTAAAATTAAAGCACATGGTATTGGGGGTAGGGTGTTGACATGGATAAAAAATTGGTTGGCAAAGAGTTGGAGTGAACGGGTCCTTTTCAGAATGGCAGGCAGTGGCGAGTGGAGTGCCGCAAGGCTCGGTGTTGGGGCCGCAACTGTTTACCATATATATTAATGATTTGGAAGAGGGAATTAGGAGCAACACTAGCAAGTTTGTGGATGACACAAAGCTGGGTGGCAGTGTGAACTGTGAAGAGGATGTTAGGAGTTTGCAGGATGACCTGGACAGGTTGAGTGAGTGGGCAGATGCGTGGCAGATGCAGTATAATATAGATAAATGTGAGGTTATCCACTTTGGCGGCAAAAACAAGGGGCAGATTATTATCTCAATGGGGTTAGGTTGGGTAAGGGGGAGGTACAGCGAGACCTGGGTGTCGTTGTACATCGGTCACTGAAAGTTGGCGTGCAGGTACATATAAAATTATAAAAGGACTGGACAAGCTAGATACAGGAAAAATGTTCCCAATGTTGGGCGAGTCCAGAAACAGGGGCCACAGTCTTAGAATAAAGGGGAGGTCATTTAAGACTGAGGTGAGAAAAAACTTTTTCACCCAGAGAGTTGTGAATTTATGGAATTCCCTGCCACAGAGGACAGTGGAGGCCAAATCACTGGATGTATTTAAGAGAGAGTTAGATAGAGCTCTAGGGGCTAGTGGAGTCAAGGGATATGGGGAGAAGGCAGGCACGGGTTATTGATAGGGGACGATCAGCCATGATCACAATGAATGGCGGTGCTGGCTCGAAGGGCCGAATGGCCTCCTCCTGCACATATTTTCTATGTTTCTATGAAGGTGGGTGCTTTGTTTATCCATGAATCTTACTAATTATACAACATGACTTACTAGTGCTCACTGCCCACTTCAACTTATGGCAGTTAGGTTGTTATTAGAGTTTATGCAATTTCTGGCACACAGGATATGCAGGGAATGGTGGGATATGGATCATGTGCAGACAGAGGAGTTAGTTTGGCACAGACAGTGTGGGCCCAATGGCCTATTCCTGTGCTGTACTGTGCATATCAAACATGATATGGCCAACACAATTGACCTGTAATGTAAGACACTCTAGGTTTATGCACTGTTAGAATGAATGGCGGTGCCTAATCACCAGTTTCCCTCATTCCCATATTTTCCATGGTAAGTTAAAGGTATTTATTTAATAATTGTCAAACCTTATTTCCAATCGTTACAGGAAACTCATAATGTCCCACAGATTGGATTTGATTTTTTAAAGGCATAGAAAACATAAGTATGATTTAGGTTACCAAGACTTTTGGATATTTTATTTCTTTGAAGTAAATTCCAATAAAATTGACCTCTTTTAACTAAAGCATTCTGTCTCAATGGTTTGCGTGTGTGCATCAAGCTCCATTCAAGTTATGTTTAAGTTCAGAGTTTGCGATAATTATTTACATTCACATTATTTACAACGGTCAATTAACTTCCCCTTCTATTCACATCCCTCCCCATTTGACAGGGAGCATGGCCCCTTTATTTATGATCAAAAATGGGTAACAGTTGGGATTAGAAAAGGTGGATCTTTAATCTGAATTTGACAATGAACTTTGCAGCTAAAATTGAATAATCATCAGAGAAGACTGAATTGGATGTATTCTTGAGCAAGACTGGGAGATGACAACAGGGGATTTAAACTTAATGAGGAGGTTCAATGGATAGGAAGAGAATACTACTTTTCATGTGACAAATCTGTCGCATGATGTCCAGACATGCAAGGGAGTCACTGTTAAGTAGTTGTCACATGGTTTAAATGTATGGATTACTTCGGGTAGCTGCGTCACAGCAGTTTCAGGACAAGGAACTAAACTCCAGAATAGTTAAGCACTCGCCTGACTCTAAAGTAACCTTCTCGACACAATAACCATCTTACCACCAAGCCAAATGTCCATAGTGCAGTTGTCTTTTCATTGACCCTTTATAGTTTTGATACATGCAACCCCATGGTCAGCACGATGAACAACTTGAGCACTCAGCTCATTAGCAAGCATTTGCTGACATATCATGACCCATGCTGAGATTCACAAGAGGGTAAATGCAAGCAGCATCAAGGAAATACTTCAGTCTCAAAGATCTCTCCTCCACAGCCTTGAACCTGCTAGTGTCCCAACTCTGCACTACCCACTCTTCCTTACTAGGATTGTGCTCTTGCCAACTGAATTTATCTCTTTATATCTTGATTCCAACCTGACTCCTCTTGTCCAGTCTCTTCTCACCTACATCCGGGACACCTCCTATGCCTTCCACATTTTAATGACTCCAGTTCTCTAGTACAAATTTCTTCATACATACCATGAATGTCCTGTCTCCATCAGGAAGGTCTTAGGGCCCTCCACTTATTTCTGGACAAAGACCATGCCAGTTCTATTCCACCAACGCACTCATCTACCAAGCAGAACTTGTTCTTGCCCTCACCAACTTCTCTTTCAAGTCCTTCCAGTTTCTATGTTCAAAGTAGGAATGTTACAAAATTTTGAGATTTTGAAAATCAAGCCTGTCATGTATCCCATCAGATAAAGCACAAAAATAAATTTTATTTGATACCTAATTCACTTTCATATCTTCAGTATTAAAAAAGTTATGGTTATTTTCATACTCGGAAATAAGCATCTTGTTCCCTATTGCTTTTCCAACTTTTTAACACAAAATCTGTGATCGACGACAGTCAAAAATTAAAGCATATAATTAGTCAGTTACCTAATTTCAGCTAATTACAAAATTGACCGTTGTGACGGAAATAGTAATAAACACCGAGACTGCCTTGAAAATTCAAAAATGTGATACTCAAGATTAGAACTTTAATATTATTGTATTATATGCTGTAAGTCCGTAACAGACAGGTAAAGAAATTACAATTTCTAGCAAAAGACCAAGTCTTTATGGAGAAGATCAGTTGCTAGCTGGTACATTGGCATATCATAATCAGTAGCATCATCATACTCCTCAGATTGTAACCAATAAGCAACTCTGTACACCTTATTTTTCCTCAACTTTTCAATTTTGGCATTGTAAACTACATGTTTTTGCTCTTCAAACCACGCATGACATGCCTTTCTGCCCACTATTTTCCCATTAAGAATGTCCTGTAGATCATCACATTTGGAGTAGTCCAAATTCGGATAATCTCTGCGAGTGCTCTGTGGGTGTCCTTGTACACCGGTCACTGTGCAGGTACAGCAGGCAGTGAAGAAAGCTAATGGAATGTTGGCCTTCATAACAAGAGGATTTCAGTATAGGAGTAAAGAGGTTCTTCTGCAGTTGTATAGGGCTCTGGTGAGACCACATCTAGAGTATTGTGTACAGTTTTGGTCTCCTAATTTGAGGACGGACATCCTTGTGATTGAGGCAGTGCAGCGTAGGTTCACGAGATTGATCCCTGGGATGGCGGGACTGTCATATGAGGAAAGATTGAAAAGACTAGGCTTGTATTCACTGGAGTTTAGAAGGATGAGGGGCAATCTTATAGAAACATATAAAATTATAAAAGGACTGGACAAGCTAGATGCATGAAAAATGAATTTCATGAATTTATATGCCAATTGGAATGAATTTAATGTTTTATTCCCGATATGGGCTTAAAATTTATGGCAACGGCAGCATTCCAATCGATCACATTCCAGAAACATCCACTCTCAAGATAATCAAAATTATTATTTTTTGCACACTGCTTCTGACTAAAACTACAGTGTGGATATTTAGTATGAAAATATTGATCATGGATAGACAATAACATAAAATATAGATGATTTAGATGTTCTTATGACATGATTGTGCAAATAAATAATGAATTTGATTATCTTGAGAGTGGATGCTTCTAGAATGTGATCGATTGGAATGCTGCCGTTGCCATAAATTTTAAGCCCATATCGGCAGGCAAGACATGGCCAATTCGTATGAGGGCCTAAATAAATTTTTTCGCATCATAAGATTAAAATGAAGACACCAAAAAGCAAGATAATATGTAAAATAAACGACATACCTTTTGTTTTGTCCTGATATTGCGATCCGTGATGTTGAAGGCGTTGAAGGCATTAGAAGTCACGTTTAACTTCAATCCAACGATGCAATCGTCCAGCAAATTGAAAAAAAAACGGGAATGGAAGCGCGTATGATTGTTCTTCGTCAGCTAGCAGCCCGAGGAAATCCCTCTCCGACAACCAATACAAACCTGCAATTTAATCCCTCCCCCCCCCCCCCCACCTCCACCACCACCCCCAAAGCATTCAGAATCACCCGCACAGGCAGTGACAGATCTGCAGCGCCGCTGATGGTAGGTTTTGTCACAACGCTATTCAAAGGTGTAGCCATGACCACTCACGCTGGCCCCAGCTACACCTATTTTCTCATTGGCTTTATGGAACAGTTCTTGTTCCAAAACTATTCTGATACACCTCCCCAACTCTCTTCCTTACATCTATGATTGTGTTGGTGCTAATTCCTGTACTCATGTAGAACATGTCAATTGTATCACCTCTGCCACCAGCTTCCACCCTGCCCTCAAATTCACATGGACTATCTCTGACACTTCTCTTCCTTTTCTGGATGTCTCTGTTTCCATCTTAGGAGACAAACTAGCCACCGGTCACTACTATTAAACATAAACCCTGATCTTGACGACACCTCCTCAAGAATCAAAGAGTGTTTAATTGTCATATTATTGGAAAATCTTACTTGCTGCAGCTTGAAAGGCCTATTAACACAATAACACAACAAATAAATAATCAATAATCAGTAATACTAGTGAACCAGACCATAATAGTGCAAAAGTACATAGAGCAAACAAAACCAAGTCCATAGTAGATGGTTGCTGAGGTAGGGTTGTGGTTAGTGTTATGCAGTATGGTTCAAGAGTCTGATGATTCTTGAACCTGGGAAGAAGCAGTTCTTGTACCTGGGTGGTACAGTTCTGTTTTTCTGCATCATCTCCTTGATTGTAGCAGTGAGATGAGAGCGTGGCGAGGGTAGTGTGGGTCTTTGAGGATATTGGCTGCCTTTTTGAAGCAGTGCCTCCTGGGGATCCCATCGGTGACGGTGAAGTAAATACGCACAATGGATGTGGAGAGGATGTTCCACTGGTGGGAGAGTCTAGAACCAGAAAGCCTCAGAATAAAAGGACCTACCTTTAGAAAGGAGATGACGAGGAATTTCTTTAGTCAGAGGGTGGTGAATCTGTGGAATTAATTGCCTCTGACAGCTGTGGAGGTCAAATGAATTGAGATTGACAGATTCTTGAATAGTACGGGTGTCAAGGGTTGGAGAATGGGGTTGAGAGGCAAAGATAGGACAGCCATGATTGAATGGTGCAGTTGAATCGAATGGCCTACTTCTGCTCCTATGACTTATGAATAGACCGGCCAATGCCTACCACTTTCTGCAGCCTCCTTTGTTCCTGGTCTATTGAGTTACCGAACCAGATCATGGTACCAACCAGTTAGTATGATCTCTACGATACACCTGTGGAAATTCAACAAAGTATTCGCTGACATACCGAATCTCCATAATCTACTAAGGAAGTAGATGAGCTGATGAATTTTCTTTGTGATTACTTCAATGTGGAATGGCCCAGGACAGATCTCAGGGGTAGGCACTATGGTGAAAGAATACCTCTTATGGGGTTGTTGGGCAGCCTGCAACCCAATGGTATGAACATTGAAATTTCCAACTCTAGGTAATCAATACCCCATGTGTTCCATAGATAGACACAAAATGCTGGAGTAACTCAGCGGGACAGGCAGCATCTTTGGAGAGAAGGAATGGGTGACATTTCAGGTCGAGACCCTTCTTCAGACTGTTCCTTCCCATTCCCACCAACCTATCCAGACACTCCCTTTTTAATTTGTTTTGCATCCCACCACCATCTGCCCATGATTTCCCCCCTCTGCCTGTCCCGCCGGGTTAACCGACAGCCCTGGACTAACAGTCCATGCTGGCTGAAAGCCTGGGCAGGCACTGCTCCGGGCCGGTGTCCCATCGGTCCAGGGCTGTCGGTTAACCAGGCGGGACAGGCAGAGTTGAGCTGGAGTTAGCGCTTCTTCTCCGTGCTGGCTGTAAGCCTGGGCCGCCTCTGCTCCGGACCGGTGTCCCATCAGTCCAGGGTCACCCCGGACGTCTCCTGCCGCCCCCGGACAGGGATGGGACACTCGGGAGGGGACGGGGTTGGTCCAGTAGCAATTCAACAGCACTTGCAGCGCCGGAGACCCGGGTTCGATCCTGGCTACGGATGAAACGCAGGTCTGTATACACGCAGCAGCTGAGCTGCTGAGAATGTTTATCGCGAATGACCTATGACCTGGGCATGCGCATTCGGAATACCAAACTCGCTTATTGGTTGTGACGTTTATAAATTGCCCCCTCCCCCCCGTGTGTCGATAATGATAGAATCTGGAAGAAATTGATGGAAATGCACGTAGATTATGGGATTAATATTAAATGGGTGTCTAGTGGTTGGCATGATCTTGGTGCATTGTGTGACTGTTTCTGTGCTGCAACTCTCCATAACTTTCTGACTTAATTCTTGCAGTATAAAGCTTGAGCAGTTTACAACCCAGCGGTATGAATTTTGACTTCTCTAACTTCAAGTGCCCCTTGCATTCCCTCTCTCTCCATCTCTCCCTCCTGGTTCTCTGACTAATTTCACTGGCCTAATGAAGGGTCTCGACCAGAAATGTCACCCATTCCTTCTATTCAGAGATGCTGTCTGTTCTACTGAGTTAATCCAGCATTTTGTGTCTACCTTTGGTGTTAACCAGCATCTGCAGTTTCTTCCTACATTAAATTTTACTGATTGTATGCCTTGTTGTCACCTTCCCCTCAGCTACCAATGATCCACTACATTTTCTTTGAACTTTGTCCCCTTTGATCCCTCATTTTCACACCTATTCCTATAAGCACCACCTATTCCTTCTCTCCAGAGATGCTACCTGACCCGCTGAGTTACCCCAGCATTTTGTGTCTATCTTCCGTGTAAACCAGCATCTGCAGTTCCTTCCTACACAAAGAAGAGCGGTCTGTGCAAATACTGCAAGGACAACCTGAAATCGGTTTTCAGAGGGCCAGTCCTGGATAGGATTCACTGACTGTGCCTGGCAATGTCACCATGAAGCAGTTCCAAGCATGTTCAACTGGCACAGCACAAAAGCAGTGCAGCTGCACACACCTGTGTCCACACTGCAGTCAGCTCCATGCATCGGAGTCGGGACTTCACAGTCACGTATGGGGTTCCAGAGTTCGTTCACAACAATGAGGTGTTTTGATGGCACCAATGGGGGATAATTGTTTCTACTCGCAGAAGAGTCAGTTTGGGTTTATTGTAATCATTTGATAAAATTGGTATTTTTTATTATAAAAAGATCATTGGCAAAAGCGTCACATTGCAATTTCTATAGAAAAATTTCAACTAAATTATGAAGGACAATAAATTAAAACTTTGCATCCAAGGTAGTTTATTGCTTCAAGTGCAGAAAGTCAACATTTGTTGACTTCTTTTCAAGCGTTATTTGTTCATTACCAATATGCCAAAGGTTTACATGTTCTTTGCAGAGAAATAGAGCAGAAATATTTTGAAGATGTAACTAGGAAATATTTTGACGATGTAACTAGGAAATGTTTTGAAGATGTAACTAGGAAAATGGACAAGGGAGAGCCAGTGGATGTAGTTTGATTTTATTTTATTTCTTGTCATTTGAACCTCAAAGAGGCTCAAACGAAACTCCGTTTCCACAGCCATACAAACAAAACAATTCTTACACGACACACAAACAATTCAATTTACAGAAAAACATCCATCACAGTGAATCTCCTCCTCACTGTGATGGAAGGCAAAGTAATTTCTCTCCCCTGCACCATTTTTCTCCCGATGTTGAAGCCCCAGGCGGGCAATGTTGTCCCACGGCCGTTGAGGCCGTGCCGGGCGGTATACAGCTTCGCTCCAGGCCCAAAAGTCACAAGTTGGAGCCCCGGCGGGCGCTGGAATGTCCCGCGGCTTTAACATTAAAGCCGCGCCGGGCGATTTACGGCCCCGCTCCGGGTCGTTCCAACCCCGCGACTCGAGCTGGAGAAGTTGCGTTGCGGGAGCTCCGGAAAGCGGTCTCTCACCCGGACCCGCGAGCTCCCGATGTCCCAGTCCACGGGTCTGCAGCTGCAGCTGGAGCTCCGGAGTGAGCAGCAACGAGTCACCACCGCTCCCCGCGCTCCGAGGACGGCCAGCCCCACGATGGTAAGTCCGCAGCTCCACAGGCTCCGCGACTGGAGCCCCCAGGTCGTCCCGGTCGGAGGCCGCTCCACGGAGCTAGGCCCCAACGACAACGGAGACCCGACAGGGAAAAGGTCGGGTCTCCCGTGCAGGGAATAGATTTTTTTAAAGTTTCCCCCGCCCCCCACATATACACAATTAAAACAGTACAAAAAAAAACACAAACAACTACATTTATCTAGACAAAAATAAAAAAAAGACAGACGGGCTGTAGGGGCCGCGGCAGTAATCCGCGCCGCCGCACTGATGCACCAGTGTACCTGGACTTTCATAAAGCATTTGATAAGGTCCCACATAGGAGATTAGTGGGCAAAATTAGGGCACATGGTATTGGGGGTAGAGTGCTGACATGGATAGAGAAGTGGTTGGCAGACAGGAAACAAAGAGTAGGGATTAACGGGTCCCTTTCAGAATGGCAGGCAATGACTAGTGGGGTACCGCAAGGCTCGGTGCTGGGACCGCAGCTATTTACAATATACATCAATAATTTGGATGAAGGGATTCAAAGTAACATTAGCAAATTTGCAGATGACACAAAGCTGGGTGGCAGTGTGAACTGTGAGGAGATTGCTATGAGAATGCAGGGTGACTTGGACAGGTTGGGGGAGTGGACAGATGCATGGCAGATGAAGTTTAATGCGGATAAATGTGAGGTTATCCACTTTGGTAGCAAAAACAGGAAGGCAGATTACTATCTAAATGGCATCAAGTTTGGAAAAGGGGAAGTACAATGGGATCTGGGGGTCCTTGTACATCAGTCTATGAAAGTAAGCATGCAGGTACAGCAGGCAGTGAAGAAAGCGAATGGCATGTTGGCCTTTATAACAAGAGGAATCGAATATAGGAGCAAAGAGGTCCTTCTGCAGTTGTACAGAGCCCTAGTGAGACCACAGCTGGAGTATTGTGTGCAGTTTTGGTCCCCTAATTTGTGGAAGAACATTCTTGCTATTGAGGGAGTGCAGCGTAGGTTTACAAGGATAATTCCCGGGATGGCGGGACTGTCATAGGCTGAGAGAATGGAGCAGCTGGGCTTGTACACTCTGAAGTTCAGAAGGATGAGAAGGGGATCTCATTGAAACATATAAGATTGTTAAGGGCTTGGACACGCTAGAGGCAGGAAACATGTTCCCGATGTTAGGAGAGTCCAGAACCAGGGGCCACAGTTTAAGAATAAGGAGTAAGCCATTTAGAACAGAGACAAGGAAACACTTTTTCTCACAGAGAGTGGTGAGTCTGTGGAATTCTCTGCCTCAGAGGGCGGTGGAGGCAGGTTCTCTGGATGCTTTCAAGAGAGAGCTAGATAGGGCTCTTAAAGATAGCGGAGTCATGGGATATGGGGAGAAGGTAGGAACGGGGTACTGATTGGGGATGATCAGCCATGATCACGTTGAATGGCTGTGCTGGCTCGAAGGGCCAAATGGCCTACTCCTGCGTCTATTGTCTATTGTCTATTGTCTATTTCTCATAAACTTATCTTACTGCAGACAAACAGATTGATTTCTCCCAACTTCTCAAGATAATGGACTCTTTTATCAGGGTAGTTGTTTTTTATGCAGCACTTCTAATAAGGAGGGTGGTTCAGCACAGATGGAAAATCGAACCAGCATCATCCTCAATGCCCTTCCACTCTAACAATGGAGATAAAAGGCATTGCATTAATAGCGCACCTCTCACATCCCAAAGTACTTCACACCTCAAAGTACTTCACACCCCATGTAGTACTTCTGAAGTTTGGCCATTGGGATATTGTAGAGGATGCAGACATTGTTCACAAGAGATCCAGTAAACTCTGCAGTGATCACATCCAAATAAACTGCTTTTAGCTACAATCATAGAGGGATTAATCGGGCCGGACATCTGAGAGAACTCCCTCACTTATCTTTGAAATAATGCCACAGGATCTTTAATATCTGCCCCAAGAAGGCAGTTTGGGCTACAGCTTCACATTTCATCCTGAAGATGTCACCTCTTGTCATTGCAGCATTCCTTCAATGCTGGAGTTTCTTCAATTTCAAAAATAAACTTTATTCATCATAAGACAAAACAAAATAAAAACCATGTATATACTTTTTTGGTGTCTATACATTCAATATTCCGAGTATTATACCGTAGTGTCTTTATACAAAACACTCCTGCAACTTATGTGGGCCACTAGGATGATCTTCTTCTTCTTGCGTATGGCGTGCACAGCCTAAAGTTGCAGACTAGGATGATAACCCTTCTCCTGTGTGAGGGGTGTCTCCAACAACTTAGCCCTTCAGCACGGGAGTGGGCCGGCAGCCTAGACTTTTAGACCTTTGTTTCTGGAGCAAGACCTATAACTCAAAGGTGATAATCATACCAACTGAAGGCACTTGTATGGAAGCAATGCACAACAACCTCGGACAACAAACTTATTGGCATCATGCTCCATTGCAGGAGGAACTAGGGCTGATATCAGATGATACACAATTTTAAACAGAATCCAGAAAGCTTCACGTTTCTATGAGACTAAAGATAAGATAGATAGGTGGCTCTTTAACACTTGGGGCATGGCGTACTTCTGTTCATTTTGTGCAATGCAGCGTGATAATTCAAGAGCTAAATTACATGAGAGTGGAGGTAATGCTCCAATATTCCAAAACACAATGACTTAGAGGTTAACTATTATTTGTGCTCTGTGTACACGCTTCAGCCACCATCACAGATGACTGATTTCACCCACGTTATTTCCACTAACTCCACAGATTTTCATTGGAAAATGCTGGCTATTTATTCCAATGCATGGATGGATTTTTCAAATAAATTGTTACTAATTGCTACAATATTCATAACATCAAACAGTGAGGCTCCTGTTTACCTACATTTGTCCCAGCTTTACAATGGTGAGCACATATTATCAATGCCCACTAAATGTGACCTTCAGCACCATTGGATTTCATTTTCTGCTCTCACTATCTTATACGATCCCATCGGTGACAAGAATCAAAATGACCACTCTAATGAGCCGTATTTTCAAGCTCCTCAATGGTTTTGTCCCTCCCAGTCTCAGTAAACCACCCCAGCTATACAACCCTTTGTCTCTGATCTCTGCTTCCCTTCATTCCTTGGATGAGCATTCCCATTTTGCATCACTCCCTTGCCTCAGATGCTAAGATTCTGAACGCTGGAAATCCCTCATGTAAACTCTTCTGTCTCTTCACCATTCTGTCCCTTTTTAAAACACTCCATAAAAAATATCTCTTTGAGGAATATTCTGTTTATCCAAGCCAAATTCTGCTCCTGTGGCTCAGATCGGAATTTCACAAAAAAAAATGTTGTGATATACTTCAGAATAATTAATTATACTAAGACATACTATACATGTTGTTGAGTATTTTTTTTTTGCATTTGTTAATACGATGCAGAATGAACCATGCACACCAGGAAGAATGAAGTAGAGGTGAGCCTGTTTGTCAAAGGCAGTTAGTCATACTGACAACCTAATGGAGAAGCTCTAGCTTGGATTGTAAAACACTGGGAAATACTGCTATTCCCACACTATCACTCCCCAAGATGAACAATTATGTGAACTAATATTCATAGAGTAGATATCTCCAAACCACCACCTTAGTGAAAAACTCGCATATGCTATACAGGACTATGAAAAATTAATTTACAGCTAAATATTAGTCAGGACATTGGGATAAGCTGGCGTGTTCTTCATCAAAAAATTGTTACTCTGAAAAGGAACTATCCTCCAGCACTCCCTCAACACCAACACTGCAACATGCCCTCATCACCAACACTGCAACACACCCTCAACACCAACACTGCAACACACCCTCAACACCAACACACCCTCAACACCAACACTTTGACACTTCCTCAACACCAACACTGCAGCACTCCCTCAATACCAACATTGCAACACTCTCTCAACACTGACACCACAACATTCCCTCAACACCGACACTGTGACACTCCCTGAACACCAACACTGCGACACTCTCTCAACACCAACACTGCAGCACACCCTCAACACTGACACCACAACACTCCCTCAACACCAACACTGCAACACTCCCACTGTTGGTGAGGAATAAAATTCAGTCCCTTGCAAGGGATGACATTGAAACAGGAGGTGTGGAGTCAGTATGGATAGAACTAAGGAATTGTAAGGGTAAAAAGACCCTAATGGGACTTATCTGCAGGCCCCCAAACAGAAGCCAGGGAAAGCAGTGGGGCCTGATGACACCAGCCCAATGCTACTGAAGACCTGCTCTTCAGAGCTGTGTGGTATTCTAACACACCTGTTCAACCTGAGCTTGCGTCTACAGAAGGTTCCAAGGCTGTGGAAAACATCTTGCCTGGTACCTGTCCCAAAGAAGACCCATCCCACTCACCACAATGACTACAGACCAGTAGCGCTCACTTCACATATTATGAAGACATTTGAGAGACTTGTCCTTTCCTACATCAGGACTAGTGTGTCAAATCAAATGGATCCTTTACAGTTTGCATATCAGCCTAACATCAGTGTCGATGATGCCCTCATTTACATGCTGCAGAGGGTGTACACACATTTGGACACTACTGATGCATCTGTAAGGATTACATTTTTTGACTTCTCAAGCCCCTTCAACACAATTCAGCCCTGACTGCTAGGGGAGAAGATGGAGAAGATGAAAGTGGATCCATCACTGGTACTGTGGTGTTTGGATTACCTTTCCCTCAGACCACAGTACGTGCGCCTACAGAACAATGTCTCAAGCACCATCTTGAGCAGCACAGGGGCTCCACAAGGAACTGTGCTGGCTCCATTCCTGTTTACCATCCACACAGCGGATCTCCAATATAACACCAACAGCTGCTTTTTGCAGAAATTTTCGGATGACACAGCTGTTGTCGGCCTCATTAAAGGGGGCAATGAGGAGGAGTATAGAGACATAATAAGTAACTTTGTGGAGTGGAGTGCACACAATAACCTCCATCTTAACACCACAAAAACCAAGGAGATAGTTGTGGACTTCAGGAGGGGGAGGAGGAGGACTCAAGCAACACCAATCACCATTAAGGGCACTGAGGTGGAGGTGGTCGCTAACCACAGGTACCTTGGTGTGCAGCTTGACAGTGAGCTGGACTGGAAGTGTCATATGGACGCGGTGTACAGGAAGGGACAAAGCCGACTGTATTTTTTAAGGAGGCTGAGGTCATTTAACATCTGCCAACCCCTACTGTGCAGTGTCTACCATTCAGTGGTGGCCAGTGCTCTGTTTTTTGCTGTGGCCTGTTGGGGAGATGGCGCCCACATAGCGGACAAAAACAGACTGGACAAGCTGATCAGGAAGGCCGGCTCAGTGGTCGGGGCTGAGCAACGAACGGTCCAGCAGGTGGCAGAGGCCAGAACTCTGAACAAACTGGGTTCAATAATGACCAACCCCACTCACCCACTCCATGCCCTGAAGGTGATCAAGAGCAGCATCTTCAGTCAGAGACTGATTGCACCAATGTGCAAAACTGAGAGACATAGGAAGTCCTGTTTACCAGCTGCTATAAGGTTATATAATGCGCATAAATAACTGCACTTTTTTTTTCATTAATTGTATTTTAACTTGTATTTTAACTTGTATTTTAACTTGTTAAGTATGGAAGCTATTTGAGGAAATGTGTGGTGTTATGTCTGTCTTGAAGCTGTCGTGGCACTGTAATTTCCTGTAAAGGATTATTAAAGGTATATCTTATCTTATCTTATCTTATCTTATAAGGTGCAATTTGAATCAAGAGTTAAAATTGGCATGTCGTAAAGGTAATGTTACGGTTGTTATGGGAGATTTCAACATGCAGGTAGACTGGGAAAATCAGGTTGGGACTGGACCCCAAGAAAGGGACTTCATGGAGTGCCTCCGTGATGGATTCTTAGAGCAGCTTGTACTGGAGCCTACCAGGGAGAAGGCAATTAACATGTTGTGTAATTAACCGGATTTGATAAGGGAACTTGGGGTTAAGGAGCCATTAGGAGGTAGTGACCATAATATGGTAAGTTTTAATCAACAATTTGAGTGGGGGAAGGGTAAATCGGAGGTGTCCGTGTTACAGTTGAACAAAGGGGACTATGGGGCCATGAGGGAGGAGCTGGCCAAAGTTGTCTGGAAAGATACCCTAGCAGGGATCACTTCACCTGGCAATGCATTGCAGGCAGCTACCAATTTCTGGGCAAAAAATATGCCTCAAAAATCCCCTTTAAACTTTGCCCTGCACACCTTAAACCTTTGCCTTCTATGCTTAGACTTTTCCATCCTGGGAAAAACTTCTCGGATTATCTGCCCTATCTATGTCTCTCATAGTTTTATTTACAGTATATCAGGTCACCCTCAGCCTCCAAATGCAGCAGAGAAAACAATCCAAGTTTGTCCAACCTCTCCGTATAGTTCATGCACTCCAGTCTAGGCAGTGTCCTGGTGAATCCCTTCTGCGCCTGCTCCTGTAATGCGGTGACCAGAATTGGACAAACTACTCCAAAAGTGCCTTAACTAAGGTTTTATACAGCTGCAACATGACTTGCCAACTTTTACACTTAATGCCCCTGACCCATGAAGGTAAGCATGCTGTGCACCTTCGTTGCCACTCTATCCGCTTGTGTTGCCACCTTCAAGGAACCATGGCCCCACACCAAAGATCCCTGTTTATAGTAATGCTCCTAGGGTCCTGGCAGGGAGATCTAGTAGTGATAACTGGCTGCGTTTAAACTAGTCTGGCAGGGAGATCAAACCCAAAGCAGTATTGAGGCAGACCTTCTTTTGCGTATGGCGTACACAGCCTAAAGTTGTAGGACAACTTGTTCTATTTGATCTTATTTGATTGAGCACGCCAGGTTGATTGCATTCGTCGAAACAGGGTGGACCACATGAAGGTTGCAATCTCCCAGCCCTTGAGGCAGATGAGGTTTGAGCCTAACAAGTGGAGCCAAGTTGACAATGGTAGTGTCTAGTTTAGTTTAGTTTAGTTTATTGTCACATGTACCGAGGTACAGTGAAAAGCTTTTGTTGCGTGTGAACCAGTCAGCGGAAAAACTATACATGATTATAATCGAGCCATTCACAGTATACAGATACATTATAAAGGGAACTAGACCAAGTGGGACCCATTGGGTCCTGTCCCCCAATGCGAGGTGGGAATGCGGCGTCACAGCGGAGGGCTGGTCCCCGAATGCAATATTCCACCCATAGGTCCCAATACTCACCACTCCCTAGAGAGGGATGGGGGGAGGGTAGAGAGGGAGGGGGGTAGAGAAGGGGGGTAGAGAGGGAGGGGGTAGAGAGGGAGGGTCAGTAGGGAGGGAGGGGTGGCAGAGAGGGAGGGGGTAGAGCGGGAGGGGGAGGGGGGTAAAGAGGGAGAGGGAGGGGGGTACAGAGTGAGGGGGAGGTGGAGGGGGTAGAGAGGGAGAGGGAGGGGAGTATAGTAGGAGGGTAGAGGAAGGGGGAGGGGGTAGAGAGGGAGAGGGGCAGAAAGGGAGGGCGTAGAGACCCTACCACATCTCCCTCCTCCACATTTCCCTCATCCTCCTCCCCTCACTTCCATTCCCTTCCCCAGGACCCAGGAGCAGCACCAGGGCCTGGACAGCTTGAGAGCTCATTGTGATTGGTGCACTGTGAGAGGCAGCCAGCTTGAGAGCCCATTGTTACCGTTGGCAACGTCCCATTGTGATGTCATTGTGGCAGTCGGCAGACAGCTTGAGAGCCCATTGTGATTGGTGCACTGTGAGAGGCATTGTGACATCATCACTGGACGCTCTCTGAGAAAGAGGTTTAGGATTTTTTTGAAACTTTAAATCATGAATAACTTTGGAAAAATAGGTCAGAATGCGACGGGAAGATGTTTATCGCTTGGACTGGGAAAATGTGAGTAGAGTGTGTGAAAATGGGAAGGCTGTGGCCTTGCGTTTGGAAGAAGATAGGAAAAATCAGAGCAGAGTGACACATTGCCGGCACAAACAAAGAGTGTTAGTAATATAGATAACGTGAATAATGTAATGAGATAAAGCCAATAAAGTCCATCAAAGATAGTCTGAGGGTCTCCAATGAGGTAGATAGTAGTTCAGGACTGCTCTCTAGGTTCAATAATAACATGGCAATGTGCAAGCTATTTTTTCTAATAATATTGAGATATGATTATTATGCGAGAATGCCAGGGGGAAATGCCTGACTTTCTTTGAAATACTGCTATGACATTTGTTTATATTGCTGTAAGAGGCCAGAGGCAGTAGTTTTATGTCCCTCCACAAAGGTGTGCCTCAGACAGTGTGTCACACCCTCACTGCTGCATCAGGAGTATGTGTCATGAGGTCAAGGGAAATATACTCAATGCGCCTGCCTTTATCCTTGTTCCCAAGTTGGAGTAACTCAGCATCTCTGAAGAAAAGGAACAGGTGACGTTTCGGGTTGAGACCCTTCATCAAACAGAGTCAACGAAAAGGGAAACAAGAGATATAGCCGCCACTGAAGCTCTGGGCCAGCAATGTTACAGTCCCCACTGCACCGCCGCTGAAAGTCTGGGCCCTACTCTGGGAAAGGCCGCACCAAACCAGTTGTAAGGCCGCGAGGAAGGGGGCAAAGAAGCGACAAGGAAGAAAGTCGCCTCTCTGTCGGGGTAGGTGCCTGAAAACGGTTTTCCCCTCTTCCCCCCCCCCACCCCCCACACAAGACATACAGAGAAACACTAAAACATACTTTTAGACAAACAAAAAAAAAAAAAATTGAAACAACGATCCCGCTGCAGGCGAGGCGGCCGACTCGCAGCACCACCATTACAGGACAGTGAATCTAACATCTAGGATCAAAAAGTTACTAGAGAGTATTCTGAGGGATAAGTCATATATACATTTAGATTGATAAGGGCTGATTAGGGATAGCCAGCGTGGTTTTGTACGTGAGAGATCATTTCTCATAAATCTGATTACTGTTTTGAAGATGTAACCAAAAAGGTTGGTGAGGGCAGAGCTGTAGACATTGTATATATGGATTTCACTAAGGGATTTAGACTGTAGCAATAGACAATAGGTGCAGGAGTAGGCCATTCGGCCCTTCGAGCCAGCACCGCCATTCAATGTGATCATGGATAATCATCCACAATCAGTACCCCGTTCCTGCCTTCTCCCCATATCCCCTGACTGCGCTATCTTTAAGAGCCCTATCTAGCTCTCTCTTGAAAGTATTCAGAGAACCGGCCTCCACTGCCCTCAGAGTCAGAGAATTCCACACTCACAACTCTCTGTGTGAAAAAGTTTTTCCTCATCTCCATTCTAAATGACTTACCCCTTATTCTTAAACTGTGGCCTCTGGTTCTGGACTCCCCCAACATCGGGAACATATTTCCTGCCTCTAGCGTGTCCAAACCCTTAATAATCTTATATGTTTCAATAAGATACCCTCTCATCCTTCTAAATTCCAGTGTATACAAGCCCAGCCGCTCCATTCTTTCAGCGTTTGACAGTCCCACCATCCTGGGAATTAACCCTGTAAACGTATGCTGGCAGATAACCTACGCTCCCTCAATAACAAGAATGTTCTTCCTCAAATGTGGAGACCAAAACTGCACACAATACTCCAGGTCTGGTCTGGTCTCCCTAGGGCCCTGTACAACTGCAGAAGGTTTGCTCCTATACTCAACTCCTCTAGTTATGAAGGCCAACATGCCATTCGCTTTCTTCACTGCCTGCTGTACCTGCATGCTTACTTTCATTGACTGATGAACAAGGACCCCCGATCCCGTTGTACTTCCCCTTTTCCCAACTTGACACCATTTAGATAATAATCTTCGTTCCCGTTTTTGCTAACAAAGTGGATAACCTCACATTTATCCACATTAAACTGCATCTGCCATGCATCTGCCCACTCACCCAACCTGTCCAAGTCACCCTGCATTCTCATAGCATCCTCACAGTACACACTGCCACCCAGCTTTGTGTCATCTGCAAATTTGCTAATGTTACTTGTAATCCCTTCATCTATATCATTAATATATATTGTAAATAGCTGCGATCCCAGCACCGAGCCTTGCGGTGTCCCACTAGTCACTGCCTGCCATTCTGAAATGGACCCGTTAATCCCTACTATTTGTTTCCTGTCTGCCAGCCAATTTTCTATCCATGTCAGCACTTTACCCCCAATACCATGTGCCCTAATTATGCCTACTAATCTCCTATGTGGGACCTTATCAAATGCTTTATGAAAGTCCAGGCACATTACATCCACTGGCTCTCCCTTGTCCATTTTCCAAGTTACAACCTCAAAAAATTCCAGAAGATTAGTCAAGCATGATTTCCCCTTCGTAAATCCATGCTGATTTGGACCGATCCTGTTACTGCTATCCAAATGTGCCGCTATTTCATCTTTTATGATTGACTCCAGCATCTTCCCCACCACCGATGTCAGGCTAACTGGTCTATAATTCCCTGTTTTCTTTCTCCCGTCTTTCTTAAAAAGTGGGATAACATTAGCTACCCTCCAATCCACAGGAACTGATCCTAAATCTACTGAACATTGGAAAATTATCACCAATGCGTCCACGATTTCTAGAGTCACCTCCTTAAGTACCCTGGGATGCAGACCATCAGGCCCTGGGGATTTATCAGCCTTCAGTCCCATCAGTCTACCCAACACCATTTCCTGCCTAATGTGGATTTCCTTCAGTTCCTCCATCACCCCAGATCCTCTGGCCACTAGTACATCAGGACGATTGTTTGTGTCCTCCTTAGTGAAGACAGATCCAAAGTACCCGTTCAACTCATCTGCCATTTCCTTGTTCCCCATAATAAATTCACCCTTTTCAGTCTTCAAGTGTCCAACTTTGGTCTTAACTAATTTTTTCCTCTTCACATACCTAAAGAAGCTTTTATGATCCTCCTTTATATTCTTGGCTAGCTTACCTTCGTACCTCATCTTTTCTCCCCGTATTGCCTTTTCAGTTATCTTCTGTTGCTCTTTAAACGTTAGCCAATCCTCTGGCTTCCCGCTCATCTTTGCTATGTTGTAATTCTTCTCTTTTATTTTTATACAGTCCCTGACTTCCCTTGTCAGCCACGGTCGCCCCTTACTCCCATTGGAATCTTTCTTCCTCTTTGGATTGAACTGACCCTGCACCTTCTGTATTATTCCCAGAAATACCTGCCATTGTTGTCCCACTGTCATCCCTGCTAGGGTATCTTTCCAGTCAACTTTGGCCAGCTCATCCCTCGTGACTCCATAGTTCCCTTTGTTCAACTGTAATACTGACCTCCGATTTGCCCTTCTCCCTCTCAAATTGTAGATTAAAACTTATCATATTATGGTCACTACCTCCTAATGGATCCTTAACCTCAAGTTCCCTTATCAAATCCGGTTCATTACACAACACTAAATCCAGAATTGCCTTCTCTCTAGTAGGCTCCAGTGGAAGCTGCTCTAAGAATCCATCACGGAGGCAAACTCCCTTTCTTGGGGTCCAGTACCAACCTGATTTTCCCAGTCTACCTGCATGTTGAAATCTCCCATAACAACCGTAGCATTACCTTTAACTCTTGATTCAACTTGCACCCTATATCCAGTCTACTGTTTGGGGGCCTGTAGATAAGTCTCATTGGGGTCTTTTTAACCTTACAATTCCTTAGTTCTATCCCTACTGACTCCACATCTCCTGTTTCAATGTCACCACTTGCAAGGGACTGAATTTCATTCCTCACCAACAGTTACACCACCCCCTCTGCACACCTGTCTGTCTTTTCGATAGGATGTATAGCCTTGAATATTCAGTTCCCAGCCCTGGCCCTCTTGCAGCCATGTCTCTGTAAATCCCACAACATCATACTTGCCAATTTCTAACTGAGCCACAAGCTCATACACTTTATTTCTTATATACCATTTGACAAAGGTCCACATTGTAGGCTTCTCTGGAAGGTTACATGGGGTCCTGGGAGAACTAGCCGACTGGATGGAAAATTGACTTAATAGAAGGAAGAAGAAGGTGATGGTGTAAGATTGCTTCACGGACTGGAGGCCTGTGACTAGTGGTGTGCCTCAGGGTTCAGTGCTGGGCCCGTTACTGTTTGTCATCTGCATCAATGATTTGGATGAGAACATGCAAGGCATAATTTGCAAGTTTGCAAATAACACTAAACGGGTGGTATTGTAGATAGCGAAGATGGTTATCAAAAATTGCAGCAGTTGGACAGGTGGGCTGAGGAATGGTTAATGAAGTTTGATGCAGTTAAGTGCAAAATGTTGCATTTTGGAAAGTCTAACCAGGGCCGGACCTACGGGGTGAATGACAGGGCTCTGAGACGTTTTGTAGAGCAAAGGGATCTAGGAGTGTTGGAAAGAAATGCAGATGCTGGTTTAAATCAAAGGTAGACACAAAATGTTGGAGTAACTCAGCGGGACAGGCAGCATTTCTGGAGAGAAGGAATGGGTGACGTTTTGTGTCGAGACCCTTCTGATGTCAGGGGAGTGGGCAGGACAGAGATAGAATGTAGTCGGAGACAGTAAGATTGCTGGGAGAACTGGGAAGGGGAGGGGATGGAGAGAGAGGGAAAGCAAGATGAAGTTAGAGAAGCCAATGTTCATACCGCTGGGGTGCAAGCTACCCAAGCGAAATATGAGGTGCTGTTCCTCCAATTTGCGCAGGGCCACACTCTGACAATGGAGGAGGCCCAGGACAGAAAGATCAGATTGGAAATGGGAGGGGGAGTTAAAGTGCTAGGATATCAGGTAGGTTAAGGCGGACTGAGCGGAGGTGTTCAGCGAAACGATTGCCGAGCCTGCGCTTGGTCTCGCCGATGTACAAAGTTGATACCTGGAGCAGCGGGTACAGTAGTTGAGGTTGGAGGAGGTGCAAGTGAACCTCTGCCTCACCTGAAAAGACTGTTGGGGTCCTTGGATGGAGTCGAGGGGGGAGGTAAAGGAACAGGTGTTGCATCTCCTGCGGTTGAAAGCGAAAATACCTGGGGAGGGGGTGGTTTGGGTGGGAAGGGTCGAGTTGACCAGGGAGTTGTGGTAGGAACAGTCTCTGCGGTAAGCAGAAAGGGGAGGAGATGGGAAGATGTGGCCAGTAGTGGGATCCCATTGGAGGTGGTGAAAGTGTTGGAGGATTATATTCTGTATGCGACGGCTGATGGAGTGGAAGGTGAGGACAAGGGGGACTCTTGTCCTTGTTGTGAATGGGGGGAAGGGGAGCAAGAGCAGAGCTGCAGGATATTGAGGAGACCTTAGTGGGAGCCTCATCGACAATGGAAGAGGGGAACCGACGTTTCCTAAAAAATGAGGACATCTCCGATGATCTAGTATGGAGTATAGTAGGAATGTAGGTACATAATTAATTGAAAGTGGCATCATAGATAGATAGAATAGTCAAGAAGGCTTTTGACACATTGGCCTTCATCAGTCAGAGTACTGAGTATAGAAGTTGGGAGGTTATGTTATATCTTTGCAAGACGTTGGTGAGGCCACACTCAGTGTTTTGCTGAGAAGATTTACGAGGATTTTGCCAGGACTCAGGGCCCTGAGCTACATGGAGAGGTTGAGCAGGCTAAGACTTTATTCCTTGGAAAGCAGGAGGATGAGTAGTGATCTTACAGAGGTGTATGAGATTATGGGAGGAATAGATAGGGTAAATGCTTTTAATTAGCGTAAGGGAATCAAGAACCAGAGGACATAGTTTTAAGGTGAGGGGGGAAAGGAACCCGAGGGGCAAAGTTTTTACACAAAGAATGATGGGTATATGGAATGACCTGCCACAGGAGGTAGTTGAGGCAGGTACTATCACAATGTTTAAACATCATTTTGGCAGGTAGATGTATAGGATAGGGTTGGAAGGAAACAGGCCAAATGCAGGCCGGTAGGATTAGTGTAGATAGGACATGTTGATCGGCGTGGGCAAGTTGGGCCGAAGGGCCTGTTTCCACGCTGTATGACTCTGTGTTGCAACAGTGACAACATTTCAGAAGTACATCATTGACTGCAATCTACGGAAGCACCTCAAGGCTGCGTGCTCAGCCCCCTGTTCTACTCGCTCTATACTCATGACTGTGTAGCCGGACACTGTGCAAACTTCATCTTCAAGTTCGCCAATGTCACCACCGTTGTTGGACGAATTACAGATGGTGATGAGTCAGAGTACAGAAGTGAGATTGACTGATTGACCAAATGGTGCCAGCACAACAACCTGGCTCTCAACATCAGTAAAACCAAGGAACTGATTGTGGACTTTGGAAGAGGAAGGATGAGGACCCACAATCCTGTTTATAACAATGTGACGATGGTGGAGAGAGTCAAAAACTTCAAATTCCTGGGCGTGCATATTTCCGAAGAACTTTCCTGGACCCAGCACACTGACGCAATTATAAAGAAAGCACATCAGAGCCTCTAATTCCTGAGAAGATTACAGGGATTCGGTATGTCAAAGAGGATTCTCTTGAACTTCTACAGGTGTACAGAAGAGAGCATACTGACTGGTTGCATCATGGCCTGGTTCAGCAACTTGAACGTCCAGGAGCAGAAAAGACTGCAAAAAGTTGTGACCACTGCCCAGTCCATCACCAGCTCTGACTTCCCCACCATCGAAGGGATTTATCGGTCACTGCCTCAAAAAGGGAGCTAACATCATCAGAGACCCACACCATCCTGGCCACACACTCATTTCACCCCTGCCATCGGGGAGGTGGTACAGGAGTCTGAAAACTGAAACATCCAGGTTCAGGAACAGCTTCTTCCCTCCAGCCATCAGGCTGTTAAACACAACAACAAATGAGCTCTGAACTACAACAGACTATTCTTATTATTGCACTATATTTGTTTGTTTTTTGAGTAAGTGTGCATGTGTATATATACACTGAACTTTTTTTCCTCTTGTTTATGTACTATGCATATTCCGTTGTGCTGAAGCAAGCAAGAATTTCATTGTTCGATCTGGGATATATGACAATAAAACACTCTTGACTCTTGACTCTTAACTGAAACTTACTATTCAAATGTCAGTCTTTCTTAATCAGTAAAAGACAAGTCAAGTTGAATTTATTGTCATATGCAGATAAAAAGTAAGGTGCGGCTACAATGAAAATCTTGCTTGCAGCAGCATTACTGACTTAGACAACACACACAAACAAAAGTTATACATAAATTACATGTAAATTCCACAAGACAGTAAAAAGAAAATAACTGCAAAAAAATCATGAGTGCAAAACACAATTAGAAAAACAGGTCCATGGTAGTGCAAGAGATTGGAATAGATAGAATTGTGGAAAGCAAACATTCATATCACAATCACAATCACAATCAGTTTTATTCGTCACGCAGTTAAAGTGCAAGTGAAATGATTTTGCCAGCAGCGGTACAATGAAAAAGGACACACAAAAACACAATAAAAATGTAACATAAACATCCACCACAGCATTCATCACTGTGGTGGAAGGCACAAAATTTGGCCAGTCCTCCTCCATTTTCCCCAGTGGTCGGGACCTCAACCCTCCGCAGCCGCCGCTGCGGGTGTCCAGATGAGTAGACAAGGTAAAGTCCAGGTAAGTCCTGAATCGGTGCCTCCCCACCGGAGACCGCGGCTTCAGGTCGGTGTAGGCCGCAGGCCGGCGGTCGAAGATCTAAAGACCCCGCCGCGCTGCAGCCAGAAGCACCGCAGACTGCAGGGCCGGCAGTCGGAGCTCCCCTCCAGTGGTCCCCGGCGAGGGACACCGCTCCTGATGGTAAGACCATGGCGCGCCCGCGGTAGAAGTTGGCCGCGGGCCGCCGGTTGGAGCTCTTCTCCTCCCGGGTCCCCAACGAGGGATCCCAGGCCCAGGACGCCGCACCGGCAGAAGCACTGCAGACCCCTGCTTCAGGCTGCCTCGGGCCAGTGAACGGAGCGCTCCCCTCCAGCGAGGGCTCGCCCGCTCCACGACGAGAGTCCACCCTGCGCCCGCAGCTGAAGCCCCGGGCACGTCTCCGGGAAAGGCCACACCGATCCTCGATGTTAGGCCACGGGGGAGGCGACATGGAAAAAGTCGCCTCTCCGTGGAGGAGGCGACCAAAACGGTTTCCCCCTTACCCCCCCCACAAGACACACAGAGAGACATTAAAAACATACATTAAAACACACTAAAAAAACAAAAAAAGTTGAAAAAACGAACACGCTGCTGGCAGGGCTGCCGGCTTGCAGCGCCCCCACCGAAATATTGACCAAGATTTATGATTTGCCTCATGAAGAAAAACATGATTTTTATAATAGGAAAGTCATTTTTTCAGGGGGATTCCACGAGCAACCAAGTTGCTTTAGTTAAGGACTTTTGATCACAACACCTTATATGTTAAGGTTATATGTTATCTTGTTATGCGTCGACAGTAACCACTGCTCTGTGGGTTCTACAGTGATATACTCCTGATGTATTTTTAAACATTCATGCTGGAAGTTATCAGTTTTGATGTGCTGCACCAAATAGTGTGCCCCGACAGGGCGTAGATGGCACAAGAAAGCATCATGCATAATGGAGGTCTTCTGGCCAGTAGCATTTGGCGAAGACCCTCAACCTAGTAGCATTAAAGTCCTATCTTTCTCCTTATGTGAGGTGGGTAGGTTTTGACTGGAGTGTTGGCATGAGTCCAGCTTTAGCAGTTCAACACTGCACCTCAAATGTGGTACCTAAGCTGTGACCTCCATGAAATATTGTGTGAGAACACGTTCATGAGAACCCACTGGCCTCCTGCAGTGCACCACAGTCTGGAACTGACAGTGCATGAGTTTTATCCTGTTTAAGAAGGAACTACAGATGCTCGAAAATCAAAGGTAGACAAAAATACTGGAGAAACTCAGCGGGTGAGGCAGCATCTATGGAGCGAAGGAAATAGGCAACGTTTCAGGTCGAGACCCTTCTTCAGACTGATGTAAGGGTGGGAGGGGGGGGCGGGAAGAAGAAAGGAAGAGGCTGAGACAGTGGGCTGAGGGAGAGCTGAGAAGGGGAGGAGAAAGCAGGGATACCTGAAATTATAGGTCAATGTTCATACCGCTGGGGTGTAAACTGCCCAAGCGAAATATGAGGTGCTGCTCCTCCAATTTACGGTGGTCCTCTGGCCATGGAGGAGGCCCAGGACAGAAAGGTCGGATTCGGAATGGGAGGGGGAGTTGAAGTGCTGAGCCACCGGGAGATCAGGTAGGTTAATGCGAACCAAGCGAGGTGTTGCCTACGCTTGGTCTCACTGATGTAGAGCAGCTGACATCTAGAGCAGCGGATGCAATAGATGAGGTTGGAGGAGGTGCAGGTGAACCTCTGCCGCACCTGGAAAGACTGCTTGGGTCCTTGAATGGAGTCAAGGGGGGAGGTAAAGCGACAAGTGTAGCATTTCATGCGGTTGCAAGGGAAAGTGCCAGGAGAGGGGGTGGTTTGGGTTGGAAGGGACGAATTGACCAGGGAGTTACGGAGGGAGAGGTCTCTGCGGAAAGCAGACAGGGGAGGAGATGGGAAGATGTGGCCAGTGGTGGGATCCTGTTGGAGGTGGCGAAAATGTAGGAGGATTATTTATTGACTCACACTTAACACTTGCCAAAATTCATGGTGCAGGGTTCCCATCGCATTGTCTGGATGATGTGGCTGCTGCATATAGGCTGGTGATAATTTAAAGACAACACATTCTTTTTCGCAGTGTGATACACAGCATGGGGGTTACATGGTGGTGGATACTGTTGTGTTGCATATTTACTGGGTTCTCACAGTACATAGTCAAAAGTGGCTAGAGTAATAATCTGGATATATTATCTTCAATCCCCCAACAGCAATAAAGTAAATACATTCTGAATAAAGTTAGTAATGGTGACCTCAAAACTGCCAGACTGTCATAAAAGCTACCCAGCTCCCTAATTCCTGAGGGGAAAGGAATTTGGGTCAGCACAGTGGCGCAGCAGTAGAGTTGCTGCCTTACAGTGCCAGGGACACAGGTTCGATCCTGACTAAGGACGCTGCCTGTATGTTCCCCGTGACCGCGTGGGTTTTCTCCGGGTGCTCCAGTTTCCTCCCATACTCCAAATACGTACAGGTTTGTAGACTAATTGACTTTGGTAAAATTGTAAATTGTTCCTCGTGTGTAGGATAGTGCTCGTGTACGGGATGATCACTGGTCGTTGAGAACTCGGTGCATGAGGGCCTGTTTCTACTCTTTTTTTCTAAAGTCTAAAGGAATGTGCTGTCCTTATTCTGTTAGGCCTAACTATGACTTCAGACCTGAAGCAACATGGTTGGTTGCTAACCTTCCTCCAAAATGGCCTAGCAAATCAGTCATCTCAAAACTAATCAGGGATGAGTGATAAATACTAACCATGCAGTGCTGACCTATACAATATCTATCCCTGGTTTCTGGACATTTTAGCAGTACCGCTTCAAAGAATAATTGGAGAACAAATGAGAGCCATAGACTCGTAGTGTCTTACAGCATGGAAACCAGCCCTTCGGCCCAATTTACCCACACCGGCCAACATATCCCATCTACACAAGTCCCACCTGCCTGCAATTGGTCCACATCCCTCTCAGCCTGTCCTATCCATGTACCTGTCTAAATGTTTCTTAAACATTGCGATAGTATTCCAAAGTCTTTATTTATGTAAAGTTTATAGGAAGGATTTTCCATGCTTTTTATGTTTTTAAAGTACCCTGGGACTATCTAAGGCCTGCCTTTATAGACATGCCTTTATAAATTCTAAGAAACTAAATTCATCCGAAGAAGAAAACAAGTTAAAAATTAAGAAAGGGCAATGGAGGATGGATGTTTCATTTCAAGTTTGTTCAGTTTTCTAAAACAGAACCATCAATTTTGAAACCATTTCACTTGTGGCTTAATGACAGGAATGGTCAATGATAATCATCTTTGATCATTGGTTCTAATTTTTAAGAGGCATCAGCAGGCAGAGCAAAATGGGTGGAGGCAGGCTCTGACAGCGAGCGAGCTGCCCACAACGTAGTAGTTATATTATAAGAGATCGTTTTATTTTTAAATATCCATTACCACATTTTATGTTTCAATTTCAATAAAAACTAAAATATGAAACTGTGCAATTGCAACAGGGAGCAGGACTTGCAAATTTAGGCTGGTTTAGCTCTGTATTTTTAGCCTATGCTATAAACGGAATGGTTGCACCCTTCGGAACATGAAGCCGAAACTGTATAACAGAATGGACGCCTTTAAGCCGAGCACAAAATGCCCTCATCCCTGCCATGCTAGAGAGTACCTAGAGGTGATGTGCAGGAAATATTTCCATGAAGAAACCCATGCCAATGTTTGCCTTCATATTTTTGCTCACTAGGACAATGGGAATAAAAACCTAGATTCACAGGAAGAGATACTGGTAAAATCTTCAAAGGAACAAATATTCAAAAAAAGTGTCCACTAATTGTTTCCTTCTAATTTTACCAATATTGCAGATTCTGTGTCTGAAGTAGACCGAAAGAGAATTTGACCTTTAGGGAATCTTCAATCAGCATGATTCACAAAGCTGGAGTGCCATTACATTAACAGTCTGGCACACACTCAGTTCTTGATTCTTATACAGTTGAGGCAAGAGATCCTTATAACATCTGTGGAACCAGATGACACTTTAAAACTGTTGGGTCTCACCTGTAATGACTTTGATTGAGGTGCAAGATACAGGGCCTCAGTATATATACTTATATCCTAACCTCTGGTGCTGTTGGATGATCAGCCATGATCATATTGAATGGCGGTGCAGGCTCGAAGGGCCGAATGGCCTACTCCTGCACCTAATTTCTATGTTTCTATGTCTGTATACATATTAGAGTATATAGGATAGAAAATGAAAGAATGAAAGCCTTGCATTTCAATAGCATCTTTGATGACTGGCAATGTGCTTTAAGGCCAGTCAAATATATTTTTTTGTTCTGATCATCAATGTAGGAAATGCACCAGCCCAATGACACATTGCCAGAAATCATCATCTGATTCATGGCACTGACTGAGGGATAAATATTGAATATGGGAAATTCCAAAATAGCAGCCAGGCGCAGATTTTACTCCCACTGGCCATCCATTCAGCTCTGGACTTGCTCCGCACATTGCCTTTCACATGATGTTGCCCTTAAATGTCACAGGACTCAACTTGAAGGACACTATTCAGAAAACCATTTTTGGTTGAGGAAGAGAGAGATTCTGCTGTATTCATTACAGTTTGAAAACCTGTCTCGAGAAAGGCACATTTTAAATATTGAGGCCAAACATCACAATGAAATCATTACGATCCTTTAGTGGGACTCTGGGGAATCTTAAAAGAAAGTTTGAGCCTGTGATCACAGGCATTCTGCACGCACAAAGATGACCTCAACTGATTGCAGGGTGTGTTTTTGCTGCCATGGCTATTTCCTGACAAAGAAATTATCCACTAACTTTAGAGAAAGCTTAACTGAAGGAGGTTTTCCATACCCTTATGACATGGAAGGGGGCAATTTGGCTCATCAAGCCTAAGCCCACTCACAGAGCAATTTCATTCCCCCACTAATTTTAGTTGTACCTCTTTCCCCACATATTCCCATCAACTGCCCATTCCTTGAGTTGGGGAAATTTATAGTAGCCAATTAACCCAATAATATTAGCTGTCTTCCTGAGGCATGGATCAATGGGAGGAAACTGGGGAGACTGGAGGAAACCCTCACGGTCACGGGGAGAACACACAATATTGGTACAGCATCACCAGAGGTTGGGATTGAACCAGGGTTCAATCCTGGTTGAAGTAGCTGCTTAGGGAGAGAAGGAAGCTGAGGAGATTATCACCAGGAGCTTTACTTTCAAAGGTGCGCAGGTTTGTAGGTTAATTGACATCTGTATATTGTCCCTCGTATGTAGGATAGTACCAGCGTACGTAATCATTGGTTGGCGGATTCAGTGGGCCAAAGGGCCTGTTTCCATGCTGCATCTCTGAACTAAATTAAACTATTGACGGATCATTTTCTTTCTGATCTGAGATTGTTGTAAATTCCAGACAAGACCAAAAACGTAGATGAAAAGGAAGGCAAGTCGATTGTAGGAGGGATGCTTATCAATTGGGATTAAAGAACTCATGATGTACTGGGACTAAAGCAGAACATGCCACACAGAAAGGCTATTCAGACCATCAGGTTATATTCCACTTGAGCCTCATCCATCAGTATTCATCTAAATCTGTTAATGTCCTCATGTTCTTGTATCAATGCTAGTCATTTCAACTCTTCCCTGCAACATCCAGCGCCACATTCTCACCAGTCTCAGGGTTAAAAAAGTGAACTGAGCAGCCCTCAGAATTTATGGCATCTCAGATCACTGTGCTTCTTCTTTGCTTCTCACTTGGTGATAAGTTTGAGAAGATTCGATATGTCACCACTCTATTGAACTTCAGGTGCAAGACAAGAGCACAGGTGTACAGATGTACAACTGATTAGTTGCATCATGGCCTGGTTTGATGAATTGAATGCTCAAGGTCAAAGGAGTGGACATTGTCTGGTCCATCACAGGTACTAACCTTCCCACTTTCGAAGAGATCTACAGGAGGCACTGCCTCAGGAAGACAGCTAATATCATCATAGACCTACACATCTATGCTCTCATCTGGTTGCTATCATTGGGAAGAAGATACAGGAGCCTGAGAAACATCACTTCCCGTTTCAAGAACAGCCTCTTCCCTTCAACCATCAGAGTTTTGAACGAACCTGCATAACACTAACCACAGCACTATCTCAATCCTGAACTAATGTGGATTTTACATGACCAAGGGAGCACTGTGAAATTTAGTTGCACTATTCTGGTATTTCTTATATACTTATCTGTTGTGTTGTTGTGTTCCACGCATACATAACACATTCCAAACTGCCCATCCAGAAGCGAACACCACCAATGCAGTTTGCTGATTTCAGCAGCCTTATTAATCAAGGCTCGCTCGCAAGCTTTCTCTTCATTAACTCACAAATGCGTGTGTGGTCGGCAAAGCCAGTAGTTATTGCACTTACGGGTTGCACTGGGGAAGGTGGTGGGTGAGCCACCTCCTTGTTGGCCTCTTCCGCTTAGAGGCCTCTTCTGCCAACTTTGTTGGGCGTTAATCACAGTTGCTGTGGGTCTGGTGTTGTGTAGGGGCCAGACTGGGGCTGTGGTAAGGTTCCTTCCCTTAAAGCTGAAAATTAATGAACCAGCTGGGGTTTTTTCATACGAGAATTGGCCAGGCAGTCGAGATGACCCCTCCCTAATCATCATCACTGAAACTGGCTTTCTAGTTCCAGATTTTATTCAATTTATTATATTTCAGCTTCAGTGAAGTGATTTGAACTCAAGTTATAGATGATACTGATTTAGTTTATTGTCATGTGTACTGAGGTACAGTGGAAAGTTTTTTTGTGTGTACTAACCAGTCAGCGGAAAGACAATACATGATTACCAACGAGCAGTGCAGTGTACCGATACATGATAAAGGGAATAACGTGAATAATATTTAGTGTAAGATAAAGTTGTGTAAAGTCTGATTATAGATAGTCCCAGGGTCTCCAATGAGGGAGATAGTAGCTCAGAACTGCTCTCTCGTTGTTGATAGGATGTTGCCGTTGCCTGATTACAGCTGGGAAGAAACTGTCCTTGAATCTGGACCAGTGCGTTTTCACACTTCTATACCTCTTGCTTGGTGGGCTCTAGGCTACAGCCTCTAGTTTACAAATAACCTTATGTGCCCCAAAAAGCAAGATAGTGAGGAAATGAAAACAGTTTCTCTTAACACAGAGTGACGAGCTTGGCTGCCTAAACTGGTGCCGGCAGACAAAATGGACATTGGGCTGCTCTTTATTGACCAGTCCTGACACGATGGGCTGTATAGCCTCCCTGTGACTTGCCAAGAGTTATTGAGCTAGTCTGGTCCTGGATCTGACCTGTTTCACAATAACAAGCGACAAAGTGAATATCTTAGAAACAGATTCACGTGATAAACATGGGCGACAAGGTCAAGTCTGCTGACTGTCTCGATGCTCGGGTAATCGGTTGGGTTAAAGCAGCTTTCTGTCGTAAGTCATGTATTCTGTTAGCATTCAAGGCAAATATTGTTGCACACACCATGGGGAGGGGGGGAAAGACACCATTGGATGACAATTTAACCAGGGCACCATAACCAGTGTGAAGTGAATGGAAGTGGAATGACCACTGCTGCCTCACAGCAACAGAGACCCGGGTTCAATCCTGACCTCGGGTGGCACTACATGGAGTTTGCACATTTTCCCTGTGACTGAAAGTTTCCACCAAGTGCTCCAGTTTCCTTCTACATGCCAAAAGTGTGGGTTTGTTGGTTAATCAGCCTCTGCAAATTGCCTCTAATATATAGGAAGTGATACTAGAGATCGACACAAAATGTTGAAGTAACTCAGTAGGTCAGGCAGTATCTCGGGGGAAGATGGATAGGAGACGTTTCGGGTCAAGACCCTTCTTCAGACTGATGAGAGATTTCCTGTTTTGTATGTCAAGCTATTCTGTGGTCTCTTCATGCCTCAGTTTCACTGGTGGTATTTAGGAGTATGTTGAGAGACTAAATGAAGTTAAAAGCAGCAGCAGTCAATATGGAGCAACATGTTTATCCCAATTAGCCATGACCACACATTATTCGGTACAAACGCCTCTTCTACAGTTGTCACAAAGTCAGAACAAGACCACATAAGACAGCACCCCCCCACACAGAATGAGGATTAGTTTTATGCCAAAGAAATCAGCACATGCAGATGGACTTTCAAAGGAACAATGTGCATAGAGGAAATAATGACAGCATTTCGTAACAATAGTGAGACGGGATTACAAGTGATGTGGCTAGAGTTATACAACAACAAAAAATTATAGTTTCCATCGAGAACCTTTGAATACAAGGACATCAGCAATCCTTGGATTGCTAACGACTTTCTGTGCAGTACATGTCTTTTGGAAGCAACGAAATACATGTTGGTAATGAAGTAGAAAATCAATAAATCATAATCATCATAATCATACTTTATTAGCCAAGTATGTTTTGAAACATACAAGGAATTTGATTTGCCATAGTCATACCATTAAAAAAGCAACAAAACACACAAAATACATTTTAACATGAACATCCACCACAGTGACTCCCCCACATTCCTCACTGTGATGGAAGGCGAAAAAAAGTTAAATCTCTTCCCTTCTGTTCTCCCGCAGTCAGAGGCCTTGAGCCTTCCGTTGACGGGACGATCTTGGCCCCCGTAGCTGGCGGCGGGCCCTTCGTGTCGGGGCAATCAAGCTCCTGCATCAGGGGGGGAAATCTCAGTTCCCCCGCGCCAGGCGATCTACCCTGGGTCGGGGCTGGGCGAAACCTTATGCGACTGGAGCATCCCGACATCAGTCTCCATCCGAGACTGCGAGCTCCGCAATGTTGAAATCCGCAGGTCACCTTTGGAGAGTTGATCCCAGGCAAGTCCACGCCCCTGCGGTGGGGCTCAAAGTCATTCCCGAGCAAGGCCTCCAGCTCCATAATGTTAGGCTGCGGAGCAACCGGAGATACGATCGGAAAATAATCGCATCTCTGGCAAGATAAGAGATTGAAAAAAAGTTTCCCCCGACCCCCTCCCCCACATAAAACAAACCAGAGAACATATGCACAAACTTTTAAAACACACTAAAATAACAAAAAGGACGAAAAGACAGACAGACTGTTGGCGAGGCATCCATCGCACGGCACCCTCTGGTGGTAAAAGTTATATGATGAGAAAATTTGACTCATTCCTCGTCCCATGATCAAGCTAAGCCATAATCTATTTCCAACCAATGAAGGAGCAACATAAATTTATATTTCAACTAGAAATGGAACAGACTTAAACATTTGTAGATATCTGGCAAAAGCCAGCTTCTGCATCCAGTGCTTTAACTAAAAGAGGGCCATCATTTAATGACGAAATGGATCCTGTGATGGTGGGTTATCAGGGTTATCCTGGATGGATGCTCCCAGCAGAATCAAACCTCCAAAGATAAACAATGTGGAATTTACAACAGTATCGGGCATGCATCCTAACTAGTCACATCCAATGTTTTCTGAGCCTTCTCCCAACCTGCTTCATTGCACTCTCTCAACACTTCATTTCCCTCCCAGACAGGCACAGAATGTATTTTGTTTTTATCCTGACATCCCTGGAAACAGTTCTAACATTGGCTGGCCCTACAGCTGACTCTGAAGTAGTCATCTCTGACCTGTTCTGAACCAGGCTTCCCAAACCAGCGAGTTGTGTGGTTCCAGCCCTCTGTTGACATTTTCTAATCTGCTTTTCTGTGCTCCCCTTTATCTTTACTCTTTGATTTCTCCAAGCCACTGCTCCTCCTGACCCAACCGGATAAGTAGTTTGTTTTCACCAACACAACAGGGCTGATTGCCTGCCGTCCATAGTCATTTGACTCTCTTGCTGGATGCAAAATCCTCAGGTCATTTTAAATACTTGGAAATAATTCAATTTTAGACTTTGAATGTCTACCCTTCATGGCCCTCATTATGATGGATGCAACAAAATACAGGCTGCCAAATATTCATCAGGATGCAGGGCACAAAGTACATCAGGATATAGAAAAAACATGCAAGAAAGGCAATGTTACAGTGGTCATGGGGGGGGGATTTCAATAAGCATGTAGACTGGGAAAACCAGGTAGGTATTGGATCCTAAAAGGAGGAATTTGCAGAATGAATTATGAGATGGTTTCTTAGAGCAGTTTATGGTTGAGCCCACAAGGAAAAAGGCAATTCTGGATTTGGTGTTGTGCAAAGAACCAGACTTGAATAGGGTGCTAAAGGTGAAGGAATCCCTATGAGACAGTGATCGTATGACAGAATTCATCCTGCTATTTGAGAGGGAGGAGCAGAAATCGGAAGTATCAGTATTACTGTTGAGTAAAGGTAACTACAGGGGCATGAGGGAGGAGTTGGCTAAAGTTGATTGGAAGGGAAACCTAGCAGGAATGATGGTGGAGCAACAACGGCAGATGTTTCTGGGACGATACAGGATCTTTACATGCCAGAGGAAGAAACATACCAAGGGGAGAATGTGGCCACTGTAGCTGACAAGGGAAGTCAAAGACAGAATAAAAGCAAAAGAGAAGGCATATAACATGGCAATGATTAACAGGAGGCTGGAGGATTGTGTAACTCAAAAACTAACTGAAAGCAACTGAAAAAGCAGAAAGGAGAGAAAATATGAAATATGGTTGGCTATCCAATACTATAAAAGAGGATACCAAAAGTGTTTTCAGATATAAAATGTAAAAGAGAGCAAAGAGTGGACATTGGATAGTTGGAAAGTGGCACAGGTAAGTAGTAATGGGGAACAAAGAAACAGCGGGTGAACTGAATAAGTTTTTTGTGTCAGTCTTCAAAGTGCAAGAGACCAGTCAGGGGGGCAGAAGGGAGTGCAGTCATTATTACGGAGAAGGTGCTTGGGAAACTGAAAGATCTGAAGGTGGATAAATCACCTTAACCAGATGGATTACACCCCAGGGAAATAGGTAGCTGTAGAGATTATGGAGACATTAGTAGTGATCTTTCAAGAATCAGTAATGGTTCCAGACGACTGGAAAATTACAAATGTAACTCCACTGTTTAAGGGAGCAAGGCAAAAAGGACATGATAGGCCAATTTCTCTGACTTCAGTGGTTGGTAAAAAATTTAGAGTCCATTATTAAGGATGAAGTTTCAGAGTACATGAAAGCACAAGATAAAATAGTCCAAAGTCAGGATTTGTGAGGGGGAGATCTTGCCTGATAAATCTGTCGGGAGTTTTTTTGTGTGGAGGTAAGAAGCAGGATAGACAAAGGAGAGTCAGTGGTTGTTCTTTACTTGGATTTTCAGAAGGCCTTTGATAAGGTGCCACACATGAGGCAGCTAAACAAGATAGGTAGGGTATAGGTTAGAATGGATGGATAGAAGATTGACTGACTGGCAGAAGGGAAGGAGTAGGAACACTGGGGGGGGGGGGGGGGGGGAGGTTGGCAGGCTGCTGGTGACTCGTGGCGTTCCACAGGGATCGATGTTTGGTCCACTACTTTTCACGTTATATGTTAATAATCTGGATGATGGAATTGATGGCTTTGTGGCCAAGTTTGCGGATGATATGAGGGTAGATGGAAGGCCGGGTAGTGTTGAGGAAGCAGGAAGCCTGTAGAAGTTCTTGGACAGTTTGAGAGAGCGGGCAAAGAAGTGACAAATGGAATACAGCATTGCAAAGTGGGGAGTTATGCACTTTGGTTGAAGGAATAAAGGTGTAGACTACTTTCCAAATGGGGAGATGATTCAGAAGACGGAGGTGCAAAGGGATAACCTTTGGAACCTGTTAATGTCAGACTGTGCACAGGGCATTGATACAGAACTTGTTGTCATCTTCACTGTCCTCATTGTTGATTAGAAACTACCAGTTTACTGCCACAAATATTCCCCATTGATTGATCTTCAATTGAATGTTATTCTGAAAACACAGGTCTCCTGATCTGGATAAGCAGATACACTGGTTAAGGAGCCTTGTATTAAACCAGGGTCTGAAACTTAGAACCAGGCCTCTCAGGAATAAAGTTAACAAACACTGCTCTTCCTGGAAATGGTACCCGATACCAGGCAAATCAATAATTTTGAGTTTAAAAGCTTTGGGTAATAAATTGCTAAATAATTGCATTGTATCTGGCACAGGATATTGGCAAGAGATCAGTCATAATAAGCTTAATGAATGGCGGAACGGACTCAAGGGGCCAAATGGCCTACTCATTTTATAATCTTGCATTCTGAAAAAGCAGTGCAACTTTGCAGCTGTTGATCAAGTAGAATAGACTGTAACACAAATAATTTATCAACACAATTTCAATCCAAAACCAAGGAATGATTATTTTTTATTATTTATATATAAATCACAAAGGTAAACATCAATGGGATGTTAAAAAAAGTTATCAATTTGTAACCAATTCATTTGCTTTGAACCTGATAATATTGGCATTTTCACTATTATTGTTTACACAGATGGCATAAATATATCTGCAAAAGTGGTCCTTATTTTGAATAGCTGAGGAAGTGTATTTAAAACTTTCAAAGGAGTTTATAATGCAAGGGATCCACAAGTTATTTATTAATATCTGAGAAATCTCAAATAGTTTTAATATCACAATTTAATATAGGTGAAAAAGACTTTGTAAATACAATCTCAGAAGTTACATTACAGAATGTTAGAATGCAGATTGAAGCGAGTGGGGACATTCCCCCATTCGCTTCCCATTTCCATTACACACCATTGCTTTGCTGCAAGCCCACTGGAGAACTCCATTTGCATGCCGATGACTTGATTATATGTGGAAATAGTGGGAGAGGAATTCCAAGGCACTTCTGGTAAAATCTCTCCACTGAACTGGGAAAAGTTCCAAGGAATTTCCCAGTCCAACGTTAGTATTTTTAAATATATAAATCCACATTTCAAGTTTGAATTTAACAACCTCCTGTTCTTAGTGACAACTGAACACTTTCAACCATACTCCATTCAAAACTAATTGACCAGTCCCTGCTAGCATCAGTACCTGGTGCAAACAATAAGGTCCCGACAGTCTTATTCTGACTCACCACCACCTCAACAGTGCAAGTCTTTACTTCATGCTCTCTCGTGCTGCCTTGGTTCCTGGCTGGGCAAGGTGTACCCCAATCGGTCTTACTATATTCCCGTGAGTGAGCAAGACTGGACAAAAGGACAAAAATCAGGTTCCACTAACTAGGCCAGGGGACAAAAGGGTAGGTGAGGACTGAAATGTCTGTTAGCTCTACAGCATTTATCAATAGTAAATTAAAACTCATCCTGGCACAAGGTGCAACTACAATGCCAATGCTCAAGACCTGGCTACATCAAAACTATTGTGTTCTGTAGTGGTGAATCATTTCCATCGTTATAATTAACAGTACCACCATTTTACACTACAGGTGCACACATTGCACAGTACTGCCTTGAGCACTTTGTGCATTCAGCAGTATAATATTTACATAGCTTAGAACTTAAAAAGCACTAACTGACATAATTTAGGGAAACTACTTGGAACAACAATCTGGGCCCTGTAAACTACATCTTTGAAAAAACACTTAAAGAAAACAAAAATCATAACTTGTTTAAATCCATGAAACATACAAAACAATTAACTAAATACATGAGATTCAGCGAAGAGACACTGATTAACATTTCCATTCCTGGTGCATTATTTAATGGAAATACAGAGCCAATTGTTGCCACAGCACTTTATAAACTGCAGGAATGCACATGAACAGCATCAAATTTACAAACACCCAACATTTCATTAGGGTTAACAATCTGGCTAATTAACCATTGCCCAAGCAAGTGATCATCAAATTGACCACTAATTAAACCTTTTTCTGCAACTTCTAAAACAATTTAAACATTAGAGTACAGTAGCTGATTTTATTCCAATCATTTCATCCACTTGAGTGCAAAGTAAAATAACTTCACCGATTCGTATTGGTACACATTTTCATTTAGCACTAACATATTGGACCACACTGAGGAATGCATTCCAAAGGACGGCTATATTTCCATGTTATGCCCGATTCATGTACCACCTAGTATTTAAAAGCGATTCTTTTACGTATTTAAGAGAGATTCTACTGGGAATATTCTCATTCCTGAAATTCCAAAAGAACTCTAGACTAGGAAACGTTTACAAGGCATGTAGTATAGAATTCACTAAATGAATGCCTGCAACTGTTATTATGAAGGGGAATGCACCAAATATTAAAGTATGGTTTGGCACATATGACACACAATACAGCATGGGTACTTGGCAGGACTATTACCTTTTCAACAAAAAGATGTTTCACACAAACGAGGCAGTTCATTTATCCAAACATCTGGTATCAGTCCAGGTGGATCAACATAAGGCATCTCCTGTAGCCAACGAAACTCAAAGAACTAATACCTGTTCACAAAGATCATACCCAGACATCAGAAATTAAAAAAAACTTGTCAATATTTTTTAAACATTACTTTGAAATGCAGAATTCAGACCATGTTAAATAGTTCACCTTTATTTTATGCTGACAAAAATTTATTTATTCCAAAGTGTTTTTATTTCCATTTATTAACTGTAATAGTCATGAGTATGAAGAGCTTAATTAGCAGCAAACAAAAATCAATATTGTCAGCCAAGCTTCAAATAATGAACTATTTATTCAAGAGGTCTTAAATTGTCTGCAATTTGAGAATATTTCACTCAAAGAGCTCGACTGCCAATACTGAATCAATATTTTGCACATTACATGTCCATAACCTTTTACAGAGTTATATATAGATGTGTTTGGAGTGCCAAATATTAGAAATAAAACAATTGGCTCAAATTGGGACTTGCGAAGTAGCTTTAAAAATAACAGGGAAGTAAAACAGGCACATCTCAAACTTTTATTAATGGCTTACAAAGTTTGTCAGTCCCTTAAGAAAAGCCTCCATGGGCTCCCATGCTCCTCAGAAAACTTACCATAAATTGAAAGTACTTCCAGTCTTTAAAAATGTATTTTCTATTCAGTGGGTACTGACAACAAACAATAATATGTGGAATTCTGCCTGCTATGCAAAAGTCCATCCCAAGCATGCTAATGGGTTGAATAAAATAAGTTTATTATGTTTTTACAAAGCCTCAACTTCTACAGCTAAATGCAGTTTAGCAGGTAATACAACACAAGTACTTAGGACTTCAACCCATTACTAAAGGTGAATCACACTAGGTCCTATTAAAACAGAAATATTTGTCAACAGTCTCTCGCATTAGTTTGTGTATTGGTCCCGATGCTAGTGTAGCGTTTAGTCTTCAGGGATCTCCTTGCACACATCTGGAAGGCTCCAATATCCTAGTTATCTTGCAAAGGACAGCTGCAGCTCATAGGCCTCCACTTACACCATTGAATGATCATTGTGTATCCCGCTCAAGATGGTATGGTTGAGGGAGGAGGCCGAGCGATCTGAACCTTCCGCAGCTCCATTGCTGCTCTCATTCCTCTGGCAGCACAGAATCTGCTTGAAGGTGGCGCTCATCTCCTTGTCGCGGTAGGAGTAGATGATGGGGTTCATCGCAGAGTTGAATTCGGCCAGCAAGAGGAAGAACTTCTCGTACGTCAGGACACTGCAGTCAGGGCAAAACACATCGAGCAACAGCAAAACTAGCCCCGGAGTCCAGCAGATGATAAACGCCCCTAAGCAGAAGAGAAAACAAACACTTAGTATTCCACATAGAACTTGCAGTATGACTAAAGATAGACAAAAAGCTGGAGTAACTCAGTGGGTCAGACAGCATCTCTGGAGAAAAATAATAGGCGACGTTTCGGGACGAGTCTTCTTCAGGCTGAGAGTCAGGAGGAAAGGGATATATAGACGGTGATGTAGGGAGATATAGAACAAATGAATGAAAGATATGCAAAAAAAAAGATAAAAGAAACAGGCCATTGTTAGCTGAGGCCTAGGTGAAAATGAGTATAGACAAAGACTCAATAAGATGACTGAAGCTGGTACGACTTGGGTGGGGGAGGGATGCAAGGCTTACAATATGACTAACTACTCCAGTTTTGTGTGTCCACTCAGCTCAACTGGTCCAAGCCAGTATTTATGCACCTACTCCCATTCAATGTTGCTTTTTCTGACTCTGGGATAGTCCTTTTAATTTTGGCAAGGGAGGCTGCGAGATAGAATACTTATTATATAACATTTACAAGGAAACTTTGCAGGACCGAGATATCTTCATTCAACCAAATACAGTTGTTGTGTTGCACATTATAGGCTCATCCTGGTTTGTGACAAGGCTAATCCCCAAAAAAGGCCAAGAGAACAACATCGACAGGAAGAATGGTGGAGGAACTGTTCTTTGGTGACGCAGTGGTGACTTAATAATCCAAAACACTACCATATCAAGTCATCCACCTAAAAGTTTAACCATGTTTCCTTCTCCTTAGTTTAGAGACTGCAGACTGTTAACTGTGTTCCTAGGCTAATGGCCCTGAAGCCAGGATTTATAAGCCTTCACATCTCACTGACAAATAGAAAGTACACCATAATTAAATATCCTAGGATTAAAAAACTAGTCACTAATGGTGAATGGATTCTATAGAGTTCACATGACTTTTAAGGAAGGAGAATTGCATTCTTACACACTGGACTACATTCAATCATATTGCCATGGTTTCTGGAGTTTAATTTTAATTGCCTCCTAAAATGGCTAGCAAGCTCTTCAGAACAAGGGTGATTGAAGGCAGACCAGCCCCTCATGACAGTTATACAAAATGTCAGCAAGGCCAGATTTGGAGTATTGTGTTCAGTTTTGATCTCCCTGCTATAGAAAAAAAAGTTACAATGCACAAGAGAGTTGCCAGGGCTTGAAGTACAGGGCGAGGTTGGGCAGGCTAATACCTTATTCCTTGGAGCGCAGGAGGATCTTATAAAGGTGTATAAGATCATGCGATGAATAGGGTAGATGCACAGAACCTTTTACCCAGTGTACAGGAATCAAGAATCAGAGCTCATACATTTAAGGCAAGAAGGGAAAGATTTAATATGTCCCCGAGAAGCAACTTTTTCCATACAGGGGGTTGTGGATATATGGAATGAGGTGCTAGAGGAGGTAGTTGAGGCAGGCACTATAACATTTAAAAGACATTTAGACAGGTACATGAATTGGAAAGGTTTGGAGGGATATGGCCAAAACACAGGCAGGTGGGACCAGTGTAGATGCGACACCTTGGTCAGTGTGGGCAGGTGGAGCCAAAGGGTCTATTTCCTTGCTGCATTGGAAAAAGGTCCGATTATCCCAAAAATTCACAATGGCATTTCAGGGATAACTGATGTAACTTCCACTACAATGATCAAAGACGTTACACAGGGAAACATGCAATTTCATGTGCACAGCACAAAACTCATGCCAGATGTACAAGCAAACCCATGTAGGAATTATTACATTCTTCACTCCCTTTAATAACTCAGCCTTAAAATTTCAAGGATTGTTTCCACTGTTCTTTATGAAATCTTATCCGAGAAAATATTTTGCCTCATCTCATTCTGAAATGGGGACCCCTATATTTTTAAATCAGGACCCCTAGCTCTACCACAGGAGGAATCAGCCTCTCCACATCCACCTTACGGAGATCTCTCAGGATCTTATATTTTCAATCAGATTCCCTCTCAGCATTCTAAACTTCAACAGATGCAATCATCTGAGTCTTTTTCTCATGACCCCAAGTACTAGTCCAGTAAACTACTCGCAATTACGTCCAAAACATTTACATCTACAAATAAGGAGATAAATACTGTATACAATCTTCCAAGTGCAAATTCACAAATGCTCTATATAACTGAAGTGTAACCTTCCTACATTTGTATTCATTTTCTCAAATAAAAAACAATAATATTTAACTTTCCTAGTTACTCTGTCTCTGCACACCAACGTTTTATGAATCTTTCACAAGGATGCCCTCATCCCTTTGTATCTCATAGCTCTGCGATCTACCAGCAATTAGGTAAAATGCTTCTTTACTTTTCCTGGCCTAATCAACAATGTTACATTTTCGCACATTATACTTTCAGATCTTTGCCCACTCACTTAACTTGTCAACATTGCTTTGTAGGATATAAGATGGCTACAACCTGCCTTCCTATCTTTGCTTTATCAGCAACCATACGTTCAGTAACCTTTAGCCAGGTAATTTGCGCAAACTCCAAATTGACTGTTGCTTCCTCGGTTATTTCAGGGAGTGGGGACTTTTCATTGCTTCTTCTTCAACAACCCGACATCCAAATACACCGTCGGTCCACTTAAAAAGTCAAAGCCCCAGACCAGATTCCTGTGGTACACTATTGATAACAGTTGGTGAACCAAAGAGATCAGTTTACACTTTATGATAAAATTCATGATTAAATTAGTTTACAGTTTATGATTGAGTCTGAAGAAGGGTTTCGACCCAAAACGTCGCCCATTCCTTCTCTCCAGAGATGCTGCCTCACCCGCTGAGTTATTCCAGCATTATGTGTCTACCTTCTAGATCAGTTTACGCCTTTGCTGTTTTCTGTTAGTCAGCCAACAGAAAACTCTACACCAATATGTCAACTCCTGTACCACAAGCATTTATTATTCACAACAATTGAATTGGCACCTCTGTCAAATGCCTCTGGGAATACAAGTACAATACATCCACTGGATCCTCTTTATCCACAGCACCATGGTTCTTTACAACTGAAACAGGCAGCACTGTGTGGTCAGTTTCTTGAAATGGATCACTTCACAAATGAAACCCTTCATTTGTCAATTGTAAAACTTATCCATGTGTTTTAAGTAATTTATTTCTCAGTTGTACCGTATTAACAAATTTCAACACCATTCGCCTCACAATTCTGGTGCAATTTGTATTAGAATCGCATTCAGACCCAAAGTGGAAAGTACAGGCCACCCCAGAGACTTGAACACAACAATCTCAGTCAACCATTCATTGCAGGACCTGGGGAATGCTGACCTACCAGAATTGGTGGCATTACCCACCTTCCCTCACCCCCACAAAGACATTAAACCAAGTCCCTGACATTAAACCAGTCTGAAGAAATGTCTAAATGTCTCTACCCAAACACCTATCCCTTTTCTCCAGAGATGCAGTCGGACCCACTGAGTTACTCCACTATTTTGTGTTGTTCCCTGACATGCAGCCAGAATAACAAAGCACTGTACAGAAGACACAAATGACTGCAGATGCTGGATTCTTGAGCAAAACGAAAAAATGCTGGAGGAGCTCAGCAAGTCTAGCAGCACCTGTGGAAGGAAATGCATAGGTGATGTTTTGGGTTGGAACCCTTCTTCAGAGAGGGTGAAGAGAAAAGGGAATGATAAGAAGGGAGGGTCAGGAGTTTGCACCCATCATACAACTCTCCCACCCCCTTACAACTTTCTCCCACCACTCCGTCACCCTGTACCTTTCCTCCCCATCTGCTCAGCTTCCACCTCTCCCTACTCAAAGTCCACTTCCCTTTTAACCCTCCCTTTTTCCCTTCCACCCATATATCTCCCCTCCAGCTTTATATTTCATTCTTCTTCTTCCTTTCATATCTGACATCCCTTTATCTCCATTTCGCCTCTAGCCTTTGTAATTTACTCCAACAATCTGCCAATAAAGTCCCCCTCACCTGTATCCACCTATCCCTTGGTCGACAAAAAACTGGAGAAACTCAGTGGGTGAGGCAGCATCTATGGAGCGAAGGAAATAGGCAACGTTTCGGATCGAAACCCTTCTTCAGACTGATGCGAAGGTGGGGGGGGGGGGGCGGGAAGAAGAAAGGAAGAGGTGGAGCCAGTGGGCTGAGGGAGAGCTGAGAAGGGGAGGAGAAAATATCCACCTGTCCCTTGCCAAGTTTTGTCATCTACTTCATTGGTTTGAACATGAACAAGGGTCCCAACTGGAAACATAGTCTATCCATTCCCTCCACAGATGCTGCCTGACCCACTTAATACCTCTGGCACTTGTGGTTTTTTTGTTGCCATTTTTGGAAGTGGGCTCTGCACTTACAACTGCTAACATTTTCCATGTTGTGAGATTGGCTAAACTTCAAAAGTACCCCACTGGCTGTCAACTATTAAGAGAAGTCATTGTTGGATTCCAACTAATTCACTAACGTCCTTTGGAGAATTCTGCCTTCCTTCTGGTCTGGCTCATCCCACATACAACTCCCGAATCTGAGTTGCCCTAATAGCACATCAAACCTCTTAGTTCAAGGGCAGGATGCATAGCCTTTGCCAAGCAACACCCATGAAAGACAACAAAAAACAAAAGCCAATCTTGGACCAAAAATAATATTTGCTCCAAAATCTTTACTGTGTCTTGGGAAAAGCAAAGCCTATGTTTTCTGTTGCAATCAATGACGCAAATGAGAAGACGTCAGAAGCCAGCTGCACATTTTTGTGTGCCTTTTTTTAAATATAAACCAAAAATAAATTTAATCGATTACTACAAGAATATGTACAATACAAAACAATAGCAAACCCACCACCACAGTACAAATGAAAACAAATATTCTTAAATTATCCAATATGCTGAGTATGAAACAACTATGTTACAATTTGTGTGTGCCCTTGTGCGAGATACTTTATACAAAATGGAATGTGAAGGTTGTAGCAATGAGCCAAGAAAGTAGCTAGTCAACTGGAGCCCACGCTATTTCAGAGCTGGGAGATGGAGGAGCAGCGGAAGCATTATTATTGCTGCAACACCATCCACTGCACTCCCTTTCCTATCCAAAGCAAGCATTAAGTCCCAAGGTGCCTGAAAAGACATCTGCTCGGATCATGTAGTGGGCTCAATTTTTACCTCGTCCTCGTTTCCAAAACCACTCTATCCTCACATCCTTCACCTTCTATAAAAACCAGCAGGTCATCCAACCCCAAACTGCCCTGCTCAGAGTAAAAATCAGATCTGTTCAGCCTTCACCCCTGGATTCCACGACCTACACTGGCTCTCAGTGAAGCAAACACAAATTTAAAATTCCCACATTCTCAAGTCCTTCCATGGTCGCATCACATCACAGCAGTGGCGTCTCAGAGCTGGGAATAATTAACATCAAGTAACAACCATCTTCCTTTGTGTGAAATATGCCTCCAACCATTGGTGTGTTCTCCATTTGTGCCCAATGACGTTTGTTTATCAAATTCTCTTTAAAGTCACACTTGGTAAATGCTACCATGATTTCAATGGTATTTATTCTCAACTCACCACTAAAATTCAGTTGTTGGACCAAGGATGTAATGAGGTCAGGGTGGGGAGAAGGGGGCGAGGACTGTGTCTGGGAAAAGGGGAGCAAGGGGTGTGGTGACAGGGTTGACAGTATAGGTTTACTACTGCCATGTGCACCAATACTACACCTGAATACAATCAAGCCACATGCAAGTAGAAAAGGTAGCGCAAAGAGCAAAATACCAGAGTGCAGAATATAATTTATCAGCATTACAGCTCCAGAAAATAGTCCAATGTCCACAATAAGGTAGGTTGGAAGATCAGGATTACGCCCTGGCTTATGGGAGAACCATTCAGAAGTCTGATAACGTTACTTGGGATGACAAAATGTTCCTAAACAGAGATGAGTAAACATACAAATGGACCCTAGCAGCGCACATGTCTCTGACAGGTCAGACCTATGCAGCTTCATCCTCAACATCACAAGTCCATGATTGCACATATCAACTCCTGGAGCCACTACAATTTGCCTACTGCCACAATAGATCCAAAAGGGATGCGATCTCGCTGGCTTCCCACTCTGCACTGAACCACCTGGACAATAGAAACACATGTAAGGCTGTTGTTCGTCACCATCATCCCCTTCAAACTTGTTATCAAGCTCGGGGAACTGGGTCTCTGCACATTCCTATGCAGCCGGATCCTCGATTTACTCATCAGTAGACCACAATCGGTACAAATTGGCAACAACATTTCTCCCTCGATAATCATCAGCACAAGACCACCCAAGGGCTGTGTGCTCAGTTTCCTGCTCTACTCATTCCGTACCCATGGCTGCGTAGCCACACCGTTCAAATTCCATCTTTTCAATTCACCAACACCACTGTTGTTGGGTGAATTACAGGTAATGAAAAGTCAGAGTATACAAGGAAGATTGATCATCTGATTGAATGTTGCCAAAACATCCATCTTGCTCTCAACGCCATGCCAAGAAACTGATTGTTGACTTTAGATGAGGGAGGCCATGAATCAAACTTGTTTTCATCAACTTCAGGTTCTTGGCCCTGCATTTCTCTGAAGATCTGCCTGGATCCAGCACATCGATGTAATTATAAGGTAACCACATCAACGCCTTTACTTCCTTAGAAGATTGAGGATATTGGTGGAAATGTGTCAGCCTCGATAACAATCAGCACGGTAGCACCTCAAGGCTGCGTGCTCAGCCCCCTGCTGTACTCACTCTATACTCATGACTGCGTAGCCGGTCACAGTGCGAACTCCATCATCAGGTTCGCTGACGACACCACTGTGGTGGGACGTATCACTGATGGGGATGAATCAGAATATAGAAGAGAGATCGAGCAACTGTCCATATGGTGCCAGCACAATAACCTGGCCCTCAACACCAGCAAAACCAAGGAATTGATTGTGGACTTTGGAAGGAGTAGGATGGGGACCCACAGTCCCGTTTATATCAACGGGTCGATGGTTGAAAGGGTCAAGAGCTTCAAATTCCTGGGGGTGCACATCTCTGAAGATCTTTCCTGGTCCTAGAACACAAATGCAATTATCAAGAAAGCTCATCAGCGCCTCTACTTCCTGAGAAGATTACGGAGAGTCGGTTTGTCAAGGAGGACTCTCTCCAACTTCTACAGGTGCACAGTAGAGAGCATGCTGACCGGTTGCATCGTGGCATGGTTCAGCAACTTGAGCGCCCTGGAGAGGAAAAGACTACAAAAAGTAGTAAACACTGCCCAGTCCATCATCGGCTCTGACCTTCCTTCCATCGAGGGGATTTATCGCAGTCGCTGCCTCAAAAAGGCTGGCAGTATCATCAAAGACCCACACCATCCTGGCCACACACTCATCTCCCTGCTACTTTCAGGTAGAAGGTACAGGAGCCTGAAGACTGCAACAACCAGGTTCAGGAATAGCTACTTCCCCACAGCCATCAGGCTATTAAACCTGGCTCGGACAAAACTCTGATTATTAATAACCCATTATCTGTTATCTGCACTTTATCAGTTTATTTATTCATGTGTGTATATATCTATATTATGGTATATGGACACACTGATCTGTTTTGTAGTCAATGCCTACTATGTTCTGTGTGCTGAAGCAAAGCAAGAATTTCATTGTCCTATCAGGGACACATGACAATAAACTCACTCGACTTGACTTGACTTTCGACATGTTGCCAAACACTGTCTTGAACTTCTACAGGTATACTGTAGAAAGCATTTTGATTGGTTGCATCAAATCCTAGTTCAGCAACTCGAACACCCAGGAATGGAGATTACAAAAAGTTGTGAACACTGACTGGTCCATCACAGGTACTCACCTCCCACCATCGAAAGGATCAAAAAGGCCCCACATCAGCAAGGACCCACCATCCTGAACCATGTTCACATTTCACACCATCAGGAAGAACATACAAGGCTGAAAACTGTGACCTCCAGGTTCAAGACAGCTTCTTCCCAACAACCACGAGGCTCTTGAATACTGCAAACACTAACTAAACTATAACTAAACTATAACTAAACTATGAGGTTGCACTAATGACTGATCCTTTTTTGCAATAATGTTGGAGTTCCTTAATGTGTTGATTTTTATTTTTTAATGATACGAGTACTGCATTTATGGGCCTGTTATACTGTTGCAAGCAAGAGTTTTTTACGCTCTGTTTTCAGTACAAATGACAATAACATTTTCTTGGCATACATTGCCACGCGGACTCAGGGCAAGTAGCCAGGTGTCATGATTTTGGATTACCCAAAGTTTACTTCTCCTTTAACCTCAATGCTGTGGGGACTATTAGTTAACAAGGACACATCCATGCACCACTGATTCAGCAGTGGCATCTGCTCCTGCTACGATCACCAGAAAACCAGTCAGAGGGCCAAACTGAACCAGACTAGACACTTTGGTCTGTGGATGTGCCCGATGGATCCCCTCAATGGTGGGGTGGTCAGTACCTAGAAACATAGAAAAATAGTAGTAGGCCATTCGGCCCTTCGAGCCAGCACCGCCATTCAATATGATCATGGCTGATCATCTAAAATCAGTACCCCGTTCCTGCTTTTTCCCCATATCCCTTGACTCCTTTAGCCCTAAGAGGTAAATCTAGCCCAGTGATGGACCAGACATTGCCACACAACTTTTGGCCTCAAAACTCCAAGTGAAAATCAGCAGGTCAGTAGTCAGCCTCTGTGGAAGGAATGGACTGATGACATTTCAGGTCAGGTCAGGATACTTTTTCAGATTCCAAACAATGGTCCCAACCCAAAATGGGCTCATACATTCCCTCCACTGATGCTGTCAAACCTGCTGAGTTCCTCTTGCAGTGTGTTATGCTCAAGATGCCAGCATTTGCATTTTCATGGGCCTTAAAACTCTGCTGCCTTCCTCCCAATACCTATTTACAGTGGTTCCAAAGATTATCAATTGCTGCCACCATCTCCCTTCATCATTACAATCTCGTCCACCATGAATTATCTTCCAGATTTGCACCTCTGCAATTATGGCCTCTTGATCATTACCATTTCAGTCCATCCACCGTCAACAGCTGTGCCTTTAAGTTCTCATGGTCCAAAGTTTTTGAATTACTCTTTATTACCTGTGCATAAAACAAAGTATTTGTTCATACCTCCTATAGCCCATAGTACATCTCAATGGAACATGACTTTTGGGAATACAGGCATTTTGGACTGTATTTACAATATTATTGTTGCTGTCGTGATCCAGGTCCCTGCAGTAATGTAATGATGGCCTGCAATAGGAGAGCGAAAGGTGGCAATGGTTTTGAAATTTTGCAGTGGCCACAAAGCCATACATCTTTTCCCTTTAGCATAATAACATCTCTCGCCATGACTTTCTGATGTTCCCTTTCCCAGTCTTGTGTTATTCCTTGCCAGTGGATTAAGTTTCCCTCTCAAAATTAAAAAAAAATTGCAGCCAAATCACCCTTAACCTTAAAAATTAGAGGAAATTCTAGACAATGAGGCTTATGTCATGTCGCCTCATTGTCTAGCCCACAACATTTGTAATTGAAAAACAGGGATAGCCACAAATGTGGATCTATCAGTCTTCGTGAAGGGTTAGCAGCTTTCTGGCAGCTTTTGGGTTATTTCTGCAGGGTTTCTCACTCAATGACTGCAAGCTGATGAAGTAATGCAGAGCGTTTCCAAAGGGTAATTCAGAGAGTGGAGTCTGCCATGTGGATTTGTTCTCAAAGTGGCTGATGCCCTCCTTCCTTAATAGTCAAGTAAAAAAACTTCATTTTCAGGGGTGAAGTTCGGAAATACCACTACAGAGTGGTAGAGATTCAAAGCTTTCGTCTGCAACCTGCAACTGATGGTTGGGGCAATCGGTAGTTTTGAATCTTATAAATGCAAAATGTATTAAAGGATATTGGCAAAAGAGTTCATTACTCTGATCTCACTGCTTGTTGGAACAAGCTCAATGGGCTGAATGGTCTCCTGATCCTCTGTTACAAAAGAACCTGGCAAACCGGTGTGCAATTTTCTGATATCCAGCAATTATGAAATATTCAGAAGCTTAGACAAACTTTAAAAAAATTATTATAATCTAAATGTTAAAAATACATTTGTTTGGAATTTGCAATTCTTTTGGCTGGTGGCCAGATTATAGTAGTACCAACCACTAGATGGCAATCGATGTTATAGTGGTTGGTAGACGAGTTAAATTCAGGCTAGTTCTAACCATGGCCACAGTTTATTTGCTGTAAAAATCCTCTGACTCCGCAATGTCCTGAGATCTCAATGGTGCTACACAAAAGTGACCCGCTGTTTAGGTTTAACTGTTGCAAAGCAATTCTGAGTTACACAAGAAAGAAACAAGCCTTTTAGGCCAACTCGTCCATGCCAACGAAATTACCTCCATCAGTTCCATTTGCCTGCATTTGATGCATTTCCCTATAAACCTTTCCTACCCACAAACCTGTCCAAATGTCTTTTAAACATTATAACTGTACCCACCTCTACCACTTCCTCTGGCAGCCGATTCCACGTACCCACCACCCAGTTTGAAAAACATATCCCACTGATCCCTTTAACCCCCCCACCACCACCCCATTCCCCTTAAACCTTTGCCTTCTAGTTGTAGATTCCTCTATTCTCGGAAAGAGACTGTGACCATTCCCTTTATCTGTGCCCCTCATGATTTTATAAACCTCTGTGCAGTCAGCTTTCTTTGCTCCAAGAAAACAGGCTCAGCCTATCTAGTCTCTTGCAATTCAAGCCCTTCAGTCCCAGCAAAATTCAAGTGAACCTTTTCTGCAGCCTGTTTTAAATCACATCCTTCCTAAAGCATGGCAACCAGTGGTTTCGCCAATTCCTTGTCTGCTTGTTATATGATATTCCTCACTCTTCCACAACGCCTCTTCAAATGAAAACAAGCATGCCATACACCTTTTGCAGTACCGTGTCAACTTGCAATGCCATGTTCAGGAAATATGTACTTATACCTCTAGGTCACTGTTCTACAATACTCCCCAATGCAAGTCCTGCCAAAATACATCACTTCACATTTCGTTAAATGCCATCTGCCTATTTTTGACCACTTCCCTTGCTGATCTGCATCCTGTTGTAACCTTAGATGAATTCTTCATTACCCACCACATCACCAATTTGGGTGTTATCCATAAATGTAATCATGCCACCTACGTTGCAGTCCAAATTATTTGTCTATAACGAACACAGGTGACCGTAAAACCCATCTCTGCTTCACACTTCCTGCGTTGCAATCTGGAAAAAACAACCCTCCTCTGCCCGCTGGCTGCTTCCACCAAACCAATTTTGCATCCAGCTGACTAGCTACCCTTGGCTCCCATGTGATCTCACCTTCTGGAACAGTCTACCATGTCAAATCTTGTCAAAAGCTTATGTGGACTACATTTACCACCCTGCTCTCGTCAATCCTCGTCACCTCTTCCAAAAACCCAGATTTGTGCGACATGATTTCCCACGCATATCAAATACTTTTAACAACTAGAAATTCCTGTCACATGCACCAACAAAACATAGCAACAGGTTTGCCTACTGAACAGCCTCCAAAAGCATTGATCTAAAAATGCTGCTAATTTCCCCAAGCTGAGCACAACACAGCCACTACGACATGTGTGTGCTGGCAGCCAGGGAGGGAATTTATCCCCTGTTGACCACTCTGTATTTCAGGACATGGGTAAATGTGTTCCCATCAGGGCAGCAAAAGTTAAGGGGAAATGTGGTCGTTACTAAGGAGAAACCTTTCCCAGTAGCAAGACATGCAATGGGCAAAGGAACCTAAGGGGAGATGAGAGGAAATAAAATGAATGATATATCATTTGTAAAATGGAACGCAAGTCATGAAAGAGTTAACAATACGATAGAACTTTATCCTAGGAGGGAAATTGATCTGGCAACAGTCTTAAAGCATAAGATGCATGAAACATGAAATTAAAGGGAGCAGATGCGATAGTAACTTTCAAAAGGGAAGTAGACCCATACTCAAAAGGACAAAAACATGCAGAATCATGAAGAGCAAGGAATTCGAACTAATCGGAGAGACCTTTAAAAGAGCTGGCATTGGCACAAAGGGCCAAATGGTCTCCCACTGTGCATTACTTTTCTGTTATGGGCAAGGGGGAAAGATGCACATTCTTTATTCACATAATTCCAGGCAACAGACCAAATTCATGCTGGTTCTTCATTGAAATAATCTTTGTTATTCCATAGCTGTGAACTTACTTGTCAAGGAAGGAGTGCCAGGGGTGGGGGATGGGCTGGGGGCAACAGTGAATTAAAATGGTCATCTCTCCTGCACTCAAAGAGTGAGCTGCAGGAGAGCAATAGGTAGCAGGTAACAAGATGAAAAATGTTCAGAGTTGGTGCAGTGAGGCCATTAAGACATTCCTGCACTATGTTTGAGCCTTTGATGTGGAGAGAGGGACAAAAATATTTTTGCAAGAGGTGCAGCATCGAAACAGGCCCTTCGACACCCCGAGTCCATGCCAGCCATCGATCTCCATTCACACTAGATCTAATTTATCCCACTTTCACATCCACTCCATTTGCACCTGGAGGAAATCTATGCGGTCACAGGGAGAACGTGCAAATTCCACACAAAAAGCACCCAAAGTCAGGATCGAACTTGGGTCTTTGATGCTATAAGGCAACAGCTCTACCAGCTACTCCACTTGCCCAGCATCTCAACAACACCTCAGCAGACCCCTAACTTTAGCAACTCAAACAGCAGGTCAGGCAGGGTTGCTCCTCCAACACTGCAGCACCACCTCAGTACTGCACTGGCCTGTCAGCTTAGATTATCATGCTCAACTTCAAACAGCCACTCGTGGACATGCCTTAGAGCAAAACCACAAGAAAAACGTTTATAGCAAGCATGGAGTTGTAAAAACTACTTCAATCAGTGATTCTCTAGGCTCTTGAGACCTCTATTTTAACATAGCAAGCATGTCAGTTATTCAGCAAATGCAATCTTTATTATTCTGGAACTGGCTTTGTGCCAAACATTTGGACCATTTGTGCCATGCTTGCTCTGACCTCAGGAACTACATACGTTGCCCTTGTTTTCCACAGCAATTTTGTTTTGCAATTGGGCTATCTACGGTCATCTAGGGAATGATTGCACAATGGCACTTGGTTTATGAGCTGTCCTGTATCATAGCAGTAACTCATTCTGCAGCACTGTAAACTGAAACACACCAGAATAACATGATCATTCCTGTCTCCTTAAAATGATTCACTCATTTATTTACAATAAAGATTCCTAACCTGATCTGGAATGTGAAGGGTTTACTGAAAAAACAGCTGTTTTCATGGAAGATTTGAGACTAAATAGCTTGATTGGTCAAGTCTGCCGCAAATAACAAAGATTTCTATTTTGATAGCTTCTTTTCTGTCAACCGCATATCCTAAAGAATCTTTCTACTATATTTTTAAGTGTGGTTGCTACTATAATGCAGGAGATGCAGGAGTCAATTTGTACACAGTAAACTCCCATATAACAGCAATATGACAATAGACTATGATAATGATCTGCGTTAAGGATGTTAAGGAGAAGGAAAAATATTTGTCAAAACACCATCTGCTCTTTAAAATGATGCAATGGAATCTTGTACTCATTCTTCAAAGTGGATTGGGTCTCGATGTAATCTTACATCACCTCCAACACTGACACACTCCCTCATATCCGCGCTGGTGTTCCAGCCAAGGTTTTTGTGCTCAAATCTCAGAAATGGTCCATGAGCATGCAACCTCAGAGAACAACCACTTAACCATGACTGACTGATACACAGCACACAATTATCATAAAGTCATAGAATCACAGCTGTTTGGCCCATCCAGCAACTGCCATCACTTTTGTTAGTCTGCTCAGTTACGTCCAGTCTTCACCTATTTTGTAGCCCTGTGAATAAATCACCTTTAAATGCACCTCATTGAAATTTCCCTCGGAATCTGCTTCAACTACCCTTAATGCCATCTAGATGTTAAGAATCCTCCATGTAAAATAAATGTCCATTCCACTTCCACTTGTTGATCCAATAACTTCGAAATATTGCCCACTTAGAGGGAGCACTTTCTTTCTAGTTGTTATATTGTTCATCAATTTTAAACTCTTCCATTAAACCTGCACCTTGCTTTCTCCATTCTAAGAATTATGGATTTGATCGGATGTCACATTACAGAATGGAGTAGGAAAAGTTGGCAAATTGGGGATGTGAGGGGTGATGAAAAAACAGGGATATAGAAACATGAACAGTTTCATGCTGGCAATGGATCTTTCTCATAAATCTAGAAACGTATCCAAGAAGTTGATTACAATACAGATAGAGTGTTGCCAACTTTGGGCCCATCCTACAGAACTGGATTAGCTATATGCAAATAATGATCAAGCTTTTCCATCTGTTTGTGACCACTGGAGTTATTCTGAGTACACACCCAAGAAATTAACTACAACAGAGAGACTTGTATTTCTAGCGTGCCTTTCATTCCCCTCCTCAGACATCTTAAAGCATTTCACAACTTATCAAATTTAGTTTTTGAAGTATGGTCATTGCTGTAAAGTAGAAAATGCAGCAACAAACATCAACAAGTAATCAAACAAATGCCCACTTTCAAGGCAATGATGACCAGATCATCTCTTAATATTGTGGTGAGAATTAATAAAGGAGGGGACACTGGGGATAAGGTCTCCACTGTTAAATGGGAATGAGGGCACTTCCTCACTGACAATGTTGGTCTGGATTTTGCTCTCTTTCGTCTGTATATTCCTAGATTACGATTAGTTGGTTCCATTTGGATACAAATCTCTATTCTCAGAGCAGATCTATTTATCTTAATTTTATTAATCATAACTCAATAAGTGTGTATAAGTTTTCAGGCCACAACAATTTAAATTATTTGGTAAAGTTTATATTAAATCTAAAAGATGATTTGAAATCTCCATAATGTTTGGAAAAACATCCTGCAGCTCAGCTATTTACATTATTGTAGGATGTACTTCAAGATCAAATTTAATTGTCACATGTACCAATTAAGGTACAGTGAAATTTGACTTAAAAGGAGATTTTCTTCAAAAATGTATTGCAGGGTTTAGAAATCAACTTTGGATAAACTCTGCACAAATGGAGAATTTGCAGGAGTTCTGAGATGCCCACGTTGGCAACACCACCCAGAAGCCGTATCCTTAACGAGAAGAGATATTGGTTTTCTCCCTTTGTTTTGAACCATTTCTCACAGGATAAAGAAAGATTAAAAGCAATATTGTAGCCTCATATCCCCACTCATCCAGATCTGGTCACTGCTCCCTGTGATGGCGGGGTGCATGTCAGCCAGTCTACCCCCCACATTCAGCTCCAACACAATGCGTATCAGCATTTATGGCAAGATTGCCTTTGGCAAATATTAGACATTGTTCAACCTTACTTTGATGGATACCAACAAATGGACTCTCTAAAAGTGGGGGATTTAAAATTAATAGTCGCAAAAAAATAAGATACCAAATTAAAATGCACTCACAGCAGCTACAACCAACCCCCAATCTTCCTTGTCAATAATTTCCACAAGGCCACCTCTTCTCCAACATGTTTGTTTTCCAAGTAGATTCCAGCGACAAGAATTCCTGATTAAATTGTTTTGATCTAAATTTGCTACATCTACCAATAGGCTGCCTTAGAGCTGGGTATACAATAACCTCGTAGTTACATTACTGGACTATCTAAGCTGAGGCCTGGGTGAGGATCAGGGGAGATGAACAAAAATCTCACCATAGTTGTTGAGCAGGTAAACACAACTATTTATGTAAATCTGCAGAACTGGCATCAGTAATATTGACCACAAAACAATTAGCTTATCATTCACAGAGCCAAGTATCTTTGCACAGCAGCTCAGCACCCACCTGGGTTCTGGAGTGCAAGCAATGCAAGTTGAATAACTTCCCACAAATCCCATTCTAGTGGCAAGCTTGGAGGTGAGGTGCAGCATTGTAACAACATAAATGTACTGTTGGGGCCATGATGCAGCCTTACTTGACATCAGTTTGCACTGAGAACTTTTTTTCCAAACTCTTAGTTTGCCGGAGATGCGATTATTTTCCAGATCGTATCTCCGGTCGCTCTGCGGCCTAACAATCTGGAGTTGGCGGCCTTGCTCGGGACTGACTTGGAGCCCCACCACGGGTACGTGGATTTACCATCAGAGTCTACGATCCCTTGCCTGGGATCGACACTCCTGCAGTTTACAACATCGAGGAGCTCACAGTCTCGGGTAGAAGGTTTCGACCAGCCCCAACCCGGGGTAGCTCATCCAGCGCGGGGGAGCGGAGATTCCCCCCGATGTAGGAGCTTGATCGCCCTGACACGGAGGGCCCGCCATGGGAGTCCGACTATGGGAGTCAAGATCGTCCCATCAACGGAAGGCTCGAGGTCCCCGACCACGGAAGAACAAAGAAGGGAAGAGATTGAACTTTTTCGCCTTCCATCACAGTGAGGAATGTGGAGGAGTCACTGTGGTGGATGTTTATGTTAAAATGTATTTTGTGTGTTTTGTTGCTCTTTACTGGTATTACTGTGCAGCAAATCAAATTCCTCATATGTCACAAAACATACTTGTCTAATAAAGTAATTATGATCATGATTATGATGATTAAGCCCACAGGTTACATGGCAACGTGGTGCAGATACAAGATGGGCATATCTCCAAGAGCTGCCAAGTTTCAGAAGGATACTCCCCACTCCCTCCCAATTTACAGAATTAAAGGCTATTGGAGTCATACAGCATGGAAACAGGCACTTCTGCCCAACACGTCCATGCTGACCAAGATACCCCAGTGAACCTTGTTGCATTTGTCACAGGAGATCATTGTATAAGTGCAACAGAAAGTGCTGGAGTAACTCAGCGAGTTCGGCACCATATGTGGAGGGAATGGATAGGCAACGTTCCGGGTCTGGAACCTTTTGCTCAAGTTTCCAGCATCTACATTTCCTTGTGTCTCCATTGTACAAGTTCAACAGATTTTCCACTGCTATCTGCATCGAGTCTGACCTGAATGTGATTTGAGACCCAACTCTCCTCCAAGATGATCCAAGGGAACAATTAGAGGTGGACAATAAATACCAGCACTGCCCTCATCTTATGAAAGAAACGACTGAAAAGTGAAGAGGTCTGCTCAACGTCACAGTATCTGTGGGGTCTTGCTTTGCACATACCAACTTCGGCATTTCGTACATCACAACAGCTTCAAGTGATTGTAAATGACTTTGGGCCGACTTACAACACAATGCAAGCACAAGGCTCTTTTTAATCTTTGCAGCGCACAGCAGAAAGTTTGAGATTGAAAACATGTTGCCTCCCACACCCGGAGGTCAAGGAATGTAATGTCAAAGGGCGCAGTTTTGGCTGCATATTCAGAAGATGGAACACACAAGCCTCGCGTTGTACTTTGTCAACAAAGAGCAGATTTTGATTCTGTTTGCTCCCAAGGGAGATGTTGTTTAAAACATGGCAGAGATATTGTTCCTAATGCAAAGAACCAAAAAAACTTGATGAATAACAAGCAAAATAACCTGCTGAATGAAATTTGTCAATTACAAAACATCGTAAACATGCCGACATAACATTATTTGCTGAATTTTCAGCTACATCAGGTCACTAATCTTTCTACAGTGATAACTGCACCAGGCAATCAATTTAAAATTCCTTGGCAGTGCATATTTGGACGAGGCTACAGCGACCGAGTGTATGCCTGCATCAGTGCAACAAGCGGTCCTGTTCTTTTAGATGCTACATGCAATTCAAGCTTGAAATCATTGCACTTGCTAGCATTTACACCAATGCTTCTTACTTTAGTTTAGTTTAGAAATACAGCGCGGAAACAGGCCCTTCGGCCCACCGGGTCCACACCGACCAGTGATCCCTGCACACTAAAACTATCTCCACACACTAGGGACAATTTTTACATTTACCAAGCCAATTAACCTACAAACCTGTACGTCTTTGGAGTGTGGGAGGAAACCGAAGATCTTGGAGAAAACCCATGCAGGTCATGGGAAGAAAGTACAAACTCCGTACAGACAGCACCCGTAGTCGGGATCGAACCCGGGTCTCCGGTGCTGCATTCGCTGCAAGCAGTCGCTGCGCCACCGTGACCGCCCTTGGGAGTGACTGAGGGGAAAGGTTTTGTAAGAATACGGGGAAACGGTTTCTTGTGGCACAAGCATCAAGCAAGCACAGATCCAAGTTTGCTGCAGAAGGGGCCAGAGGGAGAGGAAGTAAACAAGTTTGCACGGTGAGTTACTGCGCTCTGGGATGCGCTGCCTAAAAGGGCAGTTGAAGCAAATCCAACAGTAACTTTCAACAGAACATTAGAAAATTACTTCAAGAGGAAAATGTTGCTGGGCTGAAGGGAATGCGAATTCTTTTTAATTTCACTAAAAGAAGCAAAGTATGATTAAAGTATAACAAGTAGAAAATAGTCCAAACTTGAATGGTCACTGATTTCTATGCACACAAGTTTTCCTTCAGTCTTGGAGAATAGCAGCCTGAAAAAGGAATAGTGTTAGAATAAATTTCTATATATTTGAGATGTTCATGCAAATGTGGATTTTTTTATTTATTTTTTTAATTGCAAAACTTTTAATCTGATACTCTGAGTTATATAGCTCTGTAATAAATGTTTGATTAGTTTGAAGTGCCTTCAAACAAACAGCATAAAATACACAGAAAGTCAGTCAGTAGGCAAATTTACAGTGGTCCTTAAACATAGAAAGTAGGTACAGGAGTAGGCCATTCAGCCCTTCGAGCCAGCACCGCCATTCAATATGATCATGGCTGATCATCCAGAATCAGTACCCTGTTCCTGCTTTTTCCTCCATATCCCTTGATTCCATTAGCCCCAAGAGCTATATCTAACTCTCTCTTAAATACATCAGTGAAATGGCCTCCACTGCCTTCTGTGGCAAGGATTCACAACTCTCTGGGTGAAAAATATTTTCCCTTATCTCAGTCCTAAATGACCTACCCCTTATTCTTAAACTGTGACCCCTGGTTCTGGACTCCAACTTTGGGGAATTTTTTCCTGCTTCTAGACTGCTCAATCCCTTAAGCAGTTATATTTTTCTATAAGATTTCCTCTCATCCTTCTAAATCCCAGTGACTATAAGCCCAGTCGATCCATTCTATCATCATATGTCAGTCCCACCATCCCAGGAATTAACCTGATGAACCTGCTCTGCACTCCGTCAATAGCAAGAATGTCCTTTGTCAAATTAGGAGACCAAAACTGCACACAATACTCCAGGTGCGGTCTCACCAGGGCCCTGTACAACTGCAGTAGGACCGCCTTGGTCCTATTCTCAAATCCTCTCGCTATGAAGGCCAACATGCCATTTGCTTTCTTCACTGCCTGCTGTACAAGGACACCTCTCATTGCAACTCCCCTTTTCCTAATCTGACACCATTCAGATAATCTGCATTCTTGGTTTTGCCACCAAAGTGGATAACCTCACATTATACTGCTCTGCCATGCATCTGCCCACTCACCCAACCTATCCAATTCACCCTGCATCATCATAGCATCCTCCTTGCAACTCACACTGCCACCCAGCTTTGTGACATCCACAAACTTATTGCCAGAGAGATAGGATGTAGAAATAAGAATCTCATAACATAGCTTTTTCAAGACGACACTGTGCATTGCGCACATTATGTATCTCCCTGTTTACAGAAGAGATGTACTTGACAGAGGCAAAAGAGAGATGATTGATTAGATTAATTCTGGAGACAAACTGGATCTCTACTGTAGGTGAGAAAGGTGACCTTACTGAAAATATATAGGTTG
>CM075977.1:181836750-181870291 GCA_038087875.1 Malacoraja senta
AGTAAGACTACTTGGAGTGTACTTTTCAAAGATGCAACAGGCTGAATGCTCTCTTCCTGTACTCTAATGTCCAGGACTCCATGATGTGTGATTCTGCACAAAATAGGACTCCATGTTACCTTTCAAGCATTGTCCATTTCTCCTTTGGAATTTGCTTCCACAACTCATCGTGACAGTTCAGTGCTGATCACAACCAGCATTAGTTCTCCTGCTAGTTCTTTTATCCAGTTATCTCTGGGTTCTGCCCATCCTGCAGGAGTGCTGCACAGTTACCCATGAGTTAAGTCTGAGTAATTGGCAACTTCTATTAGAAAACTGCAGCAATGCCTTCATCAGATCCTCACAAGAAACGTCAGTCAATGGAACTTTAAGCTTTCGTCAAGGACACTTGTCAAGAAACAGGATGCAATGTTAAGTTTGGCAAGTCAGGGAAGAGATGATAGGGGGAGAAAATAACAGAATGGCTTGGCACTTTCAGGAAGATAATTAGCATGTTCAAAATAGTAAGCAACTGGTGAAAGAAGATTACAGAGGGAAAGAACCTTCTGCGGCATGTTGTTTATTTCATATATACATCTTCACAAGACATAATTTGGCAGGCTCCAAGGTTGTTCCCAGTTTGCAAAACATTAAAATTATGAGAAAAAGTACATTTACTTTTGTACTGGCGTTTCCCCATTTACTTATTACAGGAGGAGGCCATTCAACCCATCAAATCCATCCAGGCTCACAGCTCATCGCAACAATCGGTCTCTCACTCCTGTCAGTTTACTGTACCCCTATCGCTTACGCTGTCTCACACATGCACCTTTGATTCTTTTTACCGCTTATCTGTACTAATGATAATTTACAGAAGGCAGGAAATCCATTAACTCATCTTTGGGAAATGGGAAGAATCTGGTGCATACAGTGTAGACATTAAAAGATACTACTTTTATCAGCAACAAACTGTAACACAATGGGAGACTGCACTCACTGTTCTGATGATGCATCAGACCTGATCTCAAGAACATTGTCTCAATCTCAGCCCGTAGTTGCTTTCTTGCCCCCAACATCTGGAATTCCCGCCCAAAACACCCGTCTTGCTGCCTCCTTCAGGATGCTCCTTAAAATCTTTTTAGTTGATGAATCCTTTGGTTACAAATGATTGAGTGCTAAACCGAGTTTATGGAAACTTCTATCTAAAGAAGTTCGGGCGGCATGGTGGCACAGCAGTAGGGTTGCTGCCTTACAGCACCAGTGACCCGGGTTCAATTCTGACTACGTGTGCTGTCTGTACGGAGTTTGTACGTTCTCCCCGTGACCTATGTGGGTTTCCTACGGGTGCTTCGGTTTCCTCCCACGCTCAAGGCGTACAGGTTTGTAGGTTAATTGGCTCGGTGTATAAGTAAATTGTCCCTCGTGTGTGTGAGATAGTGTTAGTGCATGGGGGGGATCGCTGGTCGGTGCGGACTCAGTGGGCCGAAGGGCCTTCCACGCCGTATCTCTAAACTAAACTAAAGGCCCTCGACCCAAAACGTCACCTATCCACGTTCTTCAGGGATGCTGCCTGACCCATTTAGCTACTCCAACACTTTGTGTCCTTTTGTATAAACCAACATCTGCAGTTCCTTGAAATTTCAGGTCGTAATGTTTTTCAAGAAATCATCTTTTTAAAACTTTTTACTTAAGATTTTCATACCGATTCCTATTTTAAGCTCTTCAGTGATATTAAGGATTAAAAAATCCATCTCTGTGGTGCCATTTGCAATATAGGTCATAACTAACAGTCACTTCAAGTTTGTTACCCCTTTAAGTGTTGAGCCATGTGACTAATTTGTTCTCAGGGCTGCAGCAAAAAGTATAGCCATTAGGGGTCGTCTGGGAAAATACCTGGAATAAAGTGGACACACCTTGTCTGAACTTGCATATAACAGTCTGTACATGTAGCAATGGACTTCATCCAGTCAGAATACACACTTGCATTGATCATTCACACTAATAGAGTAACAAGTGCACAATGTTCTACACTTCAGAAATGCATTCCACTGAAATCTATCGAGCCAGATTTTGAATGCAGAGTACAATGCAGAGTTGCTTCTTTGTTGCAAATTTTGTTAAAGTGCATAAGGATTAATTTAACCAATCTTCTGGGATTCCTTTGCCCATTAGCAATAGGCAACCAAAGCTACCTCAGGCTCCAGAACAGGCAAAGCCAGACCCAGTAGTCCAATTTACCTTTGCCAACTCAAACCACACCATTTGTCCAACATCAATGATCAATCCATTTAGTTAAATGCCCAGAATCTATTCTTCAACAAAACTACACTGAGATCTATACCCATTTTACACCAGAAGAATTTACGTTGAATTGGTCTGAGCATCCATTGCACATGTCAAAATGTGCTTGGGTATTGTGCTCCAGAGGGGTAGGTGAGCATAGTTCATTTAACTACATTGTAACCTTATTGATTTGGTAATGTTGAAGTTTGCATTGGTCAACCAATTATTAAAAGTCCCATTCCAGAAACCTTTCCTCGTCTATGTTGCTGTGCCTTAGTGGATGAAAAAATCAGAAACTAACTCATGTATAGATCCTTTTATTATTTTCCATTTCTAATGTTAATTTAAATTGATGCTTTTCTAACTCTTGCCCACTGCTGTCACTCTGATCAGAAAATGCATTCTCATTGGTTCGAAAACACACATTAGCTCTGGTCAGGGTGTGTAGAAAGGAAGATGGCAGCAGATACTGAAGATAGACATCAAGTGCTGGAGTAACTCAGTGGGTCAGGCAGCATCTCTGGCAAAAAAAAAGGATGGGGTGACATTTCAGGTCGTGATGGGTTGGGTCTAAAGAAGGATCCCGGCCAGAGACAACACCCATCCTTTTTCTCCAGAGATGCTGCCTGACCAGCTGAGTTACTCCAGCATTGTGTGTCTAGTTCTGGTCAGGGGACAGGATTCACACTTTGGAATCCAAGGTCATGAGTTCAAGTCCACCTCAGAGACTAGAGCACAAGAATGCAAGGTTGCACTCCAGTGCAGTTCTGAGGAAGCACCACTCAGATAAGATGTTAAACGAAGGTTCGTTCCACTTTCCCAGGAGGAAAGGTACATCTGGAGATGGAGGTGGTGAGGAGGAACTTCTTTTGTCAGAGGGTAGTTAATCTGTGCAACTCATTGCCACAGAGGGCTGTGGAGGCCAAGTCAGCGGATATTTTCAAGGCAATTCTTGATTAAAACGGGTGTCAAGGGTTATGGGGAGAAGGCAGGAAAATGGGATTAGGAGGCAGAGATCAGCCATGATTGAAAGGCGGAGTATTCTTGATGGGCCAAATGGCATAATTGTATTCGTATAACTCCTATAAACATCTCAACAGCAACACGTGGAGAGCAGGGAGGGTTTCCCTGCTAATCCAGGGTTTACCCATCCCTCAAATTAACATCACTAAAACAATCCGATTACTAAAACATTGTTGATGAAGGATCTTGATCCAAATTCTCTTCGCCTTCACAGATGCTGCTTGGCCTGCTGTGTTTTTCCAGCAGTTCATCTTGTGCTAAGCTAGTGCTGTGTTGTTCCCAATGATAACGGTCTTAATTTATCACATCCATGTTTGCCAACTAAGTGATCTAGAGCAGAAACTGGGAGTACAAACAGACAGCACAGTGTGTCACTGCCCCACACCAAATAACAATTCCTCTAAATGAAGGCATTTGTTTCAGCACAATGTCAAACAACGGATTGCTTCCAAAACTTCTGACAAGAGCTGTTGTTAAACAGATTCAGAAACCATGATGCATGACACAGTGCTTCAGTACCAGGCGCCTGACAAACTGATAACAAATGCAAAGGAAACAGCAATTCTTTTAATCGCTTTTGGACCAAGACCAGACAATGGTGTAACTAACATCTCAATCCTGAATTTGTTCGCCATTTAGCTTCAAACTTCACAGTGACAAGGACTAAAACTCCACCCATGAAGCTAGTTTCTGCAGTCCTGGAAAGGAAGGCATTTCAAAGCATCTTCCATTTGTGCACCACCTTCAGGGAGGTATATCATTAAATACAATTTGACACCAAGCAGAAACTTGACCAAATAGCCAAAATCATGATCGGGGGGGGGGGGAAGAATTTGAGCATTCTAAACGCAGGCAAGGTCAGCAGAGAACCTTGCAGAGCTGGGGAACTGGGTAAGTGAAGCCACGGCCTTCAGTGCTGCAATGAGGAGATTTGGGGGATGATAAAAATTAGATGAATCCACACATATGACTGCAGGTGGTTAAAGGATGGGAATAAGGGATGGTGAGGCATGGTAGGATTAGACAGCAAGAGTGTTTACAACATCAACATGACCCAAATAGCTCATGCCATTTTTAAAGTCACACATGATGCCATATTCATGCTACAAACTCCAATACTGTACCAGTAATTTCATCTCCTGCCCCCACCACTCTGGAACTGATCCATATTGTTCCCAATATCCAAGTCCTGCTAAGAATCAACATCACATTGAATTCTTTTGATGTTACTTTTACTGTCCAAAGGATTTGCTACTCTAAGTCCTTTACACGAGTGTCCCCCACTGTGCTGCAAGGATGTGGTTCAAGCCCCACTCCAGGCATCTCCATCAGCTTCTTACTGCAGTACCTGGGAACTACAAAACTGTATGTCCTTGGGGAGGAAACGGGAGATCCTGGGGAAAACCCATGCGGTCACGTGGAGAACATACAAACTCCGTACAGACAGCATCCGTAGTCAGGATCGAACCATGGTCTCTGGTGCTGTAAGGCAGCGACTCTACCACTACGCCACCGTGCCACTCCATTGTGCCTGGATTGCTTTTACTGTGGAGCCATGGTCTTCTACCATGGAGCCGTAGCCAGCAGGGCCATGGTCGCTCAGGGATGTTGATCCCACAAATGCTCCTCATTGCTGCATTCGGAAGGTCATCCCAAGCTCCATACTCAAGATTCATCCATTTTTCCTTTGGCCCCCAGAGGCACAGGCATCTGGCAACATCGCAAGCTCCTTCCAAACTGCAGGCATTCAGAGACAGCCATCATTACAGACACATCCCAGGCAAGGTCCTGGCAGGAGCACCTCTCTGCAACCCCGGATGGTCCTTGCACAGAGGGCATGTACCTTCATAGGACTGCTCGTCACCAGGCCATCCAGGTCCCTCTCACCCCTTCCTTGCTACCACCCTTCCAGAACCCTTACATCACTTCAACACTCACTGTTCAAGCAGCATCACCCCCTGCAGCTGGACGAGTGTTACCCGTGTTGACATAATGCCCAATTATGGATTAACTTGAAAATTTGCAATTCCCAGACAATATATTGTTGATTAGTACGGGTGTCAGGGCTTTTGGGAAGAAGGCAGGAGAATGGAATTGAGAGGCAGGGATAAATCAGCCATGAGTGAATGGCAGAGTAGACGATGGGCCGAACGGCCCAATTCTGTTCCTATCGCTTATGAACTTATATGAAGATAACTGAGAGAAATTGTAATGCACCAAACAGAAAGTGCTGAAAATAACTGTCAGTTTCAGCATGATGTTACACAAGAGCCCTGGCAACAATCCACGAACCTGGTGAAGTTTTACACCTTTAACAGTGCCAGTGACTCACTCATAACACCAATAAAAGAAGTAAACTGCTGCAATTTCTAGATCAGTATCTTTCAGGGATGCAAATAAATTCTGGCCAGCAAGCTGTGCATCAATCTACCATCATTCTTAATATAACTCTTCCTAGTTTTAAGTTGTTTTCAAAATGCCTCTACCAATGTACTGCTCTGGAGCATCAGCCTTGATTTTTAGATTCAATTCCCTGCACAACAATCCAAATGCATTAATGGGAACATCTCTCCACCTCTGACCAGCGGCAAACTTGCTACAATTCTAGTATTTTCATTAAGTAGTCGCGGTGAAACTTTAACCTGAAGGATAGACAGGAGTTATAAAAGCCAATCAACTTCTGGCAAGGCTCCAGTGAGAGATGGGAACACTTACCCAGCACTATAGCAACAGTCTTCAACAGGCTCATCATGGTGTCACGGTTTCTGCGGGGTCCCGAACTGTGGCGTGACATCCTCATAGTCCTCTGACGCACGTAGACAAAGATGTGGGCATAGAGGATCACCATGACAACAAAGGTGACCAGGTTGAAAATGGCCCAGAAGACCAGGTAGGAGCTGCTGTACAGGGGGGCCATGGTGGAGCAGATCCCGATGGCGCAGATGCAATTCCAGCCCACACTGGGGATGGCGCCCATGACGATGGCCATGGTCCAGATCACCATGATCACCACCACCACCCTCCGGTTGCTCATCCTGGTGTGGAGCTGCATCCGGAAGACGGTGATGTGCCTCTCGATGGCGATGGCCAGCAGGTTGGCCACAGAGGCGGTGAGGCTGGTGTCAATGAGCCCCTGGCGGAGCAGCCACGTGCTGACCGTCAACCGACGGGTGTTGGGCCCCGTGTTGAACATGAGGTAAAAATATGCCAGGCCGGCAAAGAAGTCCGCAGCCGCCAAGTTGGCCATCAGGTAATAAATAGGGAAGTGGAAGCGACGGTTGACGTAGATGGCGATCATCACAAGCAGGTTGGCAAGCATGATGAAGATACAGACCGTGATGCCCAGACCCATGACCAGCTTGCTCACTGCATTCCATTCCGTCGCCAGGTGCTTCTTACTGTTGTTGTAAAAAAAAGCAATGGTTTCATTGTAGTAGCACTGTTCTTCCATCTTGGCAACCTAGGAGAGAAATTATAAGAGTTTATTGCCAGTCATAAAAATTATTCAAATCATGACAGTGCTTGCGACATACAACCTTTGTTTTACAAGAAAAACAAATTTTATTTTCAGTTCCCTTTATTGTTTTGTTGGCGCATTATGGCATCGTGTCTGTACAGTGGACACAGAGGCGCTCAATACCAATGCCTCCCAGCAAAACCACATCCTCCATTCTCCTGGCTGTGCAGCAATAAGTGGGTCACATCTTGGTGCAATGGGATATCTCCCTATTTATATAATTCAAGCACAAGAAACTGCAACAGGACGAGATCACATGGCCCCTCTGGCTCACTGCACCATTCATTAAAATAACAACTGATTCCCCACCAACAATTACACATTCCAGCCCAGTTCACACAACCTTTGTAACAAACACATCAGCCTTGACCCTGAATGCAACTTAAAATTACATATGATGAAACAGAGTGCTGGAAAAACTCAGCAAAATCATGCAGCATCTGGAGAAAGTGAAATGGAATCAACTTTTCAGGTCAAAGACCCTTTGTGTAAATATTAACTTGTTTCGTTGTCCACTAATTCCAGTTTCCATTTTAGGCTTGAATGGCAACATGCCCATAAGCATAAAGATCCCAAAGGGCAGCACATTGGCACAGCTGTAAGAGCTATTGCCCCACAGTGCCAGACATCCAGGTTCAATCCTGACGCGGGTGATCTCTTTTCATCTGCATGTTCTCCGTGTGACCATGTGGGTCTCCTGGTGCTCTGGTTTCCTCCCACATCCCAAAGACGAGCAGGTTTATCAGTTAATTGGCCTTTGAAATTTGTTTCTAGTGTAGGAAGTGAATGAGAAAGTGGGATAACAGAGCTAGTGAGAACATGATTGATGGCCAGTGTGGACTCGGTGGGCCAAAGGGCCTGTTCCACTGCTGTATCTCAAAACTAAACATTCATGGCCCAAGTAGAAAAAAAGTTGCCGTCTCAGTCCTAACGGACTCAAATTTATGATCAAGAAAGAAACAGATCAGCAATGAAGAGGGGTGGTTTGGGGAAAACCTGTAACAGAACAAGAGAAAGAGACCAAATTCAAAGGGGGAAAAAAACTGGTGCTATTAAAACCTGCAACAAGTGATTGCATGGTTAAAAGTGATCCTATTTGATTTTAAGGGATTATTTGGCATTCCAATATTTTATTAAATCATTCAAAGAGCACTCACGCTAATTCTCTGCTCTTAACTGTCGCTGGCAATCTTAGAGCATTTAATGTGAAAAATAAAGATTTCTTAAAAGTTACAGGAATGCCAAGAACAATATGATATTTGCATGCAAATGTCAGCTGAGTAAATTTCAATGTCTCTTCAGTCCCAAAGGAGCTTGGCAATAATGATAGGGGAAGCAATACTTTCCCTGGAAAGAAGCTTAGTCCTTGCTGTCCCTGAAGTTCAAGGGGAGAATAAATCCCATTGATATATTCACACAAATGGCACAAGGGAGCATCTGCTACAGAATCCAAAACAATAAGGTATCTTCCTCCAGTGCAACGTTAATCAAAACAAAAACATTTCAAGTTCAATCATCAAACATTTGGCAACTCTCAATGACTCAAATTGAACAATAATGTAGCACAGATTGAGTCTCAACCCAAAACGTCAACTATTCTTTTTCTCCAGAGATGCTGTCTGACCCAGAGTTACTCCAGTTTTTATGTCTATCCAGTAACTTTGATCCACTCAAACATCTTATGCCCATCTTACTGCCGGTCAAATTTGCTCCTAATCTTTTACCTTCTGGAAACTTTTTCAATCCTCCCTTCCTTGACAAAACATGGGACCATTTTGGGAGAAAAGAATGCACATGTAATGAACATGGTTAAAAATAATGTGACCACAAATGGACAGAGAATAAAATAAACTTATGGCAAAAACAGCTACTCAGCCTATGAGTATGTAATTTCTGAAGAGTAATGCCCCCCCCTCCCCCCCTTCAATCACTTGGTCTGTGGGCTCATGTGTGACCACATATCAACTGTCATTCAGATACATTTCCTACTGCAACACTATTTCTGCCTCCACCACTTTTTTCCAGTTAGCAATTTGCAGACCATGAAGACATTTTGGGCAAAAAAAGATTCCCCAACTTCTTTCATATCCTACTACTAACTACTTTTAACCAATCCCCACTGGTTATTAAACCCCAAAGGAAATAACTTCTTTCTGACCACTCGACCCGCCTGAACTCAATTTGATACTCTGCAATTCAAACTCCTCTGTTCCAAAGGGACCTGGCTTATCTGGCCGTTCTTTACAAGTAACATTGAGCAGTTCTGTCAACATTCTTGTAAATGCCTGGTTTATTCTTCTAGCTCCACCAACACCAATCATTTTCCTTACGGTTCATTTTCTTGCAACATCTATCTTTTCAACTCTTCCCTTCCCATCACCAATCTCCCCTCCAACACAGACATCTAAAAACTTCTTCCTTATTGAAATAGTGATGAATTTATCCTTCTTCCTACCGAGTCAGTTCCATTTTGTCCTCAAATACGGTTTATAACCTGCTGTCCCAATGCAGGTTCTCAATCTGAAGTATCTAATTTCTTCCCCCATCCCCCAAAAGATGCTGCTCTTCCCATTGACTTCCTCCAGTCTTTCCATTTTGTATCAGAAACAGTGAAGGCCATTTATCTGCAATTCCACAGAAGTTGCCCGAACTGTTGGGCGTTTCCAGCCTTTTCTGATTTCCAACAGAATAGCTTAAATCTCACCGTTCCACCGTTGACTTTACTTTTTCTGCATCGTGCCAGTTTTCCTTCAGCCTTACTTGCATCCCTTCCAGATAGATCAGCTGTCATTCATGAGCTGTCCACATCAAAGCTCGCTTCCACACAGCCATGTGAACCGTCTCTTTCGATAGCAAAACATCTTCAACTCCAGCTTATCCCAAATGAATTCCAATTGAAATTCCACTCTTTCATTAGGATCCACCCAGGTGATATGCACCGACTCTTGAACTTTTCTCAAGGCACTATCTCCATGCTTGATACCACACGGCAACAGATAAATGTCATTCGAAACCCCAAATTACAACAGCTATTGTGATTCATGAAGTAATCCCTGTTTTGAGACTAGAAGTTTATCTTAGTGAAGTCAAGGGACTCACAGTTGATTACATGACTGGCACAAAATTTAATTGAATGTCAGCACTATTAAAATGGACCATTGCTGAAGATAGGCTCCATGCTATCCAACCATAGTGGCATCAGCAGTGCTTGCATTTTGAATTTAATCTGGCCTATACTAGTTTCAGCACCATAATTTTAAATCTGCCATCCATATCTTCAACTTTGTCCATGGCCTCACTCCTCCCCATAACTGCAACCACCTCAAACCCACACTTCAGGCCCCTCCAAGATTTCCTTATCACTCCCTCGCTTTGACCAAACTTCTAATCACCTGTCCCAAAATCTCCCATTGGCGCTCGGTATCCAATTTTGTTCAGTAAGTTCATACAAGGCCTGTTGGGTTGCTATTAAAAAGGCATCATATAAATAGATTGTTGGCAAAAAAAACCAGCTGTTAATAAGGTACATTTTAGTGATGCAAGTGCTACAAAACTGGAAAATAACACGTGGTAAACTTAGAGAAAATACTGGGTTTATAGAAAGAGAATAAATATTGTTCAAATATCTCTCTGCAAACAGCACTTTTAGATAAAGTCCCTTTGTTGCACAGCTAATCTGACCAGTCAAATCTAAAAATAATCCACCACAATCACTTCTCCTTTGACCACAGCCTTTTGAAATCCAGCACTGTCTGAAAATATGCAACAATTGTGGTACCTTTGCACAAGGGACAAGAGCTTAATGATCACAAAAGATAAGACAGTTAGAAGGGTCCAGACCCGAAACATCACCCATCCTTTTTCTCCAGCGATGCTGCCTGACCTGCTGAATCACTCCAGCACTTTGTCTAGCTACAGATAAACCCAACCTCATTTCAAGAATTGAGTTAATTAATGTTTTATATTATTCCCAGTAATGCTTCAACATTATTAATTTAGCTATTGAATATTTTTTTCCAGATTTGATAATGATTAATTAAATGCTGCATGTAAATTAATGCACAAGCAGAGATAATTGTTGGCATAACAACCTGTGAGCATTCTTGCCTTAACTCTAGAACATAAATGACAATTCACTAGTTTGTTCTCGGTGATGGACGCCTACGTTCCTGGTGTGGAAACTCTAGACAGCCTTCTCTTCCCGACTCTAAAGAAAGACACGCATGACTCAAGTCAAACAGGTTTGTTGGTTAATTGGCTTCCGTAAAAATTCTAAATTGTCCCTGGTATGTAGGATAGTGCCAGGGCACGGGGAACGCTAGTCAGTGCGCCAAAGGGCCTGCCTCCACTCTGCATCTCTAAACTAAATCAGACTAAAGACTCAGAGACATTGTGATGAGGTATACTGAACAAAACTCCACAAGATAGACAAGCCCTGTAAAGATGATGCGAAGGTTAGAATGCCAGGCTATGCTGTTTCAAGGAAATATGAACAGCAATGTACGGTTGCACAGCATGTTTGATTGTATCCACAACTCATCAGCAAATGAAGCAGTCCCCAGGCATCAAGGCCGAGACAACATTCAGGTATTGGACAATAGGTGGCAAGTAATATTTACATCACAGCAGGATGGAGCCATCACCATTATGGGAGATCAAACCACCACCCTTGATATTACCCTCACCAGGTCCCCCACTATCAATATTGCAGGGTCACTATTGATCAATAATTAAACTGGACCAGCAACATAAATACCATATCTACAAGAGAATTAGATATTGGTCTAAATGTATCGGAGTGGATGGATAGGTTTGGCCTCGGCAACAGTTTTATTCTCTGGGTGAGCCTATTATATTCGTCTCCGGTGGCCTCAGTACAAACAAACGACATACTGTCGCCCCACTTCACACTTCAGAGAGGTACCAGACAGGGTTGCCCGTTAACTCCACTCTTGTTTGATGTCGCGATAGAACCCCTGGCGGTCTGGTTACGCGCAGAGAAGGGCTTTGAAGGTATTACACGGTTTGACACAACTCATAAAGTCTCATTGTATGCGGATGACCTGCTCCTGTACATCTCGAACCCAGTCAGTTCTCTCCCTGCGATTATGAATATTTTAGAACGGTTTGGTGCATACTCTGGTTATAAACTTAACTACCAAAAGAGTGAGCTACTACCGATTAACTTACCGGCTAAGCAGCTCCCTCGCTCTTTAACCTCATTCAAAAGGGCAGAGGATGGGTTTCGCTATCTCGGCGTTTTTATCACAATACCCTTATCTGATATGTTCCGCACAAACTTTTTGCCTCTGGTTGAGAAAGCCGAAAAGGATTTTGATCGCTGGTCAGTCTTACCTCTATCCCTCGTGGGCCGGATAAATCTGGTTAAGATGGTTGTCCTACCCAAATTCCTGTATCTTTTCCAACATATCCCCATACTTATCACCAAATCTTTTTTTGACAAATTAGAAAGGACAATATCTAAATTCTTATGGGGTAGCAAACCGGTCAGAATCCGAAAGGCGATACTGCAGTCTCCTAAGAGTGATGGCGGTTTGGCCCTCCCTGATTTTAGGCGATACTACTGGGCAGCTAACTTGCAAAAACTCCTGTATTGGATGAACGATGATTGCGAGCACCCACCGATCTGGGTATACATGGAAAAGGCGAGTTCACGTCTCCCATTGCGGTCTGTCTTATGCTCCCAACTCCCTCTTTCTATAACATCTGTGGGTGCAGGCCCAATTGTGTCCCTTTCGCTCAAGATATGGTGCCAATTTAGGAAAAACCTCGGTTTACAGGGTCCTTCCATCTTGACCCCACTGCTTAAAAATCACATTTTTAAACCTTCAAGTATAGACCACGCATTTAAAACCTGGCATAGCAATGGCATCAGTAGTATTAAAAACCTATATAAGGATGGTATCTTCTCATCTTTCGCGGAGCTCTCGTCTAATTACAACCTCCCAGCCTCCCATCTTTTTCGGTTTTTCCAGATTAGGGACTTTGTGAAGAAGACATTTCCCTACTTCCCAAATCGCCCTCCTGAAACCCTGACCGATATCATCTTAGCTTTAGACCCCAATCGGAAGAAATGCATCTCTATTTTATATAATTTGCTAGGGTCGGTTTTATTGAAACCTCATACCTCATTAAAAGCTGCGTGGGAGGGAGAGCTGAATACGCAATTAACAGACCAGCAATGGGACTCTGCCTTGGATTTGACCCACTCTTCTTCTATATGCGCTCGTCATGGCCTAATCCAATGCAAAGTCCTTTACAAAGTCCACTATACAAATGTAAGATTGGCTAGAATGTACCCAGCTGTCAATGACACCTGTAACAGATGTAGTCAATCTCCCGCCAACCATAGCCACATGTTTTGGTCTTGCCCTAAGCTAGCAGCCTTTTGGAGGAGTGCTTTTGAATTGATAAGTAGAGCTTATGACCAGACTATTCTTCCAAATCCAATGTCAGCCATTTTCGGTACCCCTCCTAATACCAACCTCTCTGTTGCGGTGAAACGGGTCCTAGCTTTTACAACCTTGTTAGCCCGGAGACTGATCTTGCTTAATTGGAGGCTCACCTGTCCCCCGACACACGCCCGTTGGATTAAAGAGGTGCTCTACAATCTGAAACTTGAAAAACTTAGCTTCTCTCTCAAAGGTTCTACCAAGACATTCCTAGATACATGGAATCCTTTCCTTGAATTGGTTAACTCTCTTACCTTGTCCCCGGACTCGGAAGAGGACTGAGTGTTCTCCATCATCGTTTTGTTCTACAGCAGCTGCTTTCCCCTTAACCTCCCCTCCCTACAATGGTTTATTGAGATATATACGTATATGTATATGTATGTCTTAAAAAATTTAGAAAAAAGATTGATTGAGATTTTTATGTATATATATATATATATATATATATATATATATATGTATATGTATATGTATATGTATATGTATATGTATATGTATATGTATATGTATATGTATATGTATATGTATATGTATATGTATATGTATATGTATATGTATATGTATATGTATATGTATATGTATATGTATATGTATATGTATATGTATATGTATATGTATATATATATATATATATATATATATATATATATATATATATATATATATATATTTTAATTTTTTTTTAATTTTTTTTTTTTTTTTTTTTTTTTTAATTTTATTTTTTTTATTTTTTATATAGCACATTTTGTTTCGTCTATTCTACCATTTGTGTGTGGATGTGTATGTATGTGAGTGCTGTTTGTCCTCGTTTGGCTCCGACCTGACTTGGGTGGGTTGAGGGTGGGTATGGGTAAGGGTTTTGAGGATCGCTTACATACTGTTGTACAATTATGCCTTGATTATTACTGTCTGTTATTATTGTATGTATGTAAATTGCCGTGAAATTCAAATAAAAAAAAATATATATAAATGTATCGGAGTGAGTGATACACCCAAGCCGTTCCACCATCTACAAAGTACAAGTTGGAAGCACAATGGAATACTCTGCCGCTTCCATGAGAACAGCTCCAACAGCTCTCGAGAAGCCTAATGCCATCAGAACACAGCAGAGTACATGAATTGCACTCCATCAACAACCCTAAAAGTATCTCCTCAACTACTGATCTACAGTGACTGCGTTGTGCACCATCTATAAAATGTTCTGCAGTTACATGCACAGGATACTTCAAGAGCCAAGAGTGTTTTATTGTCATCTTCCCCAAAACGGAACAATCATCTTCCCCAAAACAGAACAATGCAGCAGCATAACAGGGTCGTAAACAAGGTACTCAATAGATGATAAAAAATAAACAACAGCACCTAAACCCTCTATCTCTACCATGAAGAACAAGAGCAGTAGGTGCATGGAGGGACCAGGTTTGCAGGCTCCCCTCAAAGTCACACACTAAGCCAGTCCAACTAGTAGTCTTTTATCATCGCTGGGTCTGAAATCCAGACCTCGCTACCCAACAGCACAATGCGAGCATTGACACCAGCAGGACTGCAGCCGTTCAAGAAAGCAGTTCATCACCATCTTCAAGGATAATTAGGGGTGAGTATAAATACTGCGCAGATCCCCAAAATTAATAGGAAAAAAAGCTAATTTAAGCACAAAATGAACACAATGGCTGAATCATCAGGATTGATTATAATCTTTGCTCCAGGAAATAAAGCACAGTGTCAATCTTTAATCATGCTCCGGAGAGAGATTGATGAGACACATGGATTAAAGTGTAGCTGGCCCTGGAGTGAGTTATTGGAGAATCTAGATGATACCAATATACAAGTAGCTATGTCAGCTCCCATAGCCATAGATTTATAACATGCTTCCCACACTGTTGGTTTAAACTTAGACATGTTATAATTATTTTGCCAACCGCCCTTCCACAATATTCTCCAACTGTTGTTTAGTTTAGTTTGGAGATACACTGTGGAAACAGGTCATTTGACCCACTGAGTCCACACTGACCATCGATCACTCGTACACTAGTCCTATAATTTCCCACCTTTGCATCGTACATACTTGTAACAATTTACAGGTGACAATTAACCTACAAACCTGCATGTCTTTGGAATGTGTGAGGGAATCAAGGGATAGGGGGGGGGGGGGGAAGCAGGAACAGAGTACTGATTTTGGATGATCAGCCATGATCATATTCAATGTCTGTGGAATTCTCTGTCTCAGGGCGGTGGAGGCCGGTTCTCTGGATACTTTCAAGAGAGGGATCTTAAAGATAGCAGAGTCAGGGGATATGGGGAGAAGGCAGGAACGGGGTACTGATTGGGGATGATCAGCCATGATCACATTGAATGGCGGTGCTGGCTCGAAGGGCCGAATGGCCTACTCCTACTCCTGCACCTATTTTCTATGTTTCTATGAAACTGGAGTATCTGGAGAAAACCACACTGTCACAGGAAGAACTTACAAACTCAACACAGACAACAACCGTAGTCAGGATTGAAGCTGGGTCTCCAGTGAAATGAGGCATCAACTTTACCACTGCACCACCCGTGAGCCAAGGTTTAACACCATTCCCTTTCTATAGTAGCAAGAAGTAAAAATGAAGAAATGTCATTTCCAAGGCCCATAGTAGCCATGCCTCGAACTGCTTACATGTTAAGCTCTGAAATTTTGACTCCAAAAATCTCTCCTCCTCCAAGATATCCTTGCATCTTCTTGGAGTTGCAGTGTAAAACGCTGTTTAAAGAGCATTGGAAGCTGCCACAAAATTCAGGCCATGGTTGTTTCTTGTATTACACTCACCTTATGGACCGACAGTCAGTACTCTACAGCTTCTTTTGTTTAAAGGTGGGTGGAGTTTCTCTCAGACGAATATCATGCAATGGCCACAAATACGACTCTTTCTTACTTGAACCTGTGAAGAACAGATAATTAGTTAGATTAAAACCTCTTCAATATACACAAAACCACCAATCCAGGAAGACAAGTATATAGGCTTGTACCAAATTAAACAACTTCATACAAGCACATTGTGATTGTGGGATTTTGCCGTGCAAATTAGCCACCAAAACATTAACTGTAAAGCCAACAGAAAATACAGGTATACAGGTTGGTGGGGGTGGGGGTGGGGGGAGATAGTGACTTCAACTCAGCACGCAAGTTGTTTCAGGTTGGGACCATTCTGCACACTGATAGTAGAAGCAGTAGAAAGTTGGAAACTACATTGGCGCAGGAAAAAGCCTGGGAAATGATGGGTGGATACAGATGATGGGGGTTTTGACTGGCAGATGTGCGGAACAAGTGACAGAGGTCAGAGACGAAGAGGTGACATGAGAGTGCCAGATAAAGAGGAGTGAAACGTAAAACCCAGAGGGAGGAATATAAGTGGAAGAGAAGAGGGGGTGGGAGGAAAGTAAAGGAGGACCATGGGAGAAATGGGTACCCTACCATGGGGGGGGGGGGTGGCAAAAAGGGAGGGAGCATGGGGAGGTGTACTGCCATTCTTTCTCCAACCCCCCCCTCCCACCTATATTACTCCTTCACATTTCATTCCTCTCCTCTCCTTGCCTGGCACCCTTATCTCCTTTTCATCTCACTTACTTCACCAATCAACCCCCCCCCTCACTTGCCAGGCTGTGTCATCCCCACCTCTCTTTTTCCAGCTTCCCCCCCCCCCCATTACGATCAGTCTGAAGAAGGGTCCAAACCCTAAATGTCACCTGTCCATTTCCTCCACAGATGCTACTGCCGAGTTACTCCGGCACAGTCGGGTTTGCTCAAGATTCCAACATGTGCAGTTTCTTGTGTCTCCAGACAGTGACTTTAACGCTTTCTCCAACTCTGTGGGTCATTTGGCCCTCACCATAATGTCCTCTGGCTTTGGATCCAAGTCCCTCACCAGAGCATGCAAATCTCTCCTACTGGACAGAGGTCTGCTTCACTCCCTATTGTGCGAGTGCATCAAGTCTCCTCGCACTATTTCATTGATCAGCAGAGCTCTCCCAAGCATTTTGACTAGTATTTGAGATGCTCAACATTTGCTAAACAAAATCAATAGTTTGCTGTTGTATTGCAATTTGCAGGATCAGTGGCTACACCCCCTACATACATCTGCATTTCAAATATTATTACACAGAACATGAACACTGAAGTACTTTGAAGGAATGTGAAAGGCAAGTCTTTATTTCTTTCATTCAATTCACAACATGGATCCAGCTCCCTTATTCCAGCTGATGCAGATTGGGAGAAGGGGTTGGGTGGGCCCTTGGAGTGTGTGAGGTGGAGTGAACACACCCCTCAGCTCAATAGCGTCATGGTATCTGTGGTAGGATGCTGCCTGGCAATGAAGAGGTTCAAAACCAGGCTGTGTGTAAGCAACAATTATGTCATTATTACACAATATATTTATTTGTTGTGCTGTTGCATTTTATGTGCCTGTAAAGCTGCAGCAACTAAGAATGTCATTGTTCCGATCCTGGTGCAGATGACTAAACACTCAACTTCAGGGAAAAAAAGTCTATCCAACCTCTCCTGACTATTCAAGCCCTCTAATTGGGCAACATCCATGCAAATTTGAAGGGTCTTGACCCAAAACATCATCTGTCTATTTTGTCCACAGATGCTGCCTGACCAACCAATTTCTCCCAGCACCTTGTGATTTGCTCAAGATTCCAGCATCTGCAGTTCTTTAGCTCATGCTTGTCAATCTTAACTGCACCCTCTCTGATGACTTGTTTTATTTTTGATATGACTGACATCAGACCAAAACAACTTAGATGAAGGTTCACTCCCAAAACGCTGACTCCCCATTTCATCTCCACCTATACTGTTTGACCCAATCCTTCAGCACCTCTCCTTTGTTTTGCTCTATATAAATGTTATTGCATAAATTTTCTCTAACATATAATTGGGCAATGATTTACTTTCAATTATAATACTTCTGTTAGATCATGGTCAATTACTGTTCTCCACTTGGAAAAAGGCACCAGAGACCTATTTTGCCTATACTTGCAGAATCTGCTGTGCTGCAAAACCTGCTTGCTTTTTACAAAGTTCCTTCCCTAATGATTAGCACTCAGTTATGTAAACAAATCCAACAATCCTTACCAAAACTTTCTCAGTTGCTTCTTAAATTTTGATCTGCAAGCTAGTGGAATAGAACAATTTTGCCTTAACCAGCAAAAAAACATTGCTTCTTCCTGCCGAGAAAAACATGTGCCATTTAATATTTATTTTTGCTCCCCTCGCCCCTTTTGTCCCACAATGCAGATATCAATTAAGCAGCCAGCTCTGACTGCTTGAAGGTCAATGAAAGGTGAGGCACACAAACATCTTCCCAGTCAATGCATCACTATGCACCCATTGCTCCACCCCCACATCTTCTTCAGTAGTATGGCAAGAACCGGGCATTGACAGCAGGTTGTAGGCTTGATGGGCCGAATGGCCTAATTCTGCTCCAATAACTTATGAACTTAGCATGCAGAGCTTCGAGCGACCTCAGGGCCAGAGGTGCAGTTCCTGCAATCTTTCTCCCGTTTCCAAACAAAGAGCTATTCTGGAAAGGGGCTGAGCAGCCAATTAAAAATTTCAAAACTAAGACTGATAGTCTTATTACCAACAAGAATGATAACATCTGTTTTTTCAATCTCATCACTTCCTATCATCCAAGGACCAAAACAGTCATTACAAGTAAAGTGGTGATTTACCTGAACTTTTTCCAATCTGGTGGATTGCATTGTGTTCACAATGCAGCCTTTACATTAGAAAAAACAAATGTGAATTTGGTGACCCGTTTGCAAAACATCACCATCAAGTCCACAAGGGGACCCGAGCTCCCGGTTGCTGGTCACTTTAGTTCTGCCTCCCACTCTCATCCATCGATCTGTGGCCTAAAACTAATAGCCCTGTCCCACGGTGTGAGTTCATTCAAGTGCCCTCCCGAGTTTTAAAAAAAAAGAAACTCGTGGTAAGCACGGAGAATGAACGCAGCGGGTACATCGGAGCTCAGGGACGTCTCTTAGTGCTAACGGCAGGTACTCGGGAAGACTCGCTAATGGCAGGTAAGCACGGGACGACTCGTGAAGATTTTTCAACATGAGGAAAAATGTCCACGAGAGCCCCGAGTACCGACGAGTGGCCATTACCGTAAATCTCCGAGAACTCTTGGAATGAACTAGTACCATGGGACAGGGGTTTAAGTCCAACACAAGCTTGAAGCACAGCTTGTTCTTCGATAAAGGCATTGCAGCCTTTAGGGCGAATCCACCAAATACAACCATTTTCTGTTTGTATCAGAACTGGCCAATGCTGCTGCAAGGCTTTAATTCCAACATTAATCCCATTTGTCTTTCTCCAATGGACACTGCCTGATCTACTTTTGAGCATCAGCGGTGACCTACATTTAACATGTACTTTTGTACCCCTTCTCCCTGCAGATAGGGGTGCCACATTGACACAAGGAAGAGCCACTGCCTCACAGTTCCATTCATTTTAACCCGCACTTGGCTGTCGTCTGTGTTGAGTTTGCACATCCTCCGTGTCCACACAGGATTGCCAGAAGTGCTTCAGTTTCCCCTCGCTTGTCCTGCTGGGACTCCCTCCAGTATTTTCTGCATATATTACAAGCCAAAGGGCTGTTAACATTGCTAAATCAAAATGTCTTTATGGGCGATATCCCTTTAAGACAGAATAGGAAAAGGGGTTAAAGGCCAGGAAGGAGAGTTTGTCCCAGGTGGCTTGGTGGGATACTGGATATTCCAAGAGAGGTTCTCCAAACACCATCCTTCGGTATGCGCAGACCTCCCCGTAGTTTGTTTGGAGGGTGCGAATGGGGGAGATGGGGAGAGCAATATAGGAAAGGTTTGTCATCTGTGAATTGTCAACAGTGCAAACTCTCAGGAATGCAGCCTAAGAATTCCAAACACTCAAAACATTTGGTCACGAAATCCGACAGCAAGATGAGTTTTCCCTGATGGATAAAACTTAAACTAAATGAAACCAAATGTTTTGTAACAATGAAGAAAATCCAATATCGACTGCATTTTAATAGACATGCAGGCCTGGCCTGAAACATGTGGAACCTGGAAGTAATTCTTACCGCGTTCTGGAATGCTGAACGAAAGGCTTGCAGATAATTGCCTGAATGTTACCCCACTCAGAGCAGAGAACTACCTAAACCAGGCACATGGATCAAAACGCCTGCTGTAATATCTTGTTTAGATTTGGGAAGTAGGCCGACAATGATACAAGCTACTGCTCTTCCCTGTAAAACTAATGCTCTTCCATTTATAGCCATTTGCTCCAATGTTGAGTTGCCATGGCTTCTCTACAGTTTGGTGAGGAAAAATAACTTCCCTTTCTCCCGCCTTCTGAAATTTTTCCTGGTCCTTTTGAAAATGCTAACTTCACCTTCATTTTACCAGTCGGAACACCCCACTCCAATTCATTGTGGAATTTCTACAGTCTGCTTTTTTTTATTACATTATAGTTCTGATCTAGTCAATATGTTTAAGAAAATAGTTTTAAGCAATTAGGAACAGGAAAGAACAAACAGTTTGTACTATCAAAGGAGGCACAGTTCTCATATCCCTCTGCTTTTGCACACTGCTGGCAAAGGTGAATTAAACTCTTCAATAGGCCCCCGCCCCCTCCCACACCATTCGGCCACAAATACACTTTCAGGAAGTCAGCTCAATCATTCTAAGAAACAAACAGTTATCAAGAGAAAACAAACATGCTTGCACATCCCTCCCGTTATCATAAACTCCTGGCAACATCAAATGCAAGTGCATTTTTGATCAACTCCTTGGCACTACTTCCCAACTATGGTCCATAGGAGTCCTCATCAGTTAAAAATGTCCATTAATACACAAACCTCATGCATTGTCTCTGAAGTAGCCAAACCCAAATCAAGCTGTTTAACACATTCTTGTCAAATTAACTATTACAATACCAGTATTATTAGTTGCATGTGTCAAAGTTTTAATAAAGTAAAACCTTTACCATATTAACACTATTCAAAACAATTACTCAGTTCTTGCTGCCATCCTCATCACACTACAGGGGTAGAAATTCATCTAAGGTCACTTGTCACAAAGAGCATCTGCCTTTAGTTGTATTTGCCCAGCACACATTCAATTCTGCCCGGTGTCACTATGTAATGTGGAGCCAATGGACTGTGGATGTGTTCAAAACTAAATCAGCCAATACAAATCATACGCACGCAGAGCAAGACTGCTTAGTGGTGTGGAATCCACAGATTCAAACAGAGTCCACGCGAACTCTTCAATAAGCATCTATTCTCCTTCACCTAAATTTGCTCCCAATTCCAGGAGGCCAATCATTAAGTGCAGAGTCATTTGGCCCACTGTGTACAACCCAACCAGTGTGTCAGTTGATACATCTACAGAAAGACTGGTGAACAATGTTTGCACTGCTCTGCTGAAAGTTTGGTCAAAGATTAAACAAGCTCGGACATTCTGGCTATCCGACATGGAGCCATGCACATCTCATAAAACAGAAAGACTCATTTCAAAAACAAGCTCTGAGACCCCCGTTTGTCTCAGAACACTTTATAACCAATAATGCACTTCTCACAATGTTGCCAGTTACAATAATAACATTTATGCACATAGGTTCCCTCAAACCCCATGTCGTGGAGTTTAATAATAACAGTGGAGGGATGAATATCTACCATGATATTGGGGATAATTCTCTGATTCTTTGAAATATCACGGAATCTGTCACTTGGGCCTAGAAGATGGATGGTAATGCATTACTCCCTTGAGCGAGAGAATCACTTTCCTAACAGACCCCAGAGCCCGGCCATTAGCTGTGAAGAACAGGTGCAAAGCAGCATAATCACCTTGTAATTGCCTTAGCCTCACCCTTTCACAAATACTCCTTTTGTCCTCTCCATCCTTCCTGCCACCTTCACTTAACATTCCCTTTTCTCAATCCTTCTCTCTTAATTCTGCAGGTCTCAGTCCTTAAATATAAACAGTTGCTCCTTCAGCAGATGTTGCCCAATCTGTTCAGAGTGTCCTCAGCGGATGAGGCAGCATTCCTGGAGAGATGGAATGGGCGATGTTTCGGGTCGAGACCCTTCGACCCGAAACGTCGCCCATTCCTTCTCTCCAGAGATGCTGCCCCACCCGCTGCGTTACTCCAGCATTTTGTGTCTACCTTCGATTTAAACCAGCATCTGCAGTTCTTTCTTACACACTGCTCAGTGTGTCCAACGCTCTCAGGTTTTAAACCCCCTCCCACTCCCGATTTCAGCACTTTCCTTGATTTCCACCACTCATCTCCATTTGGTTGGATAGCTAGTCACAAACCTCTACTTGACTGACTGTCAAAAAGGTGTTAATAATTCGGTACTGCTGACAAGATGAGAGCACTACATTTTACAGCGCCAATATTTACCTTAGATCCTTACATCCGTTTTGTTGCATTGGAAGAACACCCTGTTCTCTGTGCTTCAAGCTAACATCCCATCACAGGCGGTGGGGTGGCTCCACAAATCTGCACCCTCCGGCTGGACTCCATGGAAGTCCAAGGTCACCATGTAGTGTAAGAAATACTGGAGATAGAGCCAGCAGTTTGTGACTGACATGTTAACCTCAAAGTCACTAGCATTTTAGAACTACCCACTTGCTGCCCATAACCAGGAGCCAGCAACAGATTGTACATAACACAATTCTCCCCACCACACCACCCATAGCCTCAGACTACAATTAGAAGTGAAATAGGTCAGCAATATTACACTTCTGCAGACAGCACTAACACTTTGATAAAGGTGATGTTGATCATCTTTCCAATGAAGTGTTGACATCACAAGTAAACATCCCAAACCAATTCGTTCCTTCAGTCCAGATTACTAAACTACAAAAAAACCCAGTATTTGACAAATGCTCACAAACTGACAGCGAGCCCTTATTTAGTCAAGCTAGCAACATGCCTCAAGCCAGCGATAAACACTGCATTGATGTGACCTTCTTGAATAAACAAGTGTCACTGTAGACAGATTTGGTATTCTTGGGGCTTCTTTCTCTGATGCAAAGCTGCTTTGAACTGCAGGCAACACAGGGCAGTACCAGAGTACATTCCAAATGCCTTGGGATCAATCCCAGTCACATTCCAAATGCCTTGGGATCAATCACATAATTGCTGTAACTCTTTAGCACGTGAAATGTGAAACACTTTTGTCTGTTTTAGTGGAAAAGGCAAGAAGCCAAACAAACATAAAGCAATTAAAGAGGCTAGTAATATGAGAAATTGTATCTATTTCTGACCTCCATGCAAGATGGAGGAGGCTGGTAGAAATGGCAGCTGATTTATTATGTATAGTTCTCTATCCAATTGTAAAATGCCTGAAATGTTAAACACAAGAAGATTTTCATGCACGTAGCACTCTTTATTGGATGCCCCAAATTGCTCAACAACCATAAAATTTAAGTTGTGCAGCAGCCATTTCATAGACAGCAATCTCCCAAAATAACTTTGTGATAATACCTAGAGCAGCAGTTTCTAGGAACGTTGATCAAGGGATGCATACTGCCCAGGGCACCAGAAATAATGTTCCCGCTCTTCTAAAAACAAATGTGTTTTTTTAAAAACCCAGAACAGATGCAAAAGACAGCATCTTTAACATTGCTGCACTCTCCCAGTACTGCATTGGAGAGTTAGCCTAGGTTTTTCTGCTCAAACCTCTGCAAAGGACTTTCAAAGCATGCCTTCATGGTTCTAATCAGAGATTGCAACCCATTCAACCCCAAGACAATAAGATTTTGGACACTGCACCATTAAAACATGTAGACACCATGTGCGGAAAACCTGAGCAGTGTTATGGGCTAATTTTTTTTTTAAAGCTCATGCAGAAACATTGATGAACGTTTTACAATAAACTGTACGAACGCATTTTCTATATTACATATGTTATTTGAATTATGTTTTTGTTGTGACTTAAATAGTTAAGATGAACTATTATATAGTGCAAACCACATGGAAGTTACATAAGAACACGAGGTAGGTCATCTACTCCATTAGACCATGATTGGTCTTCCACCTCAGCCCAGTTTTCATGTCCTATCTCCATATCCCACTATTCTTCTAATATCTAGAATTCTAATTACCTGGTGTTTTCAATGAACCAGTGTCGCAGCCTCCACAACACTCATGGACGAGACTTCTGCAAGAACCAAGTGAAGACATTTCCCTTTTTAATCAGTCCTAGTGGGTCTACCCCTTATCCCGAGTGTGAATTCTGGGTCTGGACTCTTCAGCCAAGTAAAATACTCTCCCCTTAATTAAAATTATTTAAACTCCAATAAACCCTTTCATTCCAAACCTCAGAAAATAGACCTAGTCTATTCAATCTTCCTCAATATGGCAAAGCCACTATTTCAGGAACCAGTCTGATGATTGTCATTGCCAGCCGTTGTTCTTGACCAAGGAAAAGAGCCCCAATTCACGACTGACTATGGCATAGGAATTTGTCCCACGCACTACATTGGCTGTGATTCATTTCAATGACTTCACGCTGTCCACTGGGGTACATGGGTGTGCTCCTGGAGGTGGTCTATGCACCATCAAGCTCCAGCATTCAACAGGGCTTCAGGACAGCAGGGGGGAATGATGGCAATGTGTACTACCTCCAGCTTGTAGATCAAAGTGCATAATATGCTCAGTCATGGAACTAATACAATTCAGTAATAAATTATTTTAAACGGAACTGCCTTTCCTTTGGGTTACTCAATCAGAATTGTAATTAAATCAAGGCTTTGTACGGCCTCAAACAGATGCAAAATTTCCCCATGGCATACCCCCCCCCCCCCCCCACTCCATGGGATTCCTCCTTCGTGCCCGTAGAAAGTATTTGTCCCTCAACTAACAAATGACGCTGATCCAAGTGGAGCTTCACGTGTCCCCACTGGCTGCTACCACCTTTAGAAGATTACGAGAGTGACCATACTTCATTGACTGTAAAATGCTGCTGCACATGGTTATGCAAGGCACCATACAAGTGCAGGTGTTTCCATTTACTATCTATTCCTAAGTATCAAGTCATTCATGCTTTGATCCCAAATGCAGAAATCCCAAACTCGCTGGCACGTTAAAACTACCCACTTGCTGCCCATACAAAACCTCAAACAAAACTCGAGGGCTCTCATTAAGTCAGATAGTTCAGTGGCAAATGGTGCAAGCTATTCCTGGAAACTAACAGCCCTGACCTTGCGAATGAGCTGAAATATTTCAGATATTTTGTCAGCTGCAATGCACAGTTTTACTTCGAGATGCTCATTGCTGTTCTGCCCTTTTCTGCTCGAGGCCATCAAGAGTCAGTTAACTCTCCTGACCAACAGCATCGGAATACAATGTGCTGGAGTAACTCAGTGGGTCAGGCAGCATCTCTGGAGGTCATGAATAGTCAAGTTTCGGGGTGCAATACTTTCAGAAACTAATGCTTGCTGGGATGGTTACAGTTGTGCAGATAGTCTACACATGGATGCCACCTGAAGTTCTTATGGATTTCAAACCAGGCAGGAAAATAGGGGTCACAGTAGTCCTACAGCGCTTCATTGTCTCTCCCCTCCCCCCCCCCCCACCCAAATCATAAGGAGTTTTCTCTGACACTACCCACACCATTGAGGACATGTTAGATAGACACAAAATGCTGGAGTAACTCTGCGGGACAGGCAGCATCTCTGGTGAGAAGGAATGGGTGATGTTTCGGGTCGAGACCCTTCTTCAGACTGATCCAGCATTTTGTATCACTGTCCCACTGAGTTACTCCAGCATTTTGTGTCCCTTCTCTCCAGAGATGCTGCCTGTCCCGCTGAGTTACTCCAGCATTTTGTCCGTCTTCAATTTAAACCAGCATCTGCAGTTCTTTCCTACACATACCGAGGACATGTTAGACACTCATACAAAGCTACATATTTCCTGTCAAAGGGACTTGTGCTTTAAAAGAAACATTAATGCCCTATCTGGCAATCTTGTGTTTTAAAAAATAAATCCAGCAGCAGCCTCACGCCTGTGAGAGTGCAATAAAGTGTCTGTGATATACATCAAACGGTTCCTTCAAATTCTCCTCAAGTCCACCATCTCAGGCCGGTTGGAATTACTTTGCCTTCAGGGTTATTATTAAGTCAGTCAGCATGCTGCAAGTTCTCAACCTGCGCCCCAGAAATAATTCCCGCAGCGGTATCAGGTTACTGCCTGTTAATTTCAACCATATTTTTGCCTTTTGCTCAGGTTTTGTTGTTCCTGTACTGATGGCTGCAGTGCAGATCTACAGAAAACACATTTCCTTCCAGCCAGACTTCCCAATTAAAACAACATCTTAAACTCAGCCAGTGTTCAACAATCATCCTGACGTTTTCCACTGCCTTCCCTGCATCACATTCTTGAACCAATCACCTCTTTCACACCCCCTTCCCAGAGGTGCTGCCACGTACTCCAAGTCTTAACTTTACCTCATTCAGTTATTCCATTATAGCTGTTCAGTATTTTATTTGCACCGTTTCAGATTATACTACAATCTTTGCACCATTTTGCCTATTTTGCATTCATCATTGTATTTTTTTTTTAATCTATCATTACCATGTAATCTGTTTATGAGCTTTATGCAAACAAGGAATTTCATTGCAATAAACAATTCTGAATCAAGACTAAATACCAGCCCTTTGTAGATCCAGATTAAATGTTACTTCAGGAATCAGACAAGCAAGCTAAAACAGAGGTTAGAAAGAGATGAATGAATTTTGTTTTGCCTGAAGCTGTTTTCATTGCCGTTATGAAATTCCTGCACAACACTGTTGGAGAGGGGAGATGGTGTTGGTCTAAATGATGACTTCAGCACAAAAGGGACATCATGGGTACATTGTCATCGGTAGTAACATGAGAAAACACCAAGTGGAAGTTACAAAACATAAAAAGGTCATAAATGCTTTAACTCAAAAGTTGCCAGAGGACATTTATCTCCTCAACCAAGATCACCAAAACTGATTTAACAATCTTAATTGTTCTGTGATCTGTCAGCATTGTTAGGTTGTATAAGCCAGTCAAACAGCACAAAAATAGACCCTTTTTCCTCCACACCAACCACTGCGTACCATCCATACTAATTCTGCTTTCCAGCATTTGGTTTATAGCCTACTATGCCTTGACATATTGCCTAGGTATTCCTTAAATGTCATGAGAGTTCCTGCCTCCATCACACTCTCAGGTGCCACAGACTAATGAAGCAATACTTCATTAGTTGTAAAGCTATGTGATAGCCACACTGAATTTAGATCTATTTAAAGTTAGTTCCCAATTTTCCCCGTGTAGTCATGTGTTCAGATCCCAGCTCAATCTAGGAGGGCAAATTATAGCTGCTCCAACATGGGCTGCAAAAAGCCCACCCAGATAACCATTCCCAGGGAAAAGGAAAGGACCAGGGAGGGAAAATGGAAGAGAAAGCAGCGCAAGGGTCTGTGATATCTCTCAAAGAACATACAGTATGTCCTTGCAAAATCCAAGCTGCCCTCTCTCGCATGTTAAGAGAACTGGAAGAATATGCAGAGGATCTGACCATAATTCTTCTATCCTTCATGTCCACAGAGTCGTGCCAGACAAGTGGAGAACTGCTAATATTGTAATGTTGTTTATAAAAGGATAAACTAAATAATTACAGGTCAGTCAGCTTTACTTTGGTCAGATGTGACTCAAGGGTTCACCAAACTTGGCTCCAGTGACAGTTCTGTTTGTTCCTTTATAGGATGTGGACAAGCTTCTGTGCAGATTTAAAAAAAGATACAAAGTGCTGAAGTAACTCAGCGGGTCAGGCAGCAGCACAGGGATCTGCCCGACTCATTGAGTTACTACAGCACTGTATCTTTCTTTCTAAACTAGCATCAGCAGATCCTTGTTTCTCCTGTATAGATTATCCTTTTAATTCTAGATTCTAGGCCATAGGATTGCTGCTACCATTCACTTCTCTCAAGTTTACTGCATGAATGGAGACAAATCTCAACTTATCTAATTACGGAAAAAAAGTTGTTCTCTCTTCAACACAAACTTCAGGGTGCTTCTTCGTATTACCTATACGGGTGGTTTTAGGCTATAAACCAATGCATACAGAGGCTCAAAAACACACCAGTCTCCTGCAGTTGTTACCTCCATCCATAATTGCCCCTTCAACTGAACAGCTTCCTGGAGTTTCTCAGTATACTAGTTGAGCTTCTACGACAATCCAACAGTTTCAAGAGTTTATAATTGCACCATTATTGATGCACTTCTGTGTCAAGATTTATTTCATTAGTTGAATGACCTGCTGAGGTCACCTGTGAAGGTATTGCTTGGTCAACAGACCAGCCTCTTGATTGTTAGTCCAAATAACTTAACTAAGCTGCTGCCATAAGCACATTTCCCCAAATTCAGCCGGACAATTGTATGAGCTGATTTTCCCATGAGAGCAGAGGTAGATTTGTACCCACTGACCACTGATGATTGTTTTTTATTCATAATTATCTTAGAGTCATAGAGTTATTCAGCAGGAAAACAGACCCTTCAGCCCAACTTGGCTTTGACCATGATGTCCCATCTACACTAGTCTCACCTGCCAGAGCTTGGCCCATATCCTTCTAAACCTTTCCTATTCATTTACCTGTCCAAATGTCTTCAGAAATCATATGGCAAATGATAAAAACAATTTTTTGAATCAATTTTTAAAAAATGAATTTAAGGGATGTAGACTTTGCCGACTGAGCCAGCATTTAACAGCTCATCCCTAGTTGCCCATGAGAAGGTGCTGGCAAGCTGCTTCCTTAAACCACTGCATCTTCAGCTGCTTCATCAGTGACTGTCCGTCAGTGGTAAGGTTTGAAGTAAGAATGTTTGATGATTACATTGATGAAGAAGGTTGTGCCATGGGTATTACTCCGAGGAACTCCTGCAGAGCTGACCGATGACGATCTCCAACCACCACAACCATCTTCCTTTGTGCCAAGTACGATTCACAATGTGTCTCTGTCATTAATGCTGTGAAGACTTTAGCCTCTATATAGAGCATTGTGCAATGCCTGTGGAGATAGTACAGGACTCAACCACATGTGGAGGGTAGCATCCTCTAGCCCATTAGACCAGGAGCTGTGTCTGGTCTGAAGACTTCGTTGTCAAATGACCTTTTCACCAATTGACCAAGGGGTGACATTTTATAAATACAATTATTGCTTAATTCAAAATTCTATATTCATCAACTTGGACATCTATAACTCTTTCTCCATGGCCTGACACATTGAGAAATATATTATAGTTCATTGTGAAGATAGGCACAAAAAGCTGGAGCAACTCAGCGGGACAGGCAGCATCTCTGGAGATACGTATCCTAGATAGGGATAAGGGAACCAAGAGATATAGATGGTGATGTGGAGAGATAAAGAACAATGAATGAAAGATATGCAAAAAAGTAACGATGATAAAGGAAACAGGCCATTGTTAGCTGTTTGTTGTGTGAAAATGTGAAGCTGGTACGACTTGGGTGGGGGAGGGATAGAGAGAGAGAGAGAGAATGCCGGAGTTACTTGAAGCAAGAGAAATAAATATTCATACCACTGGGCTGTAAGCTGCCCAAGCGAAATACGAGATGCTGTTCCTCCAACTTGCGTTTAGCCTCACTCTGACAATGGAGGAGACCTAGATCAGAAAGGTCTGTGCGGGAGTGGGAAGGAGAATTAAAGTGTTTAGCAACCGGGAGATCAGGTTGGCCCAGGCAGACTGAGCAAAGGTGCTCATCTGGAAAATAAAACACCCCCGTCCCCATTTTTCACCCCCTCCCTTGCCTGTGCCCTATATGGATGTGCACCAATGTCTCCCTTAGTCCAAACCCCCTTTTCCCCTTCTTCCCCGCCATCTCCCTAAATCCTTTCCTCTGATTTCACACCTCTCCTTATCTCACAGCCTTTTATCTTTTTGTCTCCGACCTTTGTCCAAACGTACACCAATTAAACCCCCCTCACCCGAATCTATCACTTCCTTGGTTGTCCTGCCCCCACCTCTCACAGCTTTCTCCCCCCATTACAATCAATCTTAAGAAGCATCCTGTTCAAAATAATCACAGATTCATGTCCTCTAGTGATGCTGCCAGACTCACTGAATTATTCCAGCACTTGATGTCCTTATTACAGATTCCATCATTGTTCTGTTATAACCAACTCAATAAGTATTCTAAGTGCGAGATCTCAAAGAAAATCTATCGGTATGGCCCTAAAAGGAGATTAGTTCAAATGAGTTAATGCTTTCGCAAAGAAGTGAGTTTTAAAGACCCACTTAGAGGTCAGAGGAGCACAAAGGTTCAGGGAGCTATTCCAGAGCCCAGCAAGACGAGGGTGTATGTAGTGATAGTTGATCAATGAAAATCAAGAAATTACAAGAAGCCAGAATTGAAATGATCCGAGAGTGTAAGGTGGAGGTCCCAGAAATGGGACCGGAACATGCCTTGGGAGGCTGGAGACACAAAAGACTGCAGATGCTGGATTCCTGTAAAAGCAAAATGCTGGAGGAACTCAGCAGGTCAGGCAGCATCAGTGGAGGGTGGCATTTCAGGTTGGGACTGTTCTTTAAGATCCCTTGAAGAAACAAACATTTCTTGAAGAAGGGTCCCATCTAAAATGTAACTTGCCCATTCCTTCCACAGATGCTGCCTGGCCAACTGAGTTCCTCCAACACTTTTTTGGGACTCGAGGCATTTTCTGTTTATATTAAAGGCACTGCTCCACCAGGAGCCATTGCAGGGCTCCTACTTATGCTGCGCAAACCACCATGATTTGAACAGGAGCTGCCAGTGGAGTGACTTGGTCAAGTTCAACTAAATTATAAATGCATTAAGATTGTCACCCGAAGCAGTGAGAAAGAATTATAAGTGGATGTTGGACCTTACTCAGTTCTGATGTGGCAGAAGCAAACTTTCTGAAATACTCCAGCCTTCTAAATAATAAAGTGCCCTGCTTAAGAAAGACCAAAGACAAGAGTTAAGCAGAGAACTTTGCATCAGTCAGGGGCTGGACAGTGACTCACTGGAATAGTCATTTCTATGAGGAGATTTCAAGAAGCATATGACTGGGAACACTGCATCACCAACCTCATTGTGCCTTTTGCATTGATTCTGACCTTTAAAATTAAAACTCAGAAAGCACACTGAAAATCAGACGGCACCATTCATGCTAATGAATGAAGATAGAATGAAGAAGGACTCAAAGTGAAACAGTGGTGGGGCATTGCCTTGGTAAACAGAAAATTGTGAGCTCAACTCCAATGTAAACATAGGAAAATACAACCATTTGTTGACTCAAGTTAATAAGGGCCATGAAAGCCATTGCAGAGATTGATACATTGCATCTTGCTGATTTGTGAATGTAGCAAATCTCGTCAAAAAGCACATTGTCCTAGAAGCAAGATTTTACAACTGTGCTCCATCAAATCCACTCAACACATTATTCCTAATTACATCTTCACAGATGCATGTTCTGTTCCTACATTTTACCTGGAGAGTATCTACTAAACTGCTTAATAAATACATATAATTCAACTATTTTAAGCAAGTGACAGGAAGTGGGTTTTTTTTAAGCCAAGCTGGCTGCAAGAAAAGTAAAACCATTGAACAAAGTGCTATGCTATGTGGTTTTCCAATTATTGATGACTTGCTTGGAACTCCAAATTATTATTAATAAAACATGCAAGCAGGGTTGAAGTTAAGACAATGGCTCAACACTTCAAACTTCTGCACATGCTCCATGGAAAGCATTTTATCGGGATGCATCACAGCGTGATTTGGGAACAGTTCCATCTAAGACCACAAGAAATTGCAGAGAACTGTGGATGCAGCTCAGACCATCACACAAACCTCTTCCATTTACACTTTACGCTGCCTCGGCAAGGCCTCCAGCAGAATCAAGGATGAGTCTCACCCCAGACACTCCCTCTTCTCCCCTCGCCCATCAAGCAAGAGGTACAGAAGTGTGAAAATGCACACCTCCAGATTACATAGATACATAGATACATAGAAATTAGGTGCAGGAGTAGGCCATTCGGCCCTTCGAGCCTGCACCGCCATTCAATACGATCATGGCTGATCATCCAACTCAGTATCCCGTACCTGCCTTCTCTCCATACCCCCTGATCCCTTTAGCCACAAGGGCCACATCTAATTCCCTCTTAAATATAGCCAATGAACTGGCCTCAACTACCCTCTGTGGCAGAGAGTTCCAGAGATTCACCACTCTCTGTGTGAAAAAGTTTTTCCTCATCTCGGTCTTAAAGGATTTTCCCCTTATCCTTAAGCTGTGACCCCTTGTCCTGGACTTCCCCAACATCGGGAACAATCTTCCTGCATCTAGCCTGTCCAACCCCATAAGAATCTTGTACGTTTCTATAAGATCCCCTCTCAATCTCCTAAATTCTAGCGAGTATAAGCCAAGTCTATCCAGTCTTTCTTCATATGAAAGTCCTGACATCCCAGGAATCAGTCTGGTGAACCTTCTCTGCACTCCCTCTATGGCTATAATGTCCTTCCTCAGATTTGGAGACCAAAACTGTACGCAATACTCCAGGTGTGGTCTCACCAAGACCCTGTACAACTGCAGTAGAACCTCACTGCTCCTATACTCAAATCCTCTTGCTATGAAGGCCAACATACCATTCGCTTTCTTCACTGCCTGCTGCACCTGCATGCCTACTTTCAATGACTGGTGTACCATGACACCCAGGTCTCGCTGCATCTCCCCATTTCCTAATCGGCCACCATTTAGATAATAGTCTGCCTTCCCGTTTTTGCTACCAAAGTGGATAACCTCACATTTATCCACATTATACTGCATCTGCCAAACATTTGCCCACTCACCCAGCCTATCCAAGTCACCTTGCAGTCTCCTAGCATCCTCAAGGAGAGTGTCTTCCCAGCTGTTATCAGGCAACTGAACTCTCCTAACATCAACTAGAGAGCAGTCCTGGGGTATTATCGACCTCATTGGAGATCCTCAGTCTATCTTTAATCAGACTTTAATAGCACTTTATCTTGCACCAAATGTTATTCCCATTATCCTGTGTCTGTACACTGTGGACAGCTTGATTGTAATCATGTCTGGGTTTTGCACTGACTGAATAGCTTGCAAAACAAAAAAGCTTTCCACTGTGCCTCAATACATGTGACAATAAACTAAAAAGGAACAGAAAACAAATCAAGAAACTAGTAAGTAAGTTCTATTTATATAGCACGTTTTAAGTCAA